>OZ022264.1:87980682-88303182 GCA_963978885.1 Nemotelus pantherinus
AAGAACGGTAACCCTTTCCCAATTTACCTATATTATTAGCATCAAAAACTTCTGTTCACAAGAACTCACAAACCGAAAATCAGATACAAATGAAATTTACAGAATACATTGGACTTAAGTAGGAACAGGTCTAAAAGAAGCGATTTTGAATTATGGGCAACTCTGTGCCAGTGGTGCCATCTTGAAAAATTTCAAAGAAAAAAACTCTAGCGCACCTGAACCGCTAGAAACACTAATGTTCGAAGAACAGTAGAAGAATCGTGCAGGTTTTGAGTGCATATTCCACCACATGTGCTGCTTATTACGACCAAACTGTTTCAAATGCCACGTTTTACTTTGGTCTCAAGAATGCATTATAACTCATATGGTGGAAGGTTTCAGATATTACCACTGGCATGAATTTCAACGTTTATGAGAGCAAAACACGGGTTAATTATATTCGTTATCAGTTGCTTATTTCACCAAACTTTGAAAGCAGCATCTCATATAACATCAATGAAGAAAATGCTCAGTGCCTGCAGCACTGTAACTGAAGTTGGTGTTTGGGGCTGCGATCCGAAAGATTTGCAGAACTTTGCGAATTGCAACATTGATTATTTATTTTGATTGTAAATGTTTCCGGTATGAATACTAACTGTAAGCGTTTATTGATACAAAAGTAGCACAACCGACTCGTGCTGGCAACCTTCTGCCAGTATCAAAGCCAAGAATATATCACATCTGCTTCACGTTGTTATATAACATTCGAAGTTAAAGGAGTATAAAGAAATTTAGAGTTACCTGCAGCGAGTTTTTTCAAATATTCGAAACCTTAATATTTGCTGTTTATTGTCACTACAATATCATTACCATTTGAAAATTCTACGATAAAACCGCTTAATAAAGATATTGCAATTAAACACAAAACCAACAATAGCTGGCAACCCTATCGTGGCTTTTCAACCAAATTTGGCCTGAATAATGTTTATGACAGGTTTCATTAATTGTATGAAATTCGTATTGATTTCATGACTGCACTGCAAGTTATAGTGCAAAAAGTTTTATTTTCCTGAGCGAATTTTCAAAACCAAAGACACAAAAATTACCATAGCTGGTAGCACCAATCAAATTTTTCAACCAAATTTCCACAAAACAGAGATTAGAGTTAGGTTTAGCTACTGTGTCAATTTCATGAAAATCTGGTAATTTATTCACATTTCATAGGGCAAAAAGCAGTTTTTTTTTCTTTTTAATTTTTCAAGATGGCACCACTGGCACAGACTTGCCCACAATTCAAAATTGCTTCTATTAAATCTGGTCTTACTTAAGTCCAATGTAATCTGTAAATTTAAGCTGTATCTGATTATTGGCTCGTGAGTTTCCGTGAACAGAAGTTTTTGATGCTAAAAATATAGGTTAACTGGGAGAGGGTTACCGTTCTTGTCCGACATGAAATTTCCAAAGTTTTATTTTGGACGTGTAGATAAAACATAAGATTTATACACAGATTGGTTTTATTGTTAGAAACGGACATTTTTTTGAATATTCGATGGTTTGAATGTTTTCACTTCCAAATTTTTTTTTTCAAAATGAAGACACCAAAATTATCATAGCTGGCAACTCCAACCGAATTTTTCGACCAAATTTCTACTAAACGTGGATTAAGGTAAGGTCCAGCAATTGTGTGAGTTTCGTCAAAATCGAACGATTCAATCAGAATTTATAGGGCTAAAAACAGTTATCTTTTTTAGTGGTTTTTCAAGATGGCACCACTGGCACAGAATCGCCCGCATTTCAAAATCACTTCTATCAGACCTGGTCCTATTTAAGACCAATACATTCCGCAAATTTTAATTAATTCTGCTCATCGGATCGTGAGTTTCCGTGAACAGAAATTTTTGATGCTAAAAATATAGGTAAATTGGGCAAGGGTTACCAGGCGTGCCCGTTATACCATATCTTTTTTGTTTTTTGGTTATGTAAACATAGCACAAGATTTACATATGAGTGGCTTTGTTTTGAAGAAACGGCATTTTTTCAAGAGAGACGATGATTTAGAGGTTTTCACTTTCAGTTTCAATGCCAACTAAATAATATCAATATGTCCTGAAAATTTCGTAATGATTGAATAGCTGTGTCAAAAGTAATCGCAATTTAAAAATTTTCAAATTTTCCCGTCCTCTTTTTAGGCACCCAGCGCACACATAGGGTTAAAAAATTCCAAAGCATTATCCTATTCATATGTAAAACACGTTCGAAATTTATTTTGTTAACTTTATTTTTGCGAAAATTATTTGTGTACGAAATAATAGGTATATTAAAAATATCACTTAAATGGCCGCCGGCGCCAAAAGGCTAACAATAACTGACATTTAGAGAGACCTGGACCTATTCTGCATATACACCAATGTATCCTGAAAGTTTCAGCTCAATCGGATGGCGCGTTCTCGAGATTATCTCACTGAAATTTTTTGATGATATATATATATATATATATATATATATATATATATATATATATATATATATACCAGGTGTATAAGCTTAAATCCGCTGTTTGCTCATAGATGACGTTAGTGAGCGTATTACAGGCTACTATGGAAATGTTTTACTGTTTTTGTATAAGCTTTACATCTGTTCACATCAATCAGTGCACATCATAAGCGATTTCATACAACAACATACATTTTTCTTTGTGTAATCATGTCTAGTTTTGTGCCAAAAAAAGAGCATATGCGGGAAGCTCTGCTTTTCTGCTTCAATTTAAAGAAATCGGCTGCCAAATCACATCGAATGCTTGTGGAATCACATCGAATGCTTGGTATGGTGACAGTGCTTTATCGGAAACAACTTGCAGAGACTGGTTTCGTCGTTTTAAAGACGGCCATTTTGATTTGAGTGACAAGGAGCGTGAAAATCGGCCCAGAAAAATCGAGGACCATGAATTACAGGCTCTTTTGGACGAGGACGATACCCAATCGCAAAAAATGCTTGCCGAGCAGTTGGGTGTCACTCAACCAGCTGATCACCACCAACAGCTGATCAAATTGAACCGTGCTTTACGTGAAAAAAGGCCTGGATATCAACAAAGACATGATAAACTGATTTTCCTCCATGATAACGCACCATCGCACACGTCGAAATTGGTCCGAAATTACCTGGAAACACTCAACTGGGAGGTGTTACCCCACCCCGCTTATTCACCAGACCTGGCTCCTTCTGACTATCACCTGTTTTCGTCGATGGGCCACGCACTCGCAGAACAGCACTTCGATTCTTACGAAGACGTGCGAAAATGGCTGGACGAGTGGTTTGCCTCGAAAGAAAAGGAATTCTTTTGGCGTGGTATTCACAAATTGCTCGAGAGATGGGAAAAATGTATTGCTAGCGAGGGAAAGTACTTTGAATAAAATTCTTTTTTGCTTTTTATACAAAACAAATGTGTTTTTATTACTAAAAAACAGCGGATTTAAGCTTATACACCTGGTATATATATATATATATATATATATATATATATATATATATATATATATATATATATATATATATATATATATATATATATATATATATATATACAGTCAGACAAAAAAGTCCCCGTACGATGATGTTTTTTCTTGATTTACAAGAATAACATTGTGATATTACAAAATATTATTAATTTAAAAAATTATATGCTTTCTACAACTCTTTGGTTACAAATATCAGGAAAAAAAATTCAAATTTATCCATTCACAACGATATAGTAATTCACTAAAGTAAATTGTTCAAGTTTTTATATCAAAAAAGTTTCCGTACGAATAAATGGCAACACCGTGTTATACAAACATGTGCAGTGCTAGACGTGCGTCAACTTCATACAAATATGAGCATTTCTCTTAACACACAGCTAGCATAGTTATAGCCTTGTGAAGATTTGAGTCAAGTTCAGAAAACATGACCATCGGCTATCGGTAAGGAAATCAGTTTAGATACGCGCAAAATTATCGTTAAGCGGTATTGCCAAGGAAAGCCAATGGGCGAAATAGCGAAAATAATTGAAAAACCGAAGTCTAGTGTGCAGTATGTCATCAAGCAGTACGGAGAAACCGGATCCTTGAAAAGCAAGCCTCGTTTAGGACGTCCAAAAATTTTAAAAGTTACAGCCCGATGGTCAATAGTGCTTAAAATTAAGGAGAATCCAAGAACCAGCGCATCTAAAATAGCGGACGAGTTAAGAAAGGAATTCAACCTAACAGTTAGTGATGAAACCATCAGGAATGTTCTACGAGAGAATAACTTCGATGGTCGAAAACCTATCGTAAGCCTTTTATTTCAAAAGCTAATCAAAAGAAGCGATTATATTTTGCAAAAATCCACGAAAATAAGGATGTTTCCTTTTGGAATCGAGTTTTGTTTTCGGACAAGAGCAAATTGAACGTGTTTGGCTCAGACGGCAGAGGAAAAGTCTGACCCAAACCTAAGGAGGAGCTGAACGTAAAAAATCTAGTCCCAACTGTTAAGCACGGTGGTGGTAGTGTAATGTTGTGGGGGTGTATGGTGGCTTCAGAAGTTGGAAAGCTGCACTTTATTGATGGTACAATGGATCGGTGGAACTATCTAAATATTTTGAAAAACATGTCTGCGCGAAAGTGTCAATGCTTTGGGTTTGGAAAGTGATTTCATTTTCAGAGGAGGAGCTAATTCTCATCCAAGAACCATGGGTTGTTAACAACCGGGTTTGCGGGTTACGCACCAATGAATACAGACTGATAACACCTGACGGCTCTTGTAAGCCACGTGCCTGTATTCTTGTCAGGAAAACCATAAATGTCCTTGTATTACATCACTTCTGTGACAAGGATAACATGGCTGTTGCAGTGGAGTGCGACCAAAGACCATGCTGGTTTGCTTCTTGCTATATGGCACATGATCATGGCACTAGCCCTCCCTGCGACATTGTCAGGGGGATCGTGGCTGAAGCCAGGAAAACAAGTGTGCCGCTGATACTGGGAGCTGACGCTAACGCTCATAACGAAGTATGGGGTAGCTCCAATACAAATGGTCGAGGCGAGGAACTTCTTGATTTCATCCTTGCCCACGACCTCTTCATCGCCAACACTGGCAGCGAACCGACCTTCCTTACCTCAAACCGAAGGGAGGTGCTTGACGTTACCTTGATTAGTGGGCGGCACTCGCAACTTCTCCGTGACTGGAGGGTTCTACAAGAGTGTTCTTACTCTGATCACAGGTACATATCGTACAACGTGGCTGGCCGCAGCTCTGCCGAGCAGGTAGCCTTTATTAACAGAAAGAGGACGGACTGGAAGCTTTTTAATTCTCTAATTCGATCCTCACTGGAAATTGTTCCTAAGAGCATTGACTGCTATCATGAACTGGATAAGGCAGTTGACACCCTTACTAGTTCTCTCAACTTCGCGTCTAGGGAAGCTTGTAAGCCACCCACGGGCAGGGGAAATCCCAAGCCCCTCTGGTGGAATAAGGAGATCAGTACCTTGCGAAGAGAATGTAGGAGGGAGTTCAATTGCTCAAAAAGATCTAATGACTGGTCGATGTATAAAACGAAGCTTAAGGCTTTTAAGTATGCCGTACGTAAGGCAAAGAGGTCCTCATGGAGATCTTTCTGTGGTAACGTGGAGAGTCTCAGCGAGGCAAATCGCCTTCGTAAGGTCTTAAGCGCGACACCAAAAGCTATGGGGTGCATCATGAATCCTGAGGGCATTTGGACTAGTTCGAGCGCAGATACTCTCAAAGTACTGATAGACGCACACTTTCCGGGCAATCATTGCCCTCTAGAAGTGGCGTGTCAGACGGAGCAAAATTACAGTTCAATCCCGCCGTTCAGAATATCAAATTCTCAACTGAGGTGGGCCATTAACTCATTTGAACCGTTTAAGTCCCCGGGCCCTGATGGCGTCCTTGCGGCTGACATTCAGCAGTCCATGGAAGTATCGCTACCTTGGCTCAGGGAGATTTATAACGCTTGTCTACGCTTCTCGTATGTTCCCACCAGCTGGCGGGAATCCAGAGTGGTGTTTATTCCCAAAGCAGGAAAAGTTACGCATGTTAAGCCGAAGGACTATCGTCCAATAAGTTTTAACTCCGTCCTGCTAAAGATTTTGGAAAGGATAATTGATTACCATATTAAAAGATCAATCGATCCTATGCTGATCTCGCAGTCGCAGCATGCTTATACCAAAGGTAAGTCTGTTGAGACCGCTCTTCACGTCCTTATTGAGCAAGTAGAGAAATCTCTTGCTCTAAAGGAATACACGCTTGCTGTCTTCCTGGACATAGAGGGGGCCTTCAACAACGTTAATTCTAACGCAATTGTTGAGGCTCTCTCGGTGCTGCATGTGGATGAACGGTTGGTTGCTTTTATTGTGCAGCTTCTCAAAAGTAGAGTTGTAATCTCTACGCTGGGTAATGCCAGCGTAAGACGAGGAGTCAGCACGGGCACACCTCAGGGTGGAGTTCTCTCTCCCCTGCTGTGGAACATCACGGTGAATACTCTTCTAAGGAAGCTGGACCGCGCCGGCTGCAAAGTGATTGCTTACGCAGACGACATAGCTGTTTCAGTGTCGGGAAAGTATTTATCTACGCTATCGGAGAGGTTAAATCACTCTCTTGACATTATTTCGCGTTGGAGTCGTGAGTGCGGCTTGAATGTGAATCCTAATAAAACGGAGCTAGTGCTGTTTACAAGGAGGTACAAAGTTCCTGATTTTGAGTTACCCAAATTGAATGGGGTCTCCATTAACTTGAGCCAGAAGGTCAAATACTTAGGGCTGATCCTTGACTCGAAGTTACTATGGACGTACAATGTGGCGGAAAGAGCTCGGAAGGCTTTCAACGCACTTTACTGTTGCAAAAGGGCCATAGGGGCGAGTTGGGGATTGCAGCCTCGTACTGTTGCTTGGCTTTACACTGCTGTGGTGGAACCAATTCTGTTGTTTGGGGTGGCGTTCTGGTGGCAGGCTGCTCTTAAGGCTACCTGCAAAGGACAGCTTGAAAAAGTGCGAAGAATGGCTGCACTACAGGTAACTGGAGCGCTCCGCTCCACTCCTACTAAGGCACTGTTTGTGCTACTACATTGGCTTCCAACCAACCTACTGATCTCACAGCAAGCTAATCTTGCTGCTGTGAGACTAAACTGTATCTCAGCATGGAATAGGACAGAGTTCGGTCATGCGAGGATCTTGGTCGAGGGAGTACCCGCACCAGCGGTTGTTGACTACAACGCCCCTCAATGCATACTGGATTTGGAGTTTACAACTCGCATTCCATGCAGGGAGGAATGGTGTGATGGTATCACCCTTGATAATGGGCTTATCCATGTGTACACTGACGGCTCAAAGCTAAACAATAGAGTTGGGAGTGGTGTATACTCAGATGAGCTGAATCTCAAGCTGTCCCTCCGTCTACCAGACCACTGTAGTGTCTTTCAGGCGGAGGTGGTGGCTATTTATCAGGCAGTCGACTGGCTTCTGTGTAATCGAATATTCGGGGTCAATATTGGTATTTTCACAGATAGCCAAGCGGCTATTAAGTCCCTTGCTGGTCCTTGTACAATGTCCAAGATTGTTGCTGAATGCCGTGCATCTCTTAGGGAGATGTCGAGACATTCGGTTGTTCAATTGATTTGGGTACCTGGACATAGGGGTTTTCAGGGCAACTGTGAGGCCGATGAGCTAGCAAGGCTTGGAACTTTGCTACCTGAGGTCTCTTGCTCCTTTTCAATAGGTATACCGATGACATCGGTCAAACTGGCCATAAGGCAAAAATATCTTGAGGACGCTAAGAAGTCCTGGGCAGATGAATCTTCCTGTGTGATAACAAGGCAGTCCTGGGTATCCATGGATGCGCATCGCACCAGGCAGCTTTTAGGCTTAACTCGAAGCGCCCTTCGTTGCACTGTGGGCGTTCTAACGGGCCACTGCCTCATAGGACGACATGCACAACGTTTGGGCGTAGAGTTTAATGACTTCTGTCGGAGCTGTGGCTCTGAGGATGAGGAGGAAACCATCCTTCACCTCATGTGCCAGTGTCCGGCTTTGGCAAGGAGAAGACTGGCGGCACTTGGTGCACCCTTTCTCTCAAACCTGACGGAACTGTCCCTGGTAGAGCTAAAGGGGATAGTCCGGTTTCTCAAAGGAAGCAAATGGTTTCCTGACTTTAGTGAGTAGAAGAGAGTCACTAAAATTATTGTGGTATCACAACGGGCCTCTTCTGTGCCTATGTGTGCTGGTCGTCAGGCCTCTGAAGATCGGCAGCCACGTTAACCTAACCTAACCTATGACCCAAAGCATATTTCAATGGTAGTTAAGGAATGGCTTTTGTATAACGTGCCCACGCAGCTTCACAGTCCACCACAATCACCTGACTTAAATCTTATTGAGCATTTATGGGATGAATTGGAACGCAGAGTGCGAAAACAGGCGATAAAAAGCAAATAAGAGCTTAAGGCTAAACTACGAGAAGAATGGAATTTAATCGGACCGGAAATCACATCAAAACTTGTAAACTCAATGTCCAGGCGTTTGGCAGAAGTCATTAAAGCTAATGAAAATGCCTTCGAATATTAAATCACATCTACAGAATAATTTTTTTAGCTTTAATTTGACTCATTTCTACGTTCGTACGGAGACTTTTTTGATGTTAATTTTTGACTTATTTGCTTAATTGAATTACTGTATTAAAATGTGGCGATATTTTTGTTTTTTTCTTATCATATTTAGTAATTAAGGAGTTGTCGAAAACATATTCATTTTTTAAATAAAAAAATATTGTAATATCTCAAAGTTATTCTTGTAAATGCAGAAAAGATGGCATCGTACGGAGACTTTTTTGTCTGACTGTATATATATATATGGAAATATGAATTTTTGGCCGAATCGATTTTAATACTAATGTTCTTCGAACATTAGTAAAAACTGCAGTTTGCCCTATGAATTGTGAATCAGTTACCAGATTTTCATAAAATTGACACAGTAGCTGGACCTAACTCTAAGCCGTGTTTAACAGAAATTTAGTTGAAAAATTCGATTGGTGCTGCCAGCTATGGTCATTTTTGTGTCGTTGGCTCAGGAAAATAAAACTTTTTGGCCTATAACTTCCAGCGCAGTCATGAAATCAATACGAATTTCATACAATTAATAAAACCTATTATAGACATTATTCTGGCCGAATTCGGTTGAAAAGCCACCAAAGGGTTGCCAGATATTGTTGGTTTTGTGTTTATTTGCAATATGTTTATTAAGCGATTTTATCGTAGAATTTTCAATTATATCAATTTCAATGGTAATGATATTGTAGTGACAATAAACAGCAAATATTATAGTAGGGGAGCCCGGGATGCTAAATTTGCAGTAACTAAAGCGTCATGGGGTCCTATTCGATTGTGAAGATTAGTTTCTAAAATGAAAAAAAGTTTATGGCCAGTTTTCCATTTTAGTGGGGGGGAGAGCGTGTAAAAATTTTCAAAGACGTAAAAAAAAACAGTCACATGGAAATACTCGAGCGCGTCAGACATTCATAGTGTATACGCGCTTTGTCTTTCTGATAACCGATAGATATTAATCTGACGATTAACTTGTAGGGGATGGCCGTTAAAAGGTGTAAAAAAAACAAAAATAAAAAAAGTTATTCGAGCTTGTCAGATATTCGGAGGAAATGTTAAGTGAACTTAAAAAAGTATCCTATTTAAATGACTGACGATTTGGGCGGGACCAAAAGTCATGACTGATTTTTGAAAATGTAAAAAAACATGTGACCTTGAAATACTCGAGCGCGTCAGATTTTTATACACAGGGTTCAACTTGATGTGTTTGTTGTCCTAAATGATAATCTGACAATTTGAAAAAAAAAAATTTCGTTTCTTCTTTTTATTACTGGATGAAATAAAAGCAATATGTACATATATATATATATATATATATATATATATATATATATATATATATATTTATATATATATATATATATATATATATATATATATATATATATATATATATAAATATATATATTTATATAAATATATATAGAAAATTCAATCATTTATTGATATAAAACTAGAAAAACAAAATATTAAACACAAGTACTTTAATCTTCATCCTCACTGGATTCGTCTTCGAAGTTGGTTTCCAATTGTTCAACTTCCTCGTCATCTCATGTTTTTGTTAGCAAGAATGGTTATGATACTTCACAATGTTGTATTTATTTTATGATATTATAGTATTAAAAAAGAAACGCACCTAAATCAGTAGTATCTTCTAAAAGAAGATGTCAGATGTTATGACGATGTCTTCGCATGCTTCAGGAAGTTGGTTTCGTACGAACCAAGTCAGCTCTAATTTTCCATCCCTATTTTTCCATCCGCAGTTTGTTGGTGACATCTCAGTAACAATACTATTGTGCGCATTTCTGCACAAGCATGCAATGTATTTTGTTCGCAATAAATGTTGCTGTAGCTCTGATCGGCAAGGTGGCAAATTACAAGCGTCGTAATTAGCCAAATTTAATGAAAAGAGCTGAGACGTATCAGATACTTTGTATGTTTTATTAAGTATTTCCATTGTAGCACTGTTGACGTTAGCAATTTTTTTAATCCTTACAAATGGCAGATGAAAGATTCAATGTTGAGAGATTATTCTTCAATATCAAAAGCTCCAGATCCCAAGTTTGCAAATGCTTTTTGAAAAGTTTCAGATTCCATTAAAATCTTTAAAGGCTTTTTTTGCCTCGCCTGTAAAAAGCTAGGCTGTAATCACTTACCGTTTTAAAAACACAACAAACAAACCAAAGTGTCGTACATTTACAAAAACGAACAAGTCATTGTGATTAGCTGAGATGTCATCATGCTAGGGAAAGAGTGAGAAGGAAGAGCGACGCGGAGTGGGGAATACACAGTTCTGAGCATCTATACGCTTCATCATTTATTGATGGTTTTAGCTACATTCCCCCATGAAAACCGTCAGATTATATGTTTTTCGTAATACTGATAGGATTTTCTTCAAAATAAAAAAAAAATCAATCGCGCTCGAGTATTTCGAGGTGAGGTTTTTTTTACAACTTTGTGACTCGCCCATTCCCTTATGTCACGCCCAAATAGTCATATTATTGAAATATAATCTTTTCTGGATGTACTTAACTTACCTTGTCTTAATCTGACGCGCTCGAGTTTTTCTGGGGATCAATTTTTTTTTACTAATCTGACGGCCTGACCTCAACGCACCCCACTATATTTAGGGTTCATATATGGTAGGGTACATTACAGGGTGCAAAGCTTCTCCCCATATGATTTTCTGACGCGCTCAAGTAACGCGCAAAGTCCCCGCTTGGGCTCCCCTGCTATTAAGTTTTCAATTATTTCAGAAAATTCGCTGCAGGTAACCCTAAATTTTTTTAAACTCCTATAACTTCGAATGCAGTCATCGGATCGAGACGAAATTCGCAGGATGGTTAATTTAAACGTGAAGCAGATGTGGTATATTTTTCGCTTTGATACTGGCAAAAGGTTGCCAGCACGAGTCGGTTGTGCTACTTTTGTATCAATAAATGCTTACAGTTAGTACTCATGCCGGAAACATTTACAATGAAAATAAATAACCAATGTTTCAATTCCCAAAGTTCTGCAAATTTTTCGGATCGCAGCCCCAAACACCAACTTCAAATACAGTGCTGCAGGCACTGAGCATTTTCTTCATTGATATTAAATGAGATGCTGCTTTCAAAGTTTTGTGATATAAGCAACTGATAACGAACATAAACAACCAGTATTTTGCTCTCATAAACGTTGAAATTCATGCAAGTGGTAACATCTGAAACCTTTCCACCATATGAGCTATAATGCACTCTTGAGACCAAAGTAAAACGTGGCGTTTGAAACAGTTTGGCTATAATAAGCAGCTCGTGTGGTAGAATCTGAACTCACAAGCTGCACGATTCTTCTACTGTTCTTCAAACAGAAGTGTTTCTTGCGGTTCAGGTGCGCTAGAGTTTTTTTTTTAAATAAGTATAAACTCGTTTATACGAAAATTCATATTTCTTTATATACATATATATATATATATATATATATATATATATATATATATATATATATATATATATATCAGCAAAATGATTTTCCGAGATAATCATTGGAGTGGCCGATCCGATTGAGCTGAAATTTTCGGAGGACGTAGATGTACACAGTAAGTAGGTCTATGAAATTCATTAATGAAATTCAGATATCTGAAATCTTTTGGCGGCGGCGAGCGTTTTAGCGAATTTTGAGGTACTCTTATAGTTCCAAGCAGTGAAAAGTTTTGTTGAAAAAAAGAATAAGAAACGAAAACTTATTATGTTCTAAGCTTGCTTATGGTGAAAAATTAGAAATTTTGAGCCGTGTGTAGGTGCAGCATGCCTAAAAGTAGACAAGGATTTTTTTTCAAATGTTGATTTGTCATTACTTCTGACAAAATAATTGGGTAATCGTGAATATTGCAGAGCATATTGATGTTGACTTGAACTTAGCATATATAGGTTTTCAAGGTTGTGCGGGTTACCCTGTAGCTACGGCGGGGTCCTGAAAAAAAATCCTTCAAACCATTGACCCTCCTCAAAAATTTTTGATTTACGTCAAAATATTCAAATCATTGATAAATTTTTACGTTTGTGCATCATGTCAATTTGAAATTTTGAAAATTCCGATTTGCACAAGAACGGCAACCCATCAGCAAATCACCTCTATTTTCAGCACTCGAAAGTTCTGTTCACGAGAACTGACGACCGGATTATCCGATCATAATGAAATTTATAGGACATGTTGGTATTATATATTATATTTACATGTTGGTATATATTATAGGTCTGATATAAGTGATTTTGCAATGCGGGCAACCTTGTGGCAGTGGCACCATCTTGAAAAATCACTGAGAAAAAAAAACCGGTTTTTGGCCTAAAGCTTCCGGTTCAGCCATCAGATTTTAACAAAATTCACACAGTACTTGGATCTTACCTTAGATAACATTTGATGAAAATTTGGCTGAAAAATTAGAATAGAGCTGCCAGCTATGGTGATTTTTGTCTCCTAAATCTTGCAAATTAGCTCAGTAAAATTAAGCTTTTTCCCTATAGCTTCCGGTCCAGTCATGAAATTAAAACGAACTTCATGTAGTATAGCCAAATGTCATATGAATTTTGTAAGAAAATCATGAAAGGGCTGCCAGCTATGACCATTTTTGTAATTTTGTGGAATTTCTTTACTGAGCAATTAGTCATTAGATTTGCAAATGGGAATGACCCTGCAATGAAAACTAACGACAAATATTAATGATTTAAAAATTTGAAAAGTTTTGAGGGTGGTAGCCCTAAAATTCTTTTCACCTGTACAACTTTCAGCAAAGTGATTCAATCGAAACGAAATTTACTGGTTGAGTTTAACTTAACGTGAAGCAGATTTGGTATACGTTTTGCTTTGCTGCTGACACAGGGTAACCAGCATTGGCCATTTTCGTAAATATTGCACCAACAGATGCTTCAAATTACGTACTCATATGCAAAGTATTTGCATCAAAAATAAGAAACCAATTTTTAAATTTTCCGAGTTTTGAACATTTTTCGGATGGCAGCCTCAAATAACGTTTAACCGCTGAAACTTTCGATGAAATCCTCCGATGAGAACAAAATTCAAAGGATAAGTTTATTGAAGTATGAGCTTGGTATGGTAAACTTATTGCTGCTTCGTTGGGAAAGTGCTGCCAGCACTGAACATTTTCATCATTCGTGTTATAGTTGAGTTTTGTTGCTTTGAATAAGGAATGGTTGATATGATTCTACAAAAAAGTGTATTACGTCTTTCCACATGTTTTTGTCATCGAAAGACAATTTCTTCGATAGCGGTTCTGATGCGCTAGACTTTTTTTGCTTTGGAATCATATTTTTTAATGTATCTGAATTTAATTTGATGCGTGATAATGTATCTGAATTGACGTTCATCTTGCCTTTTCGATATATTATATCGAAATCATAATCGCATAAATCTAGTCTTATGCGTGTCATCTTTGAATATGGGTTTCTATGCGTAAATAGTTATATAAATGGCCTGTGATCTGTAACGACTGTAAATTTATTTCCAAATAAATAGGATCTAAAAAAATTGATCGTTCAATAGATTACCAATAGTTCCTTCTCGATTATTGGTTTATTTAATTCATGTTTAACTAGGGGTTTACTTGCATTTGATATAAGTAGGTCATGCCCTATTTTGCCTTGTGAGAGTACCGCACCTAATGCTAGGTCTGATGCATCAGTTGTAACAATAAATGGTTTATTCAAAACTGGGTGTTGCAATATTGGTGCATTCATCAGTTTATTCTTCAGAATTTCAAATATTGATTGACATTTTTCTGTCCATATCAACTTTGTATTCTTTTTCAGTAAATCGTTTAGGCATTTTGTTATTTTGCCAAAGTCTGGTATAAATCGTCGATAATAATTAGCAAATGCGACGAATCTTCGGTATTTGTCTGCGATTGTAGGAATGGGGTAATTTTTAATTGTTTTGAATTTTGCAGGGTCTGTTCGGACTCCATCTTTTGTTATTAAATGTCCCAAGTACAATACTTCACTTCTCAAAATATTGCATTTTTCAGGGTTCAGTTTTAGGTTGTACTTTTCTAGCTTATCAAATATTTTTATTAAATTGGTATTGTGATGTGCGAGGCTGCAACCAAAGACAATTATGTCATCCACATATAAGAATGCTGCTGAGTCTAATCCATTTAAGGCTACTGTTAACATGCGTTGGAAGCTGTTTGATGAAATTGTTAGACCGAAAGGTAGTCGTTTGAACGGATAATGCCCTTTATTTGTTGAAAAGGCTGTTAATGGTATTGATTTCTTTGTCAGTTTGATTTGGTGTAAGGAGCTTCTCATGTCCAGGGTGGAGAAGTATCTCGCTCTTCTTAGCCTGTCTTAAACATCTTCTAGCCTTGTGAGTGGAAACTTGTCATTAACCATTTTTTTGTTGAGTGCTCTAATATCTACAACTAATCTCCATTTTGTTGGGCCTGACTCACTTTTCTTTGGTGTTAAAAGTAGTGGTGAGTTATATGCACTGGTGGAGTTTTCGATAATGTTATCATCTAGCAATTTGTTTACTTGTCGATTTATTTCATCAATATGTGTATGGGGCAGTCTTAAGTTCTTTAAATATGTTGGTGTATTATCCGTAACTTGTATATCTTGTTTGTAAAAGTTATTTGCAGTAAGAGTATCGTGTTCTAGGTGAAAAATATGCTGATAATGTTGGATAATTTCTAATATAAATTCTTGGTCGTTTGGGTTCAAGTGTTTTAGTTTAATGTATTTTAATAATTCTTGAAATCTTTGCTATCCTTTGTTGTTTTTATTTACTGGAACATTATTTTTATTTATTTTGTATTTAGTTAATGGTTCTTTTTCTACTTTAAATTTTTGAATTATCATGCCTTCTTCATTTGTATTCAGTAGCTTTATATGTTTGATGCCATCTGCTGGTATTATTGTGTTACCCACACGGTGAAAAATATTCGGATAAAATTGATCTTCACAATGGTGTACTATTATGTATCCTAATATTCGTATAGATTATATATGTTGACGTTGGATAAAATTGTTCTATCCTCTTTTGGAATAACTTTTGTACGAGTTTCGTATAAACGGGTGGTTTATACCAAGATCGGATAATATTTATCATAAGTTCATATTAAAAATTCATATAAAATAAAACGAATTATTTAGAATTACTTTTGCGTCGCAAGTCGTAAAGTTCGTATTTAAAGTTTGTAAGTGAACTGCATTGGACGCAAAAATTTACTCGGGAGTGTTTTCGTGAAACGGATTGTTTAGAATTACTTTTGCGTCGCAAGTCGTGCAATAAGCATTTCGAGTTTGTAAGTGAAGTTAATTGGAAGTGTTTATTAAAGTGTTTATTAAAGTTATTTTTGAAAATTATTTGGTAGCCATAAGGAACAACTTTAATCACTACAGGAATATTGTAAAACTTTGATTTTGGTGAATAAAGTATTTATGAATAAAATCTATCGAGTTTTTTTTTCAAATAATAAAACAATCGTTATCCATCTCACAGTACATAATTGAATTTAATGCTCGAAAGTTTTACTTGGTGTACTATGTCAAGTGTTTTCACCACACCTACATCCCACAAAAATAATTCCAATTTGATTCTGCTTTCGGAGGCTGGTTCCGCAAAACGATCGAGTTTCCCGTATCAATATTCTCGGCTTTGATAAGCTTTGATGATATACGTTGTCTATGCTGATTTATAGACAAGAAGGGAACCATGATCACATTCAATAACCTTTACAAGTAAAATTATATCGATGGATATAAGTCGGAGATGTTAAAATTTGCAACTAGCGTAAATACAAATTAAATGATTTCCAACTGCAAGTGGTCACGCCAGTCAAGTATGCACTGTGCGCTGGTGTCTGATGAGAATCAGTGCATACTTTCGAAACCACTTTGTCAAAATAGAATCTTCAATGTAGATTAAAATTTTTAATGTAAATAAAAAGTTGTTCAATTTTAATCATCCCGCAAAAATAATTCCAACCTACTTTTACATTTGAATGCATAAATATTCAATTGCTTTCATTCTTTTTTTATTATAATGGATAATTGTTCCCAATATATATATATATATATATATATATATATATATATATATATATATATATATATATATATATATATATATATATATATATATTCATAATAAAAAGGAGGGAAAAAACTAGAATAAGATTTTGGGTTAAATGATTTTGGGTTTTTGAAAATGGGATAAATTTATCGTGTGACCTCGAAATTAGAATAATATATTTCTTATTCTAAATGGTGCACATTTAATAAGAATGTGGTGTATTCATTTATATGCGATTCGGATACCGTTTATAAGAGCGTCTTATTTAATTTATATGAATAATTGTTATTGATTTTATCTTATCAGATAAAATTTATCTTGTCAGATCAAATTGTTTGATCTTAAACAAACTTATTGGATTGATACTAACTTTCGTTTGGACCTATATGCATTCCAAAATTTATCAAATTTATCCGAAAATTTCTAACCGTGTATGTAGACTCCTGGTGTCATTTCTTTGTTAATTACTACGCTGTCTTCTTCGATGGTAAAGTCGACTGGGCAAATATATTCACACCGTGCGGGCATCGTTAACTTATTTATTTCGCAATTTGTACTGATCGGCATAGTATACTCTTTATCGTCGACATTAATCGTTATCGTATATGTTTCGTAATCAATTTTTCCCAGTTTTTGGACAAGGACGTCTCTTCATAGTATTCCGTCTGTAAGGATGGGAAAATCAGGTTCTACTTTTTGGAAGGGGTAACGTATATGTTTTTCACCAATGTTCAAGTTTAGATTAGCGGTACCTTTTGAGTATATTTTCTGGTTTGTTATGCCAGAGAATTTGCATCGCTTATGTTCTTCATATTTTAATCCTCTGAAATTGCACTTATTTTGCATATTGACTGATCGGCTCTTGTATCTATCAATAGCTTCAAATGATTCTTTAATTTTTCAAAATGTAACGTAACGTAATTTTTACTAATGTTCGAAGGAGAACATTAGTATTAAAATCACTTTGGCCAAAAATTCATATTTCTATATATATATATATATATATATATATATATATATATATATATATATATATATATATATATATATATATATATATATATATATATATATATATATATATATCATCAAAAAATTTCAGTGAAAAAATCTCAGGAACGCGCCATCCGATTGAGCTGAAATTTTCAGGACACATTGGTGTATATGCAGAATAGTGCCAGGTCTCACAAAAAGTTAATAATCTTTAACCCTTTGGCGCCGGCGGCCATTTTAGTGATATTTTTAATATACCTATTATTCCGTACACAAATAAGTTTTGCAAAAATAAAGTTAACAAAATAAATTTCGAACGTGTTTTACATGTGAATCGGATAATGTTTTGGAATTTTTTAACCCCATGTGTGCGCTGGGTGCCTAAAAAGAGATCGGAAAAAATTGAAAATGTTTAAATTGTGATAACTTTTGACAGAGCTATTTAATCATTACCAAATTTTCAGAACGTATTGCTATTATTTAGTTGTAAATTCGTGTAGCTTTTGATGAGCGTGCTGGCAACCCTGAAGCTAGGAGAAGCACTGAAAGTGAAAACTTCCAAATTATCGTCTCTGTTGAAAAACTGCCGTTTCTTCAAAAAAAGCCACTCATATGTAAATTTCGTGCTTTGTTTACATCGACAAAAAATAAAATTTGATATGGTATAACGGGCACGCCTGGTAACCCTTGCCCAATTTACCTATATTTTTAGCATCAAAAACTTCTGTTCACGGAAACTCACGATACGATGAGCAGAATTAATTGAAATTTGCAGACTGCATTGGTCTTAACTAGCACCAGGTCTGATAGAAGTAATTTTGAAATGCGGGCGATTCTGTGCCATTGGTGCCATCTTGAAAAATTATTAAAAAAGACAACTGTTTGTAGCCCTATAAATTCTGATTGAATCGTTCGATTTTGACGAAATTCACACAGTACCTGGACCTTACTTTAAACCAAGTTTGGTAGAAATTTTGTTGAAAAATTCGGTTGGAGCTGCCAGCTATGATAATTTTGGTGTCTTAAATTTGAAAAAATAAAAAATTGGAAGTGAAAACATTCAAATCATCGAATATCCTAAAAATGTCCGTTTCAACAATAAAACCAATCTGTATTCAAATCTTATGCTTTATCTACACGTTCAAAGTAAAACTTTGGAAATCTCATGTCGGACAAGAACGGTAACCCTCTCCCAGTTAACCTATATTTTTAGCATCAAAAACTTCTGTTCACGGGAATTCACGAACCAATAATCAGATACCATTGAAATTTACAGAATGCATTGAACTTAAGTAGAACCAGGTCTGATAGAAGCGATTTTGAATTGGGGGCAACTCTGTGCCAGTGGTGCCATCTTGAAAAATTACAAAGAAAAAAAAACTGCTTTTTGCCCTATGAAATGTGAATTAGTAACCAGATTTTCATGAAATTGACACAGTAGCTGCACCTTACACTAATCTCTGTTTGATAAAAAGAAAGAAATTTGGTTGAAAAATTCGATTGGTGCTGCCAGCTATGGTAATTTTTGTGTCTTTGGTTTTGAGAATTCGCTCAGGAAAATAACACTTTTTGCCCTATAGCTTCCAGTGCAGTCATGAAATCAATACGAATTTCATACAATTAATGGAACCTATTATAAGCATTATTCAGGCCAAATTTGGTTGAAAAGCCAAGATAGGGTTGCCAGTTATTGTTGGTTTTGTGTTTGTTTGCAATATCTTTATTAAGCGGTTTTATCGTAGAATTTTCAATTGGTAATGATATTGTAGTGACAATAAACAACAAATATTAAGCTTTCGATTATTTGAAAAAACTTGCTGTAGGTAACCCTAAATTTCTTTATACTCCTATAACTTCGAATGTAATATAACAAAGTGAAGCAGATGTGATATATTCTTGGCTTTGATACTGGCAGAATGTTGCCAGCACGAGTCGGTTGTGCTTCTTTTGTCTCAATAAATGCTTATAGTTAGTATTCATACCGGAAACATTTACAATGAAAATAAATAACCAATGTTTCAATTCGCAAAGTTCTGCAAATTTTTCGGATCGCAGCCCCAAACACCAACTTAAGTTACAGTGCTGCAGGCACTGAGCATTTTCTTCATTGATGTTATATGAGATGCTGCTTTCAAAGTTTGGTGAAATAAGCAACTGATAACGAATATAATTAACAAGTGTTTTTCTTTCATAAACTTTGAAACCCATGCCAGTGGTAATATCTGAAACCTTCTACCATATGAGTTGTAATGCATTCTTGAGACGAAAGTAAAACGTGGCATTTGAAACAGTTTGGCCATAATAAGCAGCTAATGTGGTGGAATATGCACTCAAAACCTGCACGATTCTTCTACTGTTCTTCGAACATTAGTGTTTCTAGCGGTTCAGGTGCGCTAGAGTTTTTAATTGTGAATTTAGTAGGTATATTTTTTCTTCCTGTATCCCGGTGTCAACTTTTATTCTTCGTTGCAGCTGGCCTCCGGGCCGATTGAGTTTCCCTGTACAATATTTATTCTTTTTTATCTGGTACTTTCGTAGTTTCTGTTTGTTCCTCTGTTATTCCTATTGTTTGCGTTAGGGTTCTGATATGTATTTCTATTTACTTCATGATATCTGTTGTGATTATTTCTATGGTTAAACTTTTCATACCTGGGGTTGTAACTATTCCTTAAGTTGTTTCTCTAATTGTTGTTTTGGTTTGTTACATTATCTCTTGTGTTGAAGTTACTCCTGTTATTATTTATTTTTTCTATTTCTGTTATTTGTTATTTCTGTTATTATTAATAAGGTTTTGGCTATAATTATTATTTCTATATGTGTTATAATTACTCGGTTAATTTCTATTATTATAATTCAACTGCTGATTTATATTATTTCTTCGATTTACGTACATAATGTTGTCTGTAACATTATTGCTTGATTCGAACTCAGTTGCTATCTGAATTGCTTCTATGAACGTTTCTGGTTGTGCAGCAAAAATAGTAGGTTTGAAAGTTTCGCTTAACCCATTCTTAAAAATAGTTAGTGCATATGAGTCATTTGACTTCTGTATGGCACTTTTCTCTGCTTGAGACGGATTCTGACCCAAGCTACTAATTTGAAACTCACTTAATTCGTTAATGAGCTCGGATAGTTTTTCACCAAATTTTTTAAATTGTGCTAATTGGGTATGAATGTGCTGCGGGCTTTTTACTAATTTTCGAAGAAAATTAGTATTAAACTCGTTTCGCCGAAAACTCATATTTCTTTATATATATGTATATATATATATATATACATATATATATACATATATATATATATATATATATATATATATATATATATATATATATATATATATTATATATATTTATATATATATATATATATATATATATATATATATATATATATCGCCAAATTGATTAAGTGAGATAGTCTCTGGAGTGGCCGATCCGATTGAGTTGAATTTTTCGGAGAACGTAGATATATATTGTAGGTAGGTCAGATATCCTTTCGGAAATTCAGATATCCTAAACCTTTTGGCGGCAGCGAGTGTTTTAGTGAGTTTTTAGGTACTCCTGTATTTCCAAGAAGTGTAAATTATTGTTAAAAACAAGTATTGAGAAAGAAAACTTATTATGTTCTTAGCTTGTTTATGATAAAGAATTGAAAATTTGGAGCCGTGTGTGGGTGCTAAAAGCCTAAAAGTAGGCAAGGATTTTTTTTTTCAAATTTTGATTTGTCATTACTTCTGACAAAAACATTGGATCATCGTGATATTCGCAATGCGTTTTGATGTTGGCTAAGATTTAACACACATGGATTTTTAAGATATTGCAGGTAACCCTGTAGCTGTAGCCTGCTGTCTCCTGAAAAAAAATCTCTAAATCATTGATTCTCTTCAAAAATTTTAGATCTTTGACAAAAAATTCAAATCATTGATAAATCTTAGCCTTTTCCCATCATGTCAAAAAGAAAATTTAAAAATTCCGATTTGCACAAGAACGGCAACCCATCACCAAACTACCTCTATTTTCAGCACTCGAAAGTTCTGTTCACGAAACCTGACGACCGAATCATCCGATCATAATGAAACTTACAGGACATATTGGTTTTTGCCAGGACCAGGTCTGATATAAGTGATTTTGAAATGTGGGCAACCCTGTGGCAGTGGTGCCATCTTGAAAAATCACTGGAAAAAAAAACAGCTTTTTGCCCTATAACTTCCGATTCAGCCATTAGATTTCAACAAAATTCACACAGTACTTGAATCTTACTCTATATAATATTTGATGAAAATTAAGCTGAAAAATTAGAATAGGGCTGCCAGCTATGGTGATTTTTGTCTAATAAATCTTGCGAATTCGCTCAGCAAAATAAAGCTTTTTTCCCTATAACTTCCGGTCCAGTGTAGAAATCAAAACGAAGTTCATGCAGTAAATGAACTTTAATGTGAAGTAAATGTCGTAGGAATTTCGTACGAAAATCATGAATGACCATTTTTGTAATTTTGTGGAATTTCTTTACTGAGCGATTATTTCATTAGATTTGCAAATGGGAATAATCCTGCAATGAAAGTTAACAACAAATATTAACTTAAATTCCCTTACATTCTTTTCACCCGTATACCTTCCAGCGCAGTAATTCAATCGAAACAAAATTTACTGGTTGGGTTTAACTTAACGTGAAGCAGATTTGGTATATATTTCGCTCTGCGCTGACACAGGGTAACCAGCATTAGCCATTCTCGTAAATATTGCACCAACAGATGCTTCAAATTACATACTCATATGCAGAGCATTTGCAATAAAAAGAAGAAACCAATTTTTAAATTTTCCGAGTTTTGACCATTTTTCGGATGGCAGCCTCAAACAACGTTTAGCCGGTGAAACTTTCGATGAAATGCTCCGATGAGAACGAAATTCAAAGGATAAGTAGATTTAAGTATGAGCTTGTTAGGGTTAACTTATTGCTGCTTCGTTGGGAAAGTGTTGCCAGCACTGAACATTTTCATCATATGTGTTATAGTTGAGTTTTGTTGCTTGGGATAAGGAATGGTTGATATGATGCTACAAAAAAGTGTATTACGTCTTTCCATATTTTTTTGTCACTCAAAGACAATTTCTTCGAAAATTAGTTTTCTAGTGGTTCTGATGCGCTAGTTTTCCTTTTGTTTCTATTTCTGAGGCTATTTTCTAAATCTTCATAATTTTTAATGTCTAATGCTATGAGCTGTGTTTTGACCACTGTTCCTAATTTCACATTCTTAGTAAAATTTTATAGATTGTTTTTCGGGTCTTCGTTAAGACTTTGATTGAGTAGGCTTGTTATTGTTAGGAATGCTTCCAGTTCTCTGGGGTTTCCATTAAAAACTGGTATTGATTTTAAAGTTAACTCGGGTGAACTTGGATACTTGTCCCCTGGAGTAGTTCAATCTACTCACCGCAGAGTGCACACCGATATGTAAAGTGAATTTTGCAACACTTCTAAAGCACTCAAACTTTGCGTTGTTTTGACAGTTGTTGTGGGAACGGGGGGTAGGGGGTTTGGTGTTCTTGAGATTTGTATTTGTGGCGCGCAAATAAATATATGGGAACGATAACGAATAATGTTAAATGTGATAAGAGGTATATGAAATTATACGAGTGAATAAAAATGAAGAGAAGAGCACAATGGCAGTACGAAGAAGTGTTTAAAAAAGTTAATAAGTAAAAATATGTTTAAAAAGCAATGTATCTATAAGTGAATAAAAATGAATAAGAAAAGCAGAGTGGGAATATGCTTAAAGGTTAAAAAATTTAAATTCTAAAAAAGTGTAGTGGGTTTTAAACTAAGCGACAGTGAATGAAAATGTGTAGAACTGCAAATTGCCAATAAATAGAAGAGTAAAAAAATTTAAATATGATGTTTTGGAAATTATCTTAACCCAATGTGCCAATTTGTAAATATTCCATATTATTAATTGCGGTTAAGGTAAAAGCTTCCAATTGTGTTCTCCCCGATGAAGCGAAACTTGGAGAGCTGGGACCATATGAGGTGGAAATAATATATTTTTTATGAAATGTATGTTAAATGTGGAATAAATAAATAAATTTTGAGTGCAATAGTACATGGAAATGGTTGTAACATATGTAACATAACCGTTTTTACTGTAATCAATGTAGTTATTTTGGAAATGGCTGTAAATAGATATCTATACTGGTTTCAGTTTCCCGACATATTAGGTAGTAGGCAAATGGTTCTTTTAAGACTAATGAATAAGTTTAAGTGCTAGGAATATGATTGCTGAGTCTAACAGCGTAGTAGCAAAGACGTTGACTCGATGACGCATGCGCTTTTGGCACTTAAAATTGAATGGAAATTGAGTAAACTTGGGGTATTGATATTCGATGTGATTGTGAGTCGATTGGAAATGCGACAAATACAGGTGAACGTATAAGAATAACGCACCACCAAAGTAAGATAATTCATAGAATATTTTTTTTACCGATTTTCGAACAAAATTATTATTAATATCATCTAGACTAAAGCCTCATGTATATATATATATATATATATATATATATATATATATATATATATATATATATATATATATATATATATATATATATATATATATATATATATGTATGTATATATATATATATATATATATTTATATATGTTTATATATATATATATATATATATATATATATATATATATATATATATATATGTATATAAATATATATATATATATATGTATATATATATATATATATATATATATATATATATATATATATATATATATATATATATATATATATATATATATATATATATATATATATATGTAGAAATCAACAGAGTCAAGTTTAAATTAAATGCCCGCAGCCGTCAAAGTGCTAAAATATCTACTTTGACGGCTGCGAGCATTTTAGAGTTTTCAGGTACCCCTATATTTCTATGGGACACGAAATCCGCCTGTAATCAAGTATGAAAATTGATAGTGTTTGTGAATTTTAGGGTTTAGGCAACTGGTGAGTGCATATGATATAAAAAATATTTGAAATTTCGAGTTGAAACTTTTAGCAAAGTCAGCATATCATTACGAAATGAATGTATGTTTTTTTTTTGTTTTTTGGGAAAAAAAGTGCAAACGATTGACACATTTGATGCTTTGCACGCACAATCACTTTTAAACTTCTAAAATTCCGTGTTCCACAAGTAGGGTAAATGTTCACCAAACAATCAACTTTTTGATAGCTCGAAATTTGTATTCGCGGGAACTCACGACTGGATTATCAGATCAAGGTGAAATTCATAGGATGTATTGCCTTTGTATAAAAGCAGGTCTTAAAGAACTATTTTCAAATGTAGGCAATGTGGATGACCTTTTGAAAAATCTTCAGGTAAAAAACTTTTTTCACCTCTATTACTTCCGATGAAGATGTAGATTGAAACGAAATTCATACAATAGGTTAATCTGAATTTAAGATAACTTTAAAAGAGTTTTGGATAGAGCTGACATCTATCGTTATTTTGGGGATTTTTGCGCTTGATATCAATAGAATTTCAAGATGTTTCAAAGAGCACAACTAAAATATGTGGTAATGCTGTGAATTTGTTTTGTGTTGTTTTTTTGTGTGATAAAACTATAAAAGACTTTCTAACCTATAACTTTCGGCGTAGTCATCGAACTAAAGCGAATTTCGCAGAGTATGTTGATCAGAACCTTAAACAATTTTGGTTAATTTTGGTCGCTGTACTGACAAATCCGATTCTACAATTCGTAAATAATCCAAATTAGCGATTCCGGCTAAGGTGATAGTTTACAATTTACATTCTCACCATGTAAAAGTGTATTAATGTAAGCAGAAACCTTTTCGAACTTTTTGGAAAGAAGTTTGCTGGATAAATAATGCTACCGTATATGCTACCGCATATGCATATAATCTACAACTAGACATTAATTCAACAAAACATACAATTCCTAAGTTTTATCTTCATAATTATGTATATACTAGTGAAGAAAGCTGTAAACTGCTTTGTTATTAAGATGTGTTGACAGTTATTGATTTAAAACATAGTAAAATAATGGGTTGCAAGTACTAAGCAAATAGCTTCCATCTAATCCGCATGCTATTCAAGAGGCTAACTAAAAAAAAAGAATTGCCCCGAGAGCAGCGTACCCTAGAAATGGCCGTGAAGGCCTCTCGTCCACATTAGCGGAGTGCCCTTTAACCAACCCCGACGGATGCTGGTTTGCCACTTTGCTAGCTCGCTGCGGCTGGGGTGGGTACTTGAAAAATGGAGCTGGTTTGCTCTCAGAAAAACGGGATGCTACGTGTAACTCATCCGTCATTACAGTGTAGCCGCAAACTGGTATAATAAATATACCTAAAGGAAAAAAAGGGCTTAGTTCCGTAAAAGAAACCACCCGTGGCTCTGCAACATGGGCTGACTAAGCAGACCCAGTGCACGTGTCGACGCACCGAGCTAGAAAATTGAAATTTTCAGAAAATGAAACGGGGAAGAAATATTGCCTCTCTTTTCGCGGGAACCCGGGTGAGGCAGACAGCCCCGTGCTCCCGATGGTGGCGGAGCCCTGATTCCCGATGGTCTGGGGTCCTCCACTCACTGACATTGGCCTTGATCAAAGACAAACGCAAACAATACTAAAGGATGGCCAATGTGTCTCCCTAAAAGAAATCTGGAAATCCAACACTAAAACTCAAACGAATCATTGGCCAACTAGGCCTGACGCGGAACCTGAAAAGGAAAGCCTTCCCGGGCTTTCGCCCAATAAGAAGACTTGGTTCAAAATTTAACACTTCATTATTAATTTATTTGTTCCAATTCAAAAGGGATTTAGTAACTTTCATAAATTTTATTCCAACGTGAAATCATATTAACAAGACGTCTTTAGATTATTAAGATACGGAAACAAATACTATCCTTCAATGCAAATTAATATGATTTCAGTTCGCGATATAGGATATATAATCCCTCACCATTTTAAACTATTCTACCATTAATCAGTATCGATGATTAAGTCGACTGAGAATTAACAAATAATCAGCAAATAATAAAGGTGCAGGAAAAATGTATACTTTTGGGCGGGAGCAAAACAGAGCAAACATTGACTCTAGATTCTATAACTTGTGTAAAGAATGATACAATAAATTTTCTTCAGATGTAAATCTAGATTAAATTCCTAAGTTATCATATTTTTACACCTTACACTTTTTTGTAGTCATATAAATACGTTTTGTTTCCATACAACTTGAAAAGAAATATTAGCATGAACTTAATTTATAATGCAGATGTCCACATCACAGTGCATCTTAATCATCAATATTTCGCATCTCCCGGTTCTGTTTCATTATGCTTGAAAAACATTAACTCTAAACTTAATGCAAATTAGGGCGTAAGTACTGTCACAGCAACGTTGTTTCATTTATGAAACTATTCTGTATAACTAACTTGTAATTCATACTAAAGTGGCAAGATTTGGAGGTCACAAAGAAGGGAGAAAAAAGAAATGGCCATTGCTTTTCCCCAATGCTAAAGTTTAACCAGCTTCCATATGCCTAGTTTTAATTCACGCTATATTACTTTCTTCTTCAAAACTGTTACTAAAACATTATTAAATGAACTCAGACGAAACAGATTCATTCGACTACTAACTTAAAACAGTTTAACATCATCTTCTAGTTCGTGAATTATCATTGAAATATGGAACATGACGAGTCTTCAACCGGAAGAAAAGTATTTGAATACAATAGGCATGTCTACAGATGTGACACATTGCGATAACACTATGATGTTTTTCTTATAAGATTTAATTGTTCTTAAAATTCAAAGTATTCTACAAATTTTGTTTTTTGTTTATTTTGTTGTTTCTTATAAATATTTGAATGCATTAGAAACATACCTTTCGTACATACTTAAAAGCTTAGTCGAAAATAACTGAATCAACATTTACTTCTTAGTATTGGATCCAAAGTATAGCCTTCAGGCACAGTTACAAAAAGAATTTATGGAAACGGTAACGAAAAATTATATGATCTTTTGAAACGCGTATCTGTACAAACATCCATTTTCAATCAACTTATCTTACATCATTTAAAGCTAAAACGCGAACATACTTAAAACAGGCTGCGATCTGATGGAAAATTTCAATAAATTTGATCATGCTTGTATCTGCGGTGTACGAGTCAGGTAAAGTTTGCCGGTCATGTGAATTTTAATATGATTACTAAGTGTACTAGACTGACGAAACGGTTTTTCTTTTGCAAATAATACATTCGAAAGGATTTTCACCAGAATAGAATTTTCAGATGATGGCTAAGTGTGCTTAGCTGTCGAAATTGCTTCCCACCATGAGTGCAATCAAATGGTTTCTCTCCTGTGTGTATTTTCTTTTTAAATGGTTAGTCTAAGTACTTCTCAGACAACTAGTTTGTTGGTATAAGGGACAGCAAAAAAGTTTGTCACAAGCGGTTCCCCATCTAAGTACTAACCGCGGAAAACACTGCTTAACTTCGGTGATCTGACGAGAACCGGTTTTTCCAGTGAGTAGCCGTAATTCCATTATTGGATTTTATTGAAAAAAGCCACTTTTTACAGGAGGAATTTGTATTATATCGGGCAGCTTTATTTCATTTAAGAATAAATTACGAAAGTTTGATGATCATTAGCGATTTACTTATTATTTATATTATTTATACGCCACTTAAATGACCATTTACCACAAATTATCATTTAGGCTGCGCTGTCTGTCTAGGCTCTAATACAACTTTTTTTACCATCAGTTTAGATACAGCCGCACTACACTGGAACAGCCGGTTCTCGTCAGATCAACGAAGACAAGCAGTGTGTAGCGCTGTTAGTACATAGATGGGGGACCGCTTGGGAGAAGACTTTTGATGTCTCTTATACCAAGAAGCTAGTTGTCTGGAAAGCACTATACATAAAAAAAAAATTCAAAATATTTACAGAATTTTAATGTATTTCTTGCGCGGTTTTTATTCCAACTATTTTAATTAGCACATAAGAGAGGCAACATACATTTGAAACACCTTCAATTTCTCCATTTTTCAAAAACTAGTTTCTTTGAGTGACAAACCGTCAGTGACAGTATTCATCATTAATGCTAGGGCTGGGTGTCAGCTACTTTTATATTATTAATTTAAGTATAAATGATCATTAGTAAATTATAAATTTAATCGCCAGTCTGTCTAGACTCTTAAGCAGAGCCTACCAAATTGCAAGAGTATCCAGAAGAGTCAAATAAAATAATTCTAATATCGATGAAAACATGATTACCACAATAACAGAATAAAATCTTATTTGTTCAGATTTCACATCCGCATCTGTTGGATAGTTTGTTGAGCATTAATTAAGTAAGAACGACGCAAAATATTTGCTGAACTCTAACACAACTTTGAAACAAGTGGCATCCGCTTTGAATAACTTTTCCTCATCTGCTTTCATCAAATTTACGTAAGTAACGAGCTGGTGAGATTTTCTAGAAGTAATTTTCATTTGGGGGGCAATATTTATTAAAAAACAAGGCTTTGGTCGAATGATCAAATTTGCTTGTATTAATTCCATTTCAGCGGCACTCAAACTGTAGAAAGCATAAAAACTGCGGGGGACATCTATCCAAAATCTCTGTTCATATGATGCAACCAATATATTTTTGACCATGTCTTTAATTTTAATGTGGTTTGTATGCTTAATTTTGGGGTACAATCAACAATGGAAATGTGTATATCATGTGCAGTACCTTTGGATTCGAGTTAGGTTCTCATTTTCCGTTGATTAGCACGAACATATACATGCTGTTCGGATTAAAAATGTATTTAGAAATCTTAGTAATTGAACTTTGCATACATATTGATTTTGAAATGTTACGCACTGCCTGCAATTTCCCTATTATGTCGGCTTGTATTCAAATGGCTGTTTTAAGGCTAATGAAAAAGTTGCAATTTGGTATCAAATTTACAAGGTCGGTATAGGAAAAAATAAATGACGTTGACTCGATGCGCACTAAATATGCGTGTTCGCACGTATGAATGAATAGAAACTAAGTGAATTTGGAGTAATAATGTAATTTCTTATATTCGATAGGATGTTTACACAGCCTTTTCACTTTCGAGCACTAAACTAAAATAACCAGTATTGCTCGCACATGTGTTCTGAGTAGTAATGGGCGTTTCTGTTGTTTTCAGAAAACGAAAACGAACTGTTTTTTTCCAAAAATAACTGTTTTTTGAAACTTTTTGAAAACTTTTTTCACTCGACCAGCAGCAGATTGATACTGGGTGTTACCATAAGTGATGGGTGTTTCTGTTGTTTTCAGAAAACGAAAACTATTTGAAAAAAAAAACAGTTTGAAACAAACAGTTTTTTTCAAACTGTTTTTTTTTTTCAAATAGTTTTCGTTTTCTGAAAACAACAGAAACACCCATCACTTATGGTAACACCCAGTATCAATCTTATTCTGGTCGAGTGAAAAAAGTTTTCAAAAAGTTTCAAAAAACAGTTATTTTTGGAAAAAAACAGTTCGTTTTCGTTTTCTGAAAACAACAGAAACGCCCATCACTACTCAGAACACATGTGCGAGCAATACTGGTTATTTTAGTTTAGTGCTCGAAAGTGAAAAGGCTGTGTAAACATCCTATCGAATATAAGAAATTACATTATTACTCCAAATTCACCTAGTTTCTATTCATTCATACGTGCGAACACGCATATTTAGTGCGCATCGAGTCAACGTCATTTATTTTTTCCTATACCGACCTTGTAAATTTGATACCAAATTGCAACTTTTTCATTAGCCTTAAAACAGCCATTTGAATACAAGCCGACATAATAGGGAAATTGCAGGCAGTGCGTAACATTTCAAAATCAATATGTATGCAAAGTTCAATTACTAAGATTTCTAAATACATTTTTAATCCGAACAGCATGTATATGTTCGTGCTAATCAACGGAAAATGAGAACCTAACTCGAATCCAAAGGTACTGCACATGATATACACATTTCCATTGTTGATTGTACCCCAAAATTAAGCATACAAACCACATTAAAATTAAAGACATGGTCAAAAATATATTGGTTGCATCATATGAACATAGATTTTGGATAGATGTCCCCCGCAGTTTTTATGCTTTCTACAGTTTGAGTGCCGCTGAAATGGAATTAATACAAGCAAATTTGATCATTCGACCAAAGCCTTGTTTTTTAATAAATATTGCCCCCCAAATGAAAATTACTTCTAGAAAATCTCACCAGCTCGTTACTTACGTAAATTTGATGAAAGCAGATGAGGAAAAGTTATTCAAAGCGGATGCCACTTGTTTCAAAGTTGTGTTAGAGTTCAGCAAATATTTTGCGTCGTTCTTACTTAATTAATGCTCAACAAACTATCCAACAGATGCGGATGTGAAATCTGAGCAAATAAGATTTTATTCTGTTATTGTGGTAATCATGTTTTCATCGATATTAGAATTATTTTATTTGACTCTTCTGGATACTCTTGCAATTTGGTAGGCTCTGCTTAAGAGTCTAGACAGACTGGCGATTAAATTTATAATTTACTAATGATCATTTATACTTAAATTAATAATATAAAAGTAGCTGACACACAGCCCTAGCATTAATGATGAATACTGTCACTGACGGTTTGTCACTCAAAGAAACTAGTTTTTGAAAAATGGAGAAATTGAAGGTGTTTCAAATGTATGTTGCCTCTCTTATGTGCTAATTAAAATAGTTGGAATAAAAACCGCGCAAGAAATACATTAAAATTCTGTAAATATTTTGAATTTTTTTTATGTATAGTGCTTTCCAGACAACTAGCTTCTTGGTATAAGAGACATCAAAAGTCTTCTCCCAAGCGGTCCCCCATCTATGTACTAACAGCGCTACACACTGCTTGTCTTCGTTGATCTGACGAGAACCGGCTGTTCCAGTGTAGTGCGGCTGTATCTAAACTGATGGTAAAAAAAGTTGTATTAGAGCCTAGACAGACAGCGCAGCCTAAATGATAATTTGTGGTAAATGGTCATTTAAGTGGCGTATAAATAATATAAATAATAAGTAAATCGCTAATGATCATCAAACTTTCGTAATTTATTCTTAAATGAAATAAAGCTGCCCGATATAATACAAATTCCTCCTGTAAAAAGTGGCTTTTTTCAATAAAATCCAATAATGGAATTACGGCTACTCACTAGAAAAACCGGTTCTCGTCAGATCACCGAAGTTAAGCAGTGTTTTCCGCGGTTAGTACTTAGATGGGGAACCGCTTGTGACAAACTTTTTTGCTGTCCCTTATACCAACAAACTAGTTGTCTGAGAAGTACTTAGACTAACCATTTAAAAAGAAAATACAGGTTCAAACTGTTTTTTTCCAACTGTTTTTTTTTCAAATAGTTTTCGTTTTCTGAAAACAACAGAAACGCCTATCACTAATGGTAATGCCCAGTATCAATCTGCTGCTGGTCGAGTGAAAAAAGTTGTCAAAAAGTTTCAAAAAACAGTTATTTTTGGAAAAAAACAGTTCGTTTTCGTTTTCTGAAAACAACAGAAACGCCCATCACTAGTTCTGAGTTGAATTTTTTGGGTCTAAATTTCTTCTCAAATGAAAAATGTGAACAATGCTTCTGACAACTCACGTTTTTTTGTTCAAACTGGCTAAGCGGATACTAAGACAAAAAGTATTTAGCGGACCGATATGCCATAAACCATCAATAGTTCAAAGGCTCAGTCAAGTACATGACTAAATATTAAAAGAGGAAATACTTTTTTGGCCAATCATATTTCTGCTTGTACGTTTTTACTACTCAATCACCAAGTTTAAAAATATTTTACATTTTTTTTCTATGGTAATTCCAAAGCTCAGAGGATAACGTTTTGAAGTGAATGCTTAGCTATGAAGGCAAGGAGACACATATGGGGAAAGCTGATATCAATAAGCCGATATCGATTCCATTATTCTTTTTTTAAGTGCCACATTATTTCTTATTTTTTGAAGCACTGGTATTATGACCAGTCGTCACTAAAGCTATGATATGACAATTAATGGAGCGCTGGTATTATGCCCAGCCACCCACTATTAAGACAACACAAGCCAAACAAATACAGCCATGAACATACGGCGGGATTCGAAACCTCAGGTAGTACATCACTGCTTCGCGAGCTGGCACCCTCTACCCCGGCACCTCATAGCCTAGGCTTACCATACCCGAAAGTATTTTACATTTGATGTTTTGATAAATCCCTCTCTCTCTTTATTTGTGTTTAAAATGTCCTGAAAATTCGAATTTTCAATAGAATGGTTAAGCGGTTTTGCAAACATTCATCGAAAGATAGTTGCGACGTATTCCTATATTATGACCCCTACCATTTTTCTCGTAAATTTTTCCACATACAGGTTTTCTTTTTCAATTTCAAGACTTTTTATGCGTGATAATTTAGAACACGCGGAGGCTCGATGTTTTGAAAACAATTTTCACGTACCAGTTCTATTTAATATGTTGCACATATATTCATTTTAAATCAGACATGTATATTTTTGATAGGCATAAATACTTCCTGTAAATTTTGTGATGATCCGATGTTTCTGCCAGGAGTTATGACAAATAATATCTTAGAAAAAAAATGTTGTCTACTTTTAGGCAATCAGCGCTCACATAGAATTAAAAATTACCAAACCGTTATCAATGCCAATCATAAAACGTTATCAGTTTTCATTCCCCAAACTTACTTCTCACAATAATTGTCTTTCCTTAGAAATATGGAAAAAATCACTAAAATGCCGACCTAGAATTTCAGCTTGATCGCGTTACGCACATTAAATAATCTCACTAAATCTTTTTTCTGATTTATATACACATGTAAAGAAAAGCCAAGGCAAATTTAGTATTAATCATCTTTGAAAATTAATAAAAATATGCCGTGAATTATTTCATGTGGCACCAGTTTTACTCTTGGTTATTTTTAAGTTTCCTCCGGTACCATTTTTAATTCGAAATTGTGTTACGATATTCAAATATTTATATTCATCAGGATCATTAATTGATGTGATTTGCCAAACCTTAACGTATAAAATCCATAGCCTCCAGCATTACATTACCACTCTAAATTTACTCAGTTTCTATTCATCCATCCGTGCGTACTAATATATTTCTTCAAAGATCCATAAAAATATAAAAGATATTGAGACAGAGCGAACAGTGAGCAACATTACAATATCAATATGTATGATCTAATTACAGTTCCATTTCTAGCTTCATGCAAATGTTCGTGCTAATTACCGTAAAAAGCGAACTTAAATCGAATCCAAAGTACTGCACATGATATACACATTTCTATTGTTGATTGTACCCAACATTAAACATATAACCCACAGTTAAAAGAAAGACGTTGTCAAAAATATATTGGCTGCATCTTTATATGAAGAGAGATTTTGGATAGTTGTCCCCGCAGCTCTCGATTTCGCAAGGTTAATATATGAGCTAAACTTTTCATTGGCACGCACCCACCAATACTACCAGCAAATGAATTTCCAGCTGTGTGAACACGTATGAGTTCTCTGAAATATGTTCTCATTACGCAGCACACGACCTTTATTTTTTGTTAAAGATTACTATTAAAGTAATACATCATTCATTCCAGGCATTTTTTCGATGCTAAATGTAAGTTTATTGTCGGTGAAATTGAAATTGCCGTTGTTTGACAATCTAGACAGCCGAAAATGACAACATAAACAGCCGTTTGAGTGCCACTGAATTTTACTGAATCTACCGCCGATTCTCCGTCTGGTGGCGAATACCGCAACTAGGGGACAAGTATCCAAGTTTTACCGCTAACTCAATATTAAAGTTACTCATTTTGTTGTCTATTAATCTTTTAGTTTTTCAAGTAAAAGTTTCTTTGCTTCTTGGTAGTTCTGTAGTAATATTTCCAACAACTCCTGACTACTTTCTGTTTTAGGTGCTTCTTCCTGAATTTCTTCTAATGTTTCTAAATTTCCTTGAATATAATCTTGCTTATAAGCTCTGTTTGGGGTTTTTTTCAGATTTATAATTATTTTTGAAAGTATATTAATGTTTTGTTCCATTTATAATGAGTTATCATGGACCATATGAAATCTTCCTAACAATTGAGAATTCAGATTTGAAATTTTCATTCCACCATCAAATAATAGATGTCGTTTGTGACGCTGAATGGGACAAAGTAAAACTTGTCAAAATAGAAAGAACTTAGAACCTGTTATATCATGTCAAAGAGTTTTTGAAATGGAAATGTTGTTTTTTTTTGTTTTCAAATTGTATTGTTTTAATTCGTTTTGTATATTGCATTTGAAAATACATTCTAATAAATTTAAAATCTTAATACATTAAGTCTATTTAATTATTGGTTTTCTGCTTCAACTGTGTTCGCAGCTGTTCGATGTGTTCGTATATTTGCTGCTGTACGTTCCATGGTGGGGGGTTACTTTCGTCTGTCGCAACTCGTTTCAGTGATGCCAATTTCCTTCGGAGGTAAACTTGTTTGCCGCTGCGTTTCTTCTTCTTCGTTATTATTTTTGGAATGGACGTTCTTGCTGCATCCAGTTTGCGGACTTCTTGTATCGCAGGATGTATCCTGCGCCTTCTTTCGGTATAATGGTATTCGACGGAGGCAAGATTGCCATGAAATGTCGTAACTATTTATTTTCTTTGTTTATTTTTAAGTCAGAGACAAACGGTCGTTCACAAATTTGGAACGCCAAAGAGATAGACTGTGTTTTATTCCACGAATCTTTTTGTATATATGTCATAGTGCATGGACTGGTTCAAATTTCAAATAATTAATTATTTTTCACACGCATTTACGGTTTACCTGTAACCGACACGTGTAATTTGTTGTTGACATTTGTCAGTTTGACATTTATTCAGTGATCGTGCACAGCACTACATCCATATTCCACTACAGCATTGATGTGTGGAAGGTGTTTGTCTTGGTTTAAATATGCTCTATATAGTTGATGTATGTGATGTTTTTTTTTTCGTCGTTGGAAGGTGGAAATCTTCTAGAAGATGTTTCAGGGCTCCTGGCCTAAAATATGACAGATTTTTACCGACTAAAACCACCTCTTTTTTCTTCCACACTCCCCACGGGAATACTTATTCAGCATTACTTCGCGGGAGTGCATCAGCCATTAGCTGCTTCTACGCATCCTTTCTTCTTCCTTCTTTCTGTCCATTTCCGCGTCACGCCGTTTGCGGTGAATATTTTTAAGTGTTTTTTCGACGGCATTTCACGCAGTTTGAGATTTCAACATGCAGTTTACGATATTTACCGCTCATATCCTTGTGCGCGCCTCTTCACAGCTACTCCTACATGAGCGCATTCACACTAGCCTTTGAGTCTCCCGCGTGCTTGCTGTCAGTGCTTCGTTTTTATAGAGTCAAAGCACTTCATCCGCAATAATTTCGATGGGCAGTATACTGGCTATAACACAAGTTGCCTCGTAGGACGTTGTTCGAAAGGCGCAGCAAGTTCGAGGTGCAATCAGTAGGTAGGCTGCTTGCATTTTTCGGCGATTCGACTTTATGTGTAGCGCTGGTGCCCACACTGGTGCTGCGTGCATAAGAATAGAGGTCACGACTCTTGAAATCAAAAGCCTTTGGTTTTGCTTAGAGCTACCAATACTGGGTAGCATTCTAGCGAGTGCTAAACCGACAATGGATGCCTTCTTACCAGCTTCCTCCAGATGATGTTTGAAGCTCAGTTTGCTGTCGATAGTTACGCCGAGGTATTTCGTAGCAGGCTGCGGAGTAATAACACAGTCACCAACCTTTATTTGTACTACTGGTAGTTTCCTCCGCTTCGTGATTAGTACCATTTTCGTTTTATGGTCGGCTAGTTTAAGCCCAGCGCAACTAAGCCATGATTTAACCACCCAGATTGCTTCGCTTGCGTAAACTTTGACTTCTTTGAGATGACGGATTGGAATCACGATGCCAATATCGTCGGCGAAGCCTACTATTACCACCACCACCACATTTCTGGGCACTCGTAGCCTTAGTATCCTGTCGTACATTATGTTCCAAATTATGGGGCCAAGAGCAGATCCCTGTGGTACTCCCGCCGTTGCTAAGTAGAATTTTGGTCCTTTGTCTGAGTCGTAGCATAAAGTTCTTTCCTTTAAGTAGTTGACAATTTTAGATGCCAAATAGCGTGACACTCGATTATCGATAATAATACGGCTCCACCTCGCGGAGTTAAAGGCGTTCTTTACCTCTAACGTGATCATGGCGCAGCATCCTCCTTTATCTTTTGCGTTCATTGTCATGTCCAACACTATTCTGATAGCATCCATAGTCGATTGTTCTTTTGGAAAACCGAATTAACAGTCCGATAGTCTGTTTTTGCTTTCGATTTCCAACAGCAATCGTTCGTATATCGCTCGCTCGAAAATCTTCCTCATCGTATTCAGCAGGCATATTGGCCCATAAGATGATGCCTCCTTAAAAGGTTTATCCTGCTTGGGCAGAAGAACCAGTTTCTGTTGCTTTCATTGCTTGGGAAAACACCCTCCCATAAGCACGATGTAAAAGTATCAGCCAAGACATTTGGTATCCCTTTTACCGCAAACTTAAGTGCTTTTTTCGGTATCGCATTCAATCTGGGTACTTTTTCGTAACCGATTTTGCGTATGGTTGTCAATACTTTTTCTCTGCTTACCGCCGGCACGTTTTGAGGGTCTACCTGTATTACCGGTAGGCTATCGTCTCCATTCTGTGGGAATAATGTTGTGACTATTTCCTGGAGCATCTTCAGACATTTTATTTGAGGAGAATTCTTTCGTTTTATTGTAGTCATAACGGCTTTGTGCGGTCCACCCCATGGATCGGAATCGGCCTCGTTACAAAGCTTTTTGAAGTGCTCCTTCTTGTTCTTAGCGATCGCAAGTTGAAGATTCTTCCGGGCGTATTTGTACTGGTTCTGCAAGTGCTCGTGATCTGGAGTATTCCTGTGGCGTTGGCTACGTTGTCTAGCTTTAAGACATTTTTTCCGAAGCTCCTGGATTTCTGCATTCCACTAATAATTTGGGTTCCTGGTCTTGTGGAGAGACCGCTGTGGTATGGAGGCATCATATGCTCGCTGTATCTCGTTGATGATTCGCGCGAGTTACGTCCAACTGACCTCAACTACAACCTACAGTCAGCACATCCGTGCACATGCTCCAAATAATATCGATCTGGTCAATTGAGGTCAAGTAACTAGAGTCAGCATTTCTTTCTGCACATGCCGGAGACAATCACCTGTAAAGGTGCAACCTAAATCCATACACATGTTTGCATATCAGCATAACTGTAAATTAATATTCCATACACATGTTTGCATATCAGCATAATTGTAAATTAATATATGTTCGATCAATGTAGAGAAAGCCAGTCTGTTGTTGTCAATCACCGAGAATTAATAATAAAATTTTTTTTAAATTGAAATCTTCTCTTTTTTTTCTACTTCGTTCGGACCATCGACATAACTGGCGCAGTCGCGGCGGTCTTTTCTAAGTTTCTGTGTAAAGTAGACTATCGCCGGTTTATCGAAAGTTTATTTAGCGAAACGGAAAAGTTTACCTGCCTCTCATTCCCAACACGTCGTGGAAAAATTTATTGAAGGTTTATCGAGAAAATTGTTTCGCGTACATACCGTAACGAAGAATCAAGTGTGGTGAAAAAAAAGAAGAAAAAGAAGGAGAAACGAAGCAGCAGCACTTCGAAAATTATCAAGGAATATGATAATTTTGATTATTTTCATGTAAGTTGAAAATCTCCTTTCTTTAGATATCCTTAATCACATCCTTAAAGCTCTTCCCTAAGTTTATGCCATTTACGAAGCTAAGTTATTGTAGAGAAACTAAACTTAAGTTAAGAAAAATCATAGGAAGTGGAAGTATTGAAAGTGAAGAAAGTGAAATCGGGAGTGAAATAAATCAAATTGAGGAAAATATTTCTGAATCAGTGAATCATTGTGTTAATATAATGGCTACAAACGGTAATTATAGTAATCAAGTTATCACTACTACTGATATTTTTAATTCATTACGGGAACCCGATGCTATTAAAGACTTACCTAAATTTGATGGTAATCAAAGATTACTTTTTGAATTTATTAACAACGTTAAAGAAATTCCTTCGCTGATCTCTTGTACCGAAGGAACGGCATATAAACATTTTTTATTAAGTGCTATCCAAAACAAAATTGATGGGCCGGCTAATGAAATATTGAATATGTATGGGATCCCGCTCGATTGGGATCAAATTAAACAGAATCTGATTTTGCATTATGCTGATAAGCGTAATGAAACTTCGCTTATCAAAGATCTTCACGGTCTCAGACGGGGCAACAAATCCGTAGAACGCTTTTATAGTGAAATTATTTAAATTTCGGCAACCATGACAAACTATATTCAAATCCATGAGGACGATTCTAATGTAGTAAAAGCGAAACGTGAATTATATAGTGAGATGTGCCTAAACACCTTCCTCTCGGGTCTAAAAGAACCACTCGGAGCAACTGTAAGAGGAATGAAGCCGGATACTTTAGCTTCAGCATTCGCTTACTGTATTAAAGAACAGAACATATCGTACACCAGATATGATAGTTTTATACCCAGACCATTATACAATCTTAGGGCGAACAACTCACTCATGTATGGTATAATGAACCCAAACGCTTTTCTAGCTAGAGAGCAAATTCTTTCACACTTACCACGGCTCAATGTATTTCATCCAACCACACTCCAGACAGGTGCACAAAGCCCTACATATGTAACACAGTACAATACGCCTAACTTGAGACTCAGACAACCAATGGGTTTATTTCACAATAATAAGCCAGCTCCTTCGAATTCATTTATACCAAACGCGAGAGGTCACCAACCACCTTTCCAAAACTTTGCTCCCCAAGTTACAAGAACAAGTAACTGGCAAATACCAAATAATAATAATAATAATAATAATAATTACAACAATGCTTCTCAAGTCACAAAAAATAATTGGCAATTGCAAAAGCCTGAGCCAATAAAAATAGGTTCCCCAAATACGCGACTTACACGATCTCAAAATTCAGGACAAACCCAAAATACCTTTCGACCAAAGGGATCCCCCAAACTCGCTCCAAAAGAATTATTTAATGTATCTTCCTTGGAAGACCCTACCCCAAACGGAAACATAAACTTCCAAGAATTAGACCATTTCTATGAAAAATTAAATCAGGAACAGAACCCAGCTGGCGAATGTGAATATTCTAACCCCGTAGTGGAATACGAATACTTCAATCAATCACCTGAACAAAATTTATGTTATGAAATCGATGATGGACATTTTCCAGAAGTAGCCTCAATGAGCCCATTGGCTACTTAGACGTTAACAAACACGGTTCTGTCCTCCCGTACATAAGCATTTCATCTCCATTTGGGCATCCATTAAAATTCTTAATTGATACTGGCGCTTCGGCTTCCTTTCTAAGTCCTGAATACGTTCACCCTGAGGATATGACAGACATCCATCCCATCACGATCAAGACAATTCTCAATCAGCACAAACTGAACAAGCAAATTACGCTACCTAACTTCTTAGAATTCAACCAACCTGGTAAAAATAGCTTTCTCGTTTTCAAATTTCATCAATATTTCGACGGCCTCTTGGGACTAGATACTCTTTCTAGCCTCGGAGCTAAGATTGACCTAGAGAACAAAACACTGATAACAAAAAATTCCATCATACCCCTCTTATTCAAACCGAACTTTGCATCAGCTGAATATTTAATACCTGGAAATTCAAAGTTTTTAGCAAAATTGTCAGTTGATGTCGAAGCCGGAGAAGTATACTAGTAGTAGGGATACAACGGTTCTGTATACCGATGTCCTTTGGACTAATAGTCATCATGCTTTGTTATAACACAGACACACACGTGACGTCACCCACGCGCGTTTGCGGTTGGTGATAAGTAAGGTTAGAGTGACTGATAAGCGTGCGAGTATTAGAAAAATAGATATTTGTGCCTTGTCAGCAATGAACGGATGTATTCATTCGCAAAATTTCACTAATTAGCGTGGTTTTTATCGTGTTTTGAGTTTACATTTGATACATTTGACTTTATTTTGGTTTGGGTGCTTCTATGTACGACAGATGAGTTCGGGTCTTATCATGCTTTGTGGTTTGGGTGCTATCCAGGCAGGTTTGGATCTTATCATTTCTAGCGTGTTTCGAGTTTGGGTTGGATACAAAATCTCGTATTACAATATCCCGTTTACAAAATCCCGATTACAAAATCCCGCATTTCAAAATCCTGTATTACAAAATCCCGTATTACAAAATCTCGTATTACAAAATCCTGTTATACAAAATCCCGATTTAAAAATCCCGTAGTTTTGCATAATATAGAATCAGACGCGGCGCCGCGCCTGATTCTATATTATGCAAAACTACGGGATTTTTCCTTCAGCTCTTGTTTTATTGTAGCTAAAGCGACGATAGCTAAAATGAATGGAGGGGAATCAGAGAATAAAAATTTGGCATGGCACGAGAAAATGAAAAAGATTATTAGAAAAAGGTCTGAAACTGAAACAATCGATTATTTGAGAAGAATCGCGTACAATGTCTTTATGTTGAAATTTATTCCTAAATAAAAATTTAAATCACTATGTTTTTGTTATTTCATTATATGAATAGGTTTCATTCCACGAGATTTTGAGTTTCGGGATTTTGACTTTCGGGATTTTGAATTTCGGTATTTTGAGTTTCGGGATTTTTAAGTACGGGATTTTGTATTTCGGGATTTTGGAATACGGGTATTTCGAAACATACGGGATTTTGTTAATTCGGGATTTTGTGATTCGGGATTTTGATACGATCCCTTCGAGTTTGTTTACATTATTGGATGACGTCATCACGTTGCAGCTGAGTATGAATGGTAACATATGAATAGGAGTGGTTGATAACGTACGAGTATTAGAAAAGTAGGTGATTTTCGCGCCTTATCATTTTTTGTGGTTTTCTAGCGTTTTTCGAGTTTCGTCACGTTTGAACATGCGTGTTGCGGTTTTGTTTGTTATGTGAATAAGTGATAGATTGGAGGGACTGATAAGCGTGCGAGTAGTGGATGCCGAAAAATTTTGGCTCGTGCTTAATGTACGGAAGTACTCAACCGCATGATTTCACTAATTAGCGTGGTTTTCTAGCGTTTTTCGAGTTTCGACACGTTTGAACATGCCCGTTGTGGTTTTTTGTTGTAGAAGAATTCGAGCACGAAATTTTGGCCTGTGGTTTTGAATGATAATAAGCAATATTTGATAGTTTGGAATCACTGATAAGAATTAGAATCCATGCGGCTGCATATTGCTTGACCATTATATTAAAAATATTGGGTGATTTTCGCGTCTTATCATTCTTTGTGGTTTTCTAGCGTTTCGAGTTTCAACACGTTCAAACATGCGCATTGTGGTTGAGTATGAAATTTTAGCCTGTGGTTGGTTAGAGTGACTGATAAGGCGCGGGTATTGGAAAAATATTGGCTCGTCAGCAATGGACGGAAGAAGAATTAGCGAAATAATTGTGGTTTTCATTGTTTTAGAATGTGAGAAGAAAACATTTGCAGTATTTGATTTGATAAGCATTGAATTGCGGTTACGATTTTTGTATAAAAACTACTGCAAGATTTTCTTGACAAAAGTTTGTATTCGGCTTCTGGTGAATTCAGACGGTTCCAAATTCGATTGCCTTTTTGAATAAAGTTATTAACAGTTTCGGTTATTTCAATTTAATATAGCGATTGAATTGTTTGAACATACAGTGAGTAGGTGGAAAGCAAGCGAAAACAGTTTAAATCTGGTGAGTAACTTTAAATATAAATATTTTCTGTGTGACATTTTGATTTTACTTGTATTACTAATCGCGACTTTCCGTTTTTTCAGGTTGTGAAAAGTGAAAGTGAAAAATAAACTCTGAGAAAACTTTGACATTGTGTCGTTAATATATAGATAAACAAGTGTAAAGCAATAGACAATTTTCGGTGTTTGACCAAGTGATATTATTTTCGAAGCCAATATGTATTGTGAAATTTGTAAAATCGAAGTGCAAAACAATTTATGGGCGAGCCATTTGCGGACGAATTTCCACAAACGAAACTGTACAGAGTCCGTAAATGAGCATTTTAAGAGGGTAAAAGGGTGTTTCAACAATCGGATTGAAACCCTCATCTTTGAAAACAAAGATGAAGGTTTGTTGTACCCCGAAGAATTTTTAAAGAGAATGGAAAGTCCATTAATGGAATACCTTACTAAGACTGTGGATGAACGCGGCGCGATTAAATTTAACATTGAGCTTTTCGGAGAATATATTAAAATGGATGTGAACAATGATGATAATCTTGATAGTGAATTAATTGTGAGTGTAAAATCATTTAATACGAAAATGGTTGTTATAACAAATAAGTGCGAATTGAACTCTGCATTCAAGGACATGTGTATTCAAATAAAAGTGAAAATGGAAGAGTTCCAAGAGAGAGACAGTGGGTGGGCTCTACTTAGAATAGTGCATTGTGAGTTAAATGTGAATGAATATAAACCGCTGAGAGGTTCAAGTTACATCCCCACTCCCAAATACTTGTACGCGAAAAAGGCATGCGTGAACGTAAAAAATAAAGACAGTTATTGCTTCAAGTGGAGCATTATTTCCGCTCTGTACCCAGTAGAACGTAATTCAGATCGAACTTTCTCATACCAAATCGAAGATATCACCGACACACTAATACGATTGAGAAATGGGCTCGTTCTGAATTTTTCCGGACTGCAGTTTCCGTTGAAAGAGGAAGATATTCGTAATTTTGAGTTGATGAATCACACCATAAGCATAAATCTATTTGGCTACGATGCAGAATTAAAAAAAGTGGTTGGGCCCTACCATATTACAAAAGAGGAAAAGGAACACCATGTTAATCTGTTGTTATTGCAAGTCGAGGAGAAGTGTCACTATATTTGGATTAAAGATATTTCAAGGTATGATTATTCGAAAGAATAAATGTTTCATAGTTAAATATGTTTCTTTTTGCAGATTAATTCGTTCTCAACAAACGTTAGACGAAACTGCAGTATATGTATGCAATAAGTGTCTGCAATACTTTACCACCGCTGAAAAGCACGAAACACACAAATTCGAATGTAGTCGAATAGTTACGAAAATAGTGGAGCCGGAGAAGTCAACGCTGCAGTATAAAAATTACGAGCGGCAACTGGATGTACCGTTCGTCATCTACGCGGACTTTGAGTGCCTTCTGCAGGACATCGATAGTTGTGAGCCCGATTCAGAGGAATCATCAACAACGAAAATTCAGGAGCATATACCTTGTGCTTTCGCCTATTATATTAAGTGTTCGTATGATAAACGTTTAGATAAGTTTAGAATGTATAAAGGACTTGACTCGCCCAAAAACTTCGTTGACTCAATTGTCAATGACGTTAAATTCCTTTACTTCAACCACGTCAGGAAACCAAAGGCAATGACTCCCCTTACATTGGAAGAGGAAGTTGAATTTAAAAATTTAAATAATTGCCATATTTGTCAAAAAGAGCTTGGGAGTGACACGGTGCGTGATCATTGTCATTTCACGGGCAATTATAGAGGTCCAGCTCATAACGCGTGTAATTTATTGTTTCGGGTTCCGAAATTCTTCCCAATACTATTCCACAACCTCTCCGGCTACGATTGCCATTTATTTATTAAAGAATTGGATAGAGTTGATGGGGGAATATCAGTGATTCCCTTGAATAAGGAGCTGTACGTCTCACTCTCTAAACGCATTAAAGTTATTAGTGACAACGGTTTTGAAACGATTGAACTTAGATTCTTGGACTCAGCCAGATTTATGCAGAGCAGTTTGGATGCTCTTGTGAAAAATTTATCCAAAGAAGATTTAAAAACGGTATTTTCGGCGTATGGAGAGGATGAGAAAGTTCAGCTACTTACTCGAAAGGGTGTATTTCCTTATGACTATATTAATTCTTGGGATCGATTGAATGACGTTTGCCTACCACCACGCGAGAAGTTTTTCAATAAAATGACAAATAGCGAGTGCAAAGAGAATGATTACCAACATGCGCAAAATGTTTGGAAAGAGTTCAATTGTACAGTGCTTTCGGACTATTTGGAATTATATTTAAAGACGGACGTGCTACTTCTGACAGATGTGTTTGAGAATTTTAGAAAAGTTTGTCGGAAAATATATGGTCTTGATCCCTGTCAGTATTATACAACTCCGGGGCTATCGTGGGACGCAATGCTCAAAACAACATCTATTCAACTCGAGTTGTTAACTGACGTTACCATACATCATTTCGTTAAACGGGGAATCAGAGGTGGTATTGTTCAATGCTCGCATCGTCATTCAATCGCTAATAATAAATATATGGACAATTATAAGGCGCAAGATTCATCCAAATATCTGTTATACTTAGATGCTAACAATTTGTATGGGTGGGCGATGTCTCAGCTACTTCCTCATTCTGAATTTAAGTGGATTGTCAATCCGGATGATATTGATATTTTTTGTATTGCTGCAGATTCTGACATTGGTTACATATTTGAAGTTGATTTGGAATATCCGCAATCAATGCATGACTGTCATAATGAGTTACCTTTTTGTGTTGAAAACAAAATAGTGGGTGGTTCAAAAACTTCAAAATTGATTGCTGATTTGACGAACAAACACAAATATATAATTCACTATAGGAATCTGCAGCAATGCATTAAAAATGGGATGAAACTGGTTCGAATCTATAGGGGTTTACAGTTTCGGCAGTCATCTTGGATGAAACAATATATCGATCTTAATACTTTTCACCGCAAAAAAAGCACAAATTCATTTGAGAAAAACTTTTTCAAGTTAATGAATAATGCGGTTTATGGGAAAACTATGGAGAACGTTGACAACAGAAAGGACGTTCAAATTGTCACAGATTGGGAAAGTCGAGGTAGACATTCGGGTGCTCGAAGTCTAATTTCGAAACCCAATTTCCATAGTGCAGCCGTATTTACTGAAAACATGGCCGCTATCCAAATGGATCGAGTATTAACCTGTTATAATAAGCCGATCTATCTGGGGTTCACAGTGCTCGACTTATCAAAGTTAAAGATGTATGATTTTCACTATAGTTTCATGAAGCCCAAGTATGGTGAAAATATTACTCTTAACTATATGGATACGGATTCATTTATATACACAATTCAAACGGCTGATTTCTATAAAGATATTTCGCCCGATATCAATGAATACTTTGACACTTCAGAATATGCCGTCAACAACGTCTATAATATACCTCAGAGGAATGGAAAAGTATTGGGGATGATGAAGGACGAGAACAATGGAGTAATTATGAAGGAATTTGTAGGATTAAGATCTAAAATGTATTCATTAAGTGTAGATAATGGCGAGATAGTTAAGAAAGCAAAAGGTGTGAAAAAAATTATAATAGATGGATTAACTTTAGATAGCTATAGAGATTGTTTATTTAAGAAAAAAATTTTTAGAGGTAGTATGTATGTATTTAGATCTAAGCTGCACAATTTATATACGGAATGTATTAATAAGATTGCACTTAGTTGTACAGACGATAAGCGTTTTATAAGGGAAGATGGGGTTAGTACGTATGCATGGGGTCATTATAATATAGCTATGGATATAGATTAGGTTTATTAAGAATAAAAAGAAAAAAATGAAAAAAAATGTTTTCTTTTCTCTCTTTCTTTCTTTCTAGCGCTGGCAATGGTGTGAGCGAGAGAGTAAAAGAATTATTACTATAAATAGTTTCAGGTTGGGAGCCAGAAAATCAGTTTGTTTGTTGATTGGAATAGAGAATGGCGTTCTTAAACATAGCTCTTATTTTGAGTGTAGTGTCTTTTCTTCAAGGTAGCCCCCTGCCAGTGGTGACCCTTGGTGAGAACGAAAGCATTAACAATTAGGCATTTAATCTCGCGCTTCCTGATAACAAGACAGTGGAAGTAGCATTATCTTTTCGACTTATGACTATAAGTACAATTTCATCACAAACGGAAACATTGAATGACGCTGCTATTTCATCGTCGGAAATTTCGCCGACTACAACAACAACAGAACCATCGAGAAGATTTGTTACGGTCGATGAAGCAATAGAGGGATTTCGGCAAGATTTGCTTAAGAAAGAAATGGAAATAGCTGGAATAATCGAGAGCAAAAATATTTTTTACAGACATTTTAAATTAGAGTTTGACGATGAAAAAATGTTGACAGTTTGATGTACATATGATAGCAATTATTCGATGCGCTCACTCAAGATCTCGTGTTATGAATATCATGAGTTTGAGGCCGAAAGAATTCTAAGTAATGGTGAAGTTGAATATATAAAACAGGAAGATCCAAACTATAAGTCAAATATAGAATTTCTGGATTTAAAGAGGATGAAGCAAACATATAGCATGAGTATTACTTGAACCGCGAATCACCGCACATCGTAATCATGAATAATAACAACGAAGCGGTCAACGATTTTTTACTACGAGAGCGTTCTATTGAGGATTATAAAACATTTTTCTATGCTAACAAAGAGTTCATTTTTGAGGAAGACTTTGGCGAATTTACGAGCAACTATACATTTTTGAAGCCCTACACTATTATGGAGCAGAAAACCAGCAAATACGGAAAACATTATGTGAGCTGTCCTTGGGCTTATGATGATGCGAAATCTGGACCAGATACTTGTGAATGTTATAGAGTTCGTAGAAGAATATTTGAAATGAAAAAACTTGTTAAACATTACATGTGGCTATTAAATAAATAGTTATTATTTTCAATCAAACTACAATGTTTCACTTGGATCTTAACATAAAAGAGCAAAGAATTTTTTGCTACAATCACTTTTCATATTCAGGTTATTTATCCCAGAATTGTGTTTGGATGAGAATCCAACACCTGTTTTCTATTCCTGTTCAATATTTTTTTCACGAGACAAAACGGTGAATGCTTAGCTTTTAGTAGTTCGAACTCATAGAAATCCCCTCTAATTCAAATTTCTCCCTAATCTTCTAATAGATAATCAACGGATTCGGTTGTTCGAACTTGACAGTTCCTGAAAATTTCGGGGGCCCAGCGATCTGATCTTATGAAATTTTCTTTTTAAATATATTGTTATTCCGCCAAAACCTTCCCCATAATGATAATTTCACAACCTTACATAATAATACAAATTTCATTGCAAAAAAAAAATTATAAAACTTTATAAGATCAGATCTTGATTTTAATGAATTCAAAGTTAGAGTACATACGGTATACAAATAATATTCACATGAGAATCGGGTAGAACGGCAGTCTCGGGCGATAAACACCCCTTGCCTAAAGCCGTTTGGGAACCGACATCTTACTGGGCATTGGAATGATAAATAGGGCTTTTCTGTAATTGATAACGATAGTTCACTTAACAAAAGATATGAAAGAATTGTCAGTAGGTTATTTACGGAAAATAAGAGAAGAAGAAGGTCCAATACAGACTTTGTAGAACTCCAGTTTTGAGATTGAAGGTAAATGGTATGCAGAAGCTGATTCAAATGTAATAATGGTATTTAGAAAAAGGGATTCAAGTTATATCATAATAGAAGAAGGAAAAGCGAGTTACTCTCACTTTGAACTCTACACTGTTATGGAGCAGAAAACCACCAAATTCGAAAAAACAATATATGGTCTATCCTTGGGCCTATGATGATGTGAAATCCGGACCAGTTACTTGTGATTGCTTTAATGTTCGTAGGAAAATATGTGATACGAAAAGACTTGTTAAGCTTTACATGCTATTGTAAAATAAATAGTTCTTATTTTCAATGAAATTACAGCGGTTCATTTGAATTGCTCAGATCTCGATTTTAATGAATTCAAAGTCAGAATATATGCAGTATACAAACAATATTCGCTATACTATAAACTATAAAAAACGGGTATAAAGGTGATAAGCAGTCCTATTAAATTGATAAACACCTCTGTTTCACCAAATGCGCATGGAAAGTAAAACTTACAAAACATATCTCTTAGTGAACATGAAAATGCATTGGAAAAAAGTCGAATGAATAGTTCAGTTCTGTGTACTGGTACTGAACTGGTACTGGTCCTAACTCCAAGAGACAACTCATTTGCGATAATCCGACCAGTACCAGATCAATACCAGTTCAGTACCAGTACTGCTTTTGAACTGCTTTTAACTGCTTTTGAACTGGTACTGAACTGGTACTGAACTGGTACTGAACTGATACTGAACTGGTACTGAACTGGTACTGAACTGGTACTGAACTGGTACTGAACTGGTACTGATCCTAACTCACTTTGTATGGAATATCTTAGTGGTCAGCTCATTTAGTACCCACTTTGCATGGAAAATCTTTGTGGTCAACTCATTTGTGGTATTCCGACCATCAGTTCAGTACCAGTTCAGTATATATATATATATATATATATATATATATATATATATATATATATATATATATATATATATATATATATATATATATATATATATATATATACCAACCCCGTCACATACCTACTGGAAGATTATGAAGGAAACCCCATCGAAGGCGGCTTCTATGAATCTGAACTATTGAAAGCCAAGTATCCGTCGCTCTATCTCGTGGAAAAAGTATTGAAACGGAGTGGAAATCGAGCGTTTGTCAAGTGGCTTTCAATAGTGCAGATTCATAGAAGCCGCCTTCGATGGGGTTTCCTTCATAATCTTCCAGTAGGTATGTGACGGGGTTCTCTTCTCTTATTTTCCGTAAATAACCTACTGACAATTCTTTCATATCTTTTGTTAAGTGAACTATCGTTATCAATTACAGAAAAGCCCTATTTATCATTCCAATGCCCAGTAAGATGTCGGTTCCCAAACGGCTTTAGGCAAGGGGTGTTTATCGCCCGAGACTGCCGTTCTACCCGATTCTCATGTGAATATTATTTGTATACCGTATGTACTCTAACTTTGAATTCATTAAAATCAAGATCTGATCTTATAAAGTTTTATAATTTTTTTTTTGCAATGAAATTTGTATTATTATGTAAGGTTGTGAAATTATCATTATGGGGAAGGTTTTGGCGGAATAACAATATATTTAAAAAGAAAATTTCATAAGATCAGATCGCTGGGCCCCCGAAATTTTCAGGAACTGTCAAGTTCGAACAACCGAATCCGTTGATTATCTATTAGAAGATTAGGGAGAAATTTGAATTAGAGGGGATTTCTATGAGTTCGAACTACTAAAAGCTAAGCATTCACCGTTTTGTCTCGTGAAAAAAATATTGAACAGGAATAGAAAACAGGTGTTGGATTCTCATCCAAACACAATTCCGGGATAAATAACCTGAATATGAAAAGTGATTGTAGCAAAAAATTCTTTGCTCTTTTATGTTAAGATCCAAGTGAAACATTGTAGTTTGATTGAAAATAATAACTATTTATTTAATAGCCACATGTAATGTTTAACAAGTTTTTTCATTTCAAATATTCTTCTACGAACTCTATAACATTCACAAGTATCTGGTCCAGATTTCGCATCATCATAAGCCCAAGGACAGCTCACATAATGTTTTCCGTATTTGCTGGTTTTCTGCTCCATAATAGTGTAGGGCTTCAAAAATGTATAGTTGCTCGTAAATTCGCCAAAGTCTTCCTCAAAAATGAACTCTTTGTTAGCATAGAAAAATGTTTTATAATCCTCAATAGAACGCTCTCGTAGTAAAAAATCGTTGACCGCTTCGTTGTTATTATTCATGATTACGATGTGCGGTGATTCGCGGTTCAAGTAATACTCATGCTATATGTTTGCTTCATCCTCTTTAAATCCAGAAATTCTATATTTGACTTATAGTTTGGATCTTCCTGTTTTATATATTCAACTTCACCATTACTTAGAATTCTTTCGGCCTCAAACTCATGATATTCATAACACGAGATCTTGAGTGAGCGCATCGAATAATTGCTATCATATGTACATCGAACTGTCAACATTTTTTCATCGTCAAACTCTAATTTAAAATGTCTGTAAAAAATATTTTTGCTCTCGATTATTCCAGCTATTTCCATTTCTTTCTTAAGCAAATCTTGCCGAAATCCCTCTATTGCTTCATCGACCGTAACAAATCTTCTCGATGGTTCTGTTGTTGTTGTAGTCGGCGAAATTTCCGACGATGAAATAGCAGCGTCATTCAATGTTTCCGTTTGTGATGAAATTGTACTTATAGTCATAAGTCGAAAAGATAATGCTACTTCCACTGTCTTGTTATCAGGAAGCGCGAGATTAAATGCCTAATTGTTAATGCTTTCGTTCTCACTAAGGGTCACCACTGGCAGGGGGCTACCTTGAAGAAAAGACACTACACTCAAAATAAGAGCTATGTTTAAGAACGCCATTCTCTATTCCAATCAACAAACAAACTGATTTTCTGGCTCCCAACCTGAAACTATTTATAGTAATAATTCTTTTACTCTCTCGCTCACACCATTGCCAGCGCTAGAAAGAAAGAAAGAGAGAAAAGAAAACATTTTTTTTCATTTTTTTCTTTTTATTCTTAATAAACCTAATCTATATCCATAGCTATATTATAATGACCCCATGCATACGTACTAACCCCATCTTCCCTTATAAAACGCTTATCGTCTGTACAACTAAGTGCAATCTTATTAATACATTCCGTATATAAATTGTGCAGCTTAGATCTAAATACATACATACTACCTCTAAAAATTTTTTTCTTAAATAAACAATCTCTATAGCTATCTAAAGTTAATCCATCTATTATAATTTTTTTCACACCTTTTGCTTTCTTAACTATCTCGCCATTATCTACACTTAATGAATACATTTTAGATCTTAATCCTACAAATTCCTTCATAATTACTCCATTGTTCTCGTCCTTCATCATCCCCAATACTTTTCCATTCCTCTGAGGTATATTATAGACGTTGTTGACGGCATATTCTGAAGTGTCAAAGTATTCATTGATATCGGGCGAAATATCTTTATAGAAATCAGCCGTTTGAATTGTGTATATAAATGAATCCGTATCCATATAGTTAAGAGTAATATTTTCACCATACTTGGGCTTCATGAAACTATAGTGAAAATCATACATCTTTAACTTTGATAAGTCGAGCACTGTGAACCCCAGATAGATTGGCTTATTATAACAGGTTAATACTCGATCCATTTGGATAGCGGCCATGTTTTCAGTAAATACGGCTGCACTATGGAAATTGGGTTTCGAAATTAGACTTCGAGCACCCGAATGTCTACCTCGACTTTCCCAATCTGTGACAATTTGAACGTCCTTTCTGTTGTCAACGTTCTCCATAGTTTTCCCATAAACCGCATTATTCATTAACTTGAAAAAGTTTTTCTCAAATGAATTTGTGCTTTTTTTGCGGTGAAAAGTATTAAGATCGATATATTGTTTCATCCAAGATGACTGCCGAAACTGTAAACCCCTATAGATTCGAACCAGTTTCATCCCATTTTTAATGCATTGCTGCAGATTCCTATAGTGAATTATATATTTGTGTTTGTTCGTCAAATCAGCAATCAATTTTGAAGTTTTTGAACCACCCACTATTTTGTTTTCAGCACAGAAAGGTAAATCATTATGACAGTCATGCATTGATTGCGGATATTCCAAATCAACTTCAAATATGTAACCAATGTCAGAATCTGCAGCAATACAAAAAATATCAATATCATCCGGATTGACAATCCACTTAAATTCAGAATGAGGAAGTAGCTGAGACATCGCCCACCCATACAAATTGTTAGCATCTAAGTATAACAGATATTTGGATGAATCTTGCGCCTTATAATTGTTCATATATTTATTATTAGCGATTGAATGACGATGCGAGCATTGAACAATACCACCTCTGATTCCCCGTTTAACGAAATGATGTATGGTAACGTCAGTTAACAACTCGAGTTGAATAGATGTTGTTTTGAGCATTGCGTCCCACGATAGCCCCGGAGCTGTATAATACTGACAGGGATCAAGACCATATATTTTCCGACAAACTTTTCTAAAATTCTCAAACACATCTGTCAGAAGTAGCACGTCCGTCTTTAAATATAATTCCAAATAGTCCGAAAGCACTGTACAATTGAACTCTTTCCAAACATTTTGCGCATGTTGGTAATCATTCTCTTTGCACTCGCTATTTGTCATTTTATTGAAAAACTTCTCGCGTGGTGGTAGGCAAACGTCATTCAATCGATCCCAAGAATTAATATAGTCATAAGGAAATACACCCTTTCGAGTAAGTAGCTGAACTTTCTCATCCTCTCCATACGCCGAAAATACCGTTTTTAAATCTTCTTTGGATAAATTTTTCACAAGAGCATCCAAACTGCTCTGCATAAATCTGGCTGAGTCCAAGAATCTAAGTTCAATCGTTTCAAAACCGTTGTCACTAATAACTTTAATGCGTTTAGAGAGTGAGACGTACAGCTCCTTATTCAAGGGAATCACTGATATTCCCCCATCAACTCTATCCAATTCTTTAATAAATAAATGGCAATCGTAGCCGGAGAGGTTGTGGAATAGTATTGGGAAGAATTTCGGAACCCGAAACAATAAATTACACGCGTTATGAGCTGGACTTCTATAATTGCCCGTGAAATGACAATGATCACGCACCGTGTCACTCCCAAGCTCTTTTTGACAAATATGGCAATTATTTAAATTTTTAAATTCAACTTCCTCTTCCAATGTAAGGGGAGTCATTGCCTTTGGTTTCCTGACGTGGTTGAAGTAAAGGAATTTAACGTCATTGACAATTGAGTCAACGAAGTTTTTGGGCGAGTCAAGTCCTTTATACATTCTAAACTTATCTAAACGTTTATCATACGAACACTTAATATAATAGGCGAAAGCACAAGGTATATGCTCCTGAATTTTCGTTGTTGATGATTCCTCTGGATCGGGCTCACAACTATCGATGTCCTGCAGAAGGCACTCAAAGTCCGCGTAGATGACGAACGGTACATCCAGTTGCCGCTCGTAATTTTTATACTGCAGCGTTGACTTCTCCGGCTCGACCATTTTCGTAACTATTCGACTACATTCGGATTTGTGTGTTTCGTACTTTTCAGCGGTGGTAAAGTATTGCAGACACTTATTGCATACATATACTGCAGTTTCGTCTAACGTTTGTTGAGAACGAATTAATCTGCAAAAAGAAACATGTTTAACTATGAAACATTTATTCTTTCGAATAATCATACCTTGAAATATCTTTAATCCAAATATAGTGACACTTCTCCTCGACTTGCAATAACAACAGATTAACATGGTGTTCCTTTTCCTCTTTTGTAATATGGTAGGGCCCAACCACTTTTTTTAATTCTGCATCGTAGCCAAGTAGATTGATGCTTATGGTGTGATTCATTAACTCAAAATTACGAATATCTTCCTCTTTCAACGGAAACTGCAGTCCGGAAAAATTCAGAACGAGCCCATTTCTCAATCGTATTAGTGTGTCGGTGATATCTTCGATTTGGTATGAGAAAGTTCGATCTGAATTACGTTCTACTGGGTACAGAGCGGAAATAATGCTCCACTTGAAGCAATAACTGTCTTTATTTTTTACGTTCACGCATGCCTTTTTCGCGTACAAGTATTTGGGAGTGGGGATGTAACTTGAACCTCTCAGCGGTTTATATTCATTCACATTTAACTCACAATGCACTATTCTAAGTAGAGCCCACCCACTGTCTCTCTCTTGGAACTCTTCCATTTTCACTTTTATTTGAATACACATGTCCTTGAATGCAGAGTTCAATTCGCACTTATTTGTTATAACAACCATTTTCGTATTAAATGATTTTACACTCACAATTAATTCACTATCAAGATTATCATCATTGTTCACATCCATTTTAATATATTCTCCGAAAAGCTCAATGTTAAATTTAATCGCGCCGCGTTCATCCACAGTCTTAGTAAGGTATTCCATTAATGGACTTTCCATTCTCTTTAAAAATTCTTCGGGGTACAACAAACCTTCATCTTTGTTTTCAAAGATGAGGGTTTCAATCCGATTGTTGAAACACCCTTTTACCCTCTTAAAATGCTCATTTACGGACTCTGTACAGTTTCGTTTGTGGAAATTCGTCCGCAAATGGCTCGCCCATAAATTGTTTTGCACTTCGATTTTACAAATTTCACAATACATATTGGCTTCGAAAATAATATCACTTGGTCAAACACCGAAAATTGTCTATTGCTTTACACTTGTTTATCTATATATTAACGACACAATGTCAAAGTTTTCTCAGAGTTTATTTTTCACTTTCACTTTTCACAACCTGAAAAAACGGAAAGTCGCGATTAGTAATACAAGTAAAATCAAAATGTCACACAGAAAATATTTATATTTAAAGTTACTCACCAGATTTAAACTGTTTTCGCTTGCTTTCCACCTACTCACTGTATGTTCAAACAATTCAATCGCTATATTAAATTGAAATAACCGAAACTGTTAATAACTTTATTCAAAAAGGCAATCGAATTTGGAACCGTCTGAATTCACCAGAAGCCGAATACAAACTTTTGTCAAGAAAATCTTGCAGTAGTTTTTATACAAAAATCGTAACCGCAATTCAATGCTTATCAAATCAAATACTGCAAATGTTTTCTTCTCACATTCTAAAACAATGAAAACCACAATTATTTCGCTAATTCTTCTTCCGTCCATTGCTGACGAGCCAATATTTTTCCAATACCCGCGCCTTATCAGTCACTCTAACCAACCACAGGCTAAAATTTCATACTCAACCACAATGCGCATGTTCGAACGTGTCGAAACTCGAAACGCTAGAAAACCACAAAGAATGATAAGACGCGAAAATCACCCAATATTTTTAATATAATGGTCAAGCAATATGCAGCCGCATGGATTCTAATTCTTATCAGTGATTCCAAACTATCAAATATTGCTTATTATCATTCAAACCCACAGGCCAAAATTTCGTGCTCGAATTCTTCTACAACAAAAAACCACAACGGGCATGTTCAAACGTGTCGAAACTCGAAAAACGCTAGAAAACCACGCTAATTAGTGAAATCTTGCGGTTGAGTACTTCCGTACATTAAGCACGAGCCAAAATTTTTCGGCATCCACTACTCGCACGCTTATCAGTCCCTCCAATCTATCACTTATTCACATAACAAACAAAACCGCAACACGCATGTTCAAACGTGACGAAACTCGAAAAACGCTAGAAAACCACAAAAAATGATAAGGCGCGAAAATCACCTACTTTTCTAATACTCGTACGTTATCAACCACTCCTATTCATATGTTACCATTCATACTCAGCTGCAACGTGATGACGTCATCCAATAATGTAAACAAACTCGAAACACGCTAGATGTGATAAGACCCAAACCTGCCTGGATAGCACCCAAACCACAAAGCAAGATAAGACCCGAACTCATCTGTCGTACATAGAAGCACCCAAACCAAAACAAAGTCAAATGTATCAAATGTAAACTCAAAACACGATAAAAACCACGCTAATTAGTGAAATTTTGCGAATGAATACATCCGTTCATTGCTGACAAGGCACAAATATCTATTTTTCTAATACTCGCACGCTTATCAGTCACTCTAACCTTACTTATCACCAACCGCAAACGCGCGTGGATGACGTCACGTGTGTGTCTGTGTTATAACAAAGCATGATGACTATTAGTCCAAAGGTCATCGGTATACAGAACCGTTGTATCCCTACTACTTATACTTACCCGAAACAAAAATTACTCAAAATTTATTCATTTCCGAAGGAATCTATTTGGTTCAAAATTGGTCTAGTATTGTTGAAGTAATTAACATATCTGATCAAGACGAAAAATTGTACTTAGATATACCTCTTAAGGGCAAAGAATATATGAGGCAACACTTTTGCGAACTGAACAATTTCAACATTTGCAATAGTCAAACTGAACCATTAAACTCCTGTGACATAAGCAATTTCCTTCGAACATCTCATCTGAACGATGAAGAAGAGCGTAAGAACATATTCAAGTTATGTAAAGAATATGAAGATGTCTTCTTCAAACCAGGAGACAGCCTGAGTTTCACAAATACCATCAAACACAAGATTAAAACAACGGATGATATTCCAATCAACACAAGATCGTACAGGTATCCGTTTGTCCACAAGACTGAAGTTCAGTCGCAAATACAAGATATGCTAGAGCAGGGTATAATAAGGTCTAGCTATTCACCATGAAGTTCACCAATCTGGATTGTCCCCAAAAAAAAGAATGCCAGTGGTAAACAAAAGTGGCGCTTAGTAGTAGATTACCGCCGGCTAAACGAAACGACCATTAGCGATAAATACCCGATTCCCAATATTAATAAAATCTTGGACAAGCTTGGTAGATGTTTGTACTTTTCAACAATGTACCTAGCAAGTGGGTTCCACCAGATTGAAATGGATACCCAAGACATAGGCAAAACTGCGTTCACTGTAGAAGGTGGACATTATTAATTCATTCGCATGCCCTTCGGTCTTAAAAACGCACCTGCTACGTTTCAAAGAATAATGGACATCGTGCTGAAGGATGTCTAAGGGAAAATATGTTTCGTCTACCTCGACGATATTATCGCCTTCTCAACTTCCCTTCAGGAGCACGTTGAGAATCTCAGAAAAGTATTTGACAAATTAAGAGCAGCAAACTTTTAAGTTCAGCTGGACAAATCGGAGATTCTAAAAAAAGAAGTCAGCTTCTTGGGTCATTATATTACAAGTGAAGGCGTAAAACCAAACCCTGAAAAGATTAGAGCTATCCAGAATTACCCCATCCCACGAACTAGACGAAAAATTAAAGCATTCTTAGGACTCCTCGGTTATTATCGAAAGTTCATAAAGGACTTCGCTCGTTTGACGAAGCCACTAACCGAGTGCCTAAAGAAAGACAGGAAGATAGACTTAAACAAAACATACGTTAAAACATTCGAACACTGCAAACAATTACTCACAAACGAACCTATACTGCAATACCCCGACTTTACCAAACCATTTGTACTGACCACTGATGCGAGTAATTTTGCAATTGGTGCTGTTCTATCACAGGGCTCAAAAGGTGCGGATAAACCACTGTATTATGCAAGCAGAACCCTCACAGATACGGAAATTAATTATTCCACATCCGAAAAAGAACTCCTTGCAGTTGTCTGGGCAACGAAATATTTCCGCCCGTATCTATTCGGGCGCCAATTCCAAATTGTGACTGCTCACCAACTCCTCTTATGGCTTATGAGTTTGAAAGATCCAAACTCCAAGCTCATACGTTGGAGACTTAAGTTGGAAGAGTTTGACTATCGTGTGGTTCACAAAAAAAGGGAAGTTAAATTCTAACGCTGATGTTCTCAATCGCATAAAGCTAACAAGCAATACTTTAAACGTAGAAGCTAACCTACATAGCTCAGAAAACGAGACCAGCCAAGATATAAGATCTACTTGTGCAACGATACATTCAGCCGCTGAAAACCTATACGATCACATATACATCTCCGAGCGCCTTTTAAATGAATTTAATCTCCAACTCGTCTTCGAAATTTCTAACAAATCTCCTTCCACGTCTGTTGAAATCTTGCATAAAAACAAACAACGGCGTACTATCAGAGCAAACACTTTTAGCGAAGAAAACGTGACAGAGTTATTCAAACGATATTTAGCACCAAACAAAACGACAGCCATATTTACAGACGACGAAACTTTCAAAACAATTCAAACAGTCTACTCAAAATTTTTTTCTAGAAGTAAAATATTCAAACTAATTCGATGCACAACAGTTCTAATCGACATCAAAGAAAACGACCAACAGGATAAAATAATCAATGATTATCATATCAAGAGCAATCACAGAGGAATCAATGAGACTACAGCCCACCTTAAGAGAACATACTATTTCCCTTTTATGAAAACGAAGATCACTAAGACATTGAACAACTGTAAAAAATGTCAGACATTGAAGTATGATCGAAATGTCCCTAAGATTCAATTCGAAAAAACCCAAATACCTTGCAAACCCTTAGATATCGTTCATATTGATGTTTATTCAATAAATCATAGAAATATACTCACTATAATTGACAAATTCTCTAAATTCTTGGCCGCTTATACGCTACATGCTCAGAACAGTTTGACGATAATAAAGTCAATGAAACACTTTATAAGCCTACACGGTCTCCCAAAAATCTTAATTGCCGACCAAGGGGTAGAATTTGCTGCTAATATTTTCAAAGACTTCTGTTCTCAATACAATATTCAATTACATCTCACCTCGTTCGCTCAAAGTACAAGTAATTCTCCCGTAGAAAGATCACATTCAACCCTTACAGAAATCTATCGCATTATTTACAATAAAGTAACAGAGAAAGATCATGACGATATCCTTAATGAAGCTGTTATAACATATAATAACGCCATTCACTCTGCTACTAATCATACTCCTCACGAACTTTTCACCGGCAGGACATACAAGTTCCTTGAAAACTTGGAATTCAATAATGATTTTCTGAATTTCTACAAAAACTCAATGCATTCCGAGAAAAAATCTATCGTACTATAAAAGCCAAACTAGAACAGGCCGTAGAGAAAAGCATTAACAAATTAAACCAAAATAGAGAAACACCCACCTCATTAGAAAATAACGAAATCGTTTTCAGGAAAGAAAATAGAGGGAACAAACTAACACCTCGATTCAGCAAATAAAAAGTAAAAGAAAGTAATAGGCTAACCATTACTACTTTTAAAAATAAAAAAATCCATAAATCTAAATTAACAAAGAAACGAAAATTTCAGGCTAACAACAACACTAGGACAGAGACTGGAGATACACGACTTACAGAACAACAACGGACTTCTACCACTGCAGCTGGGCACTGCCAGGCTGATAGACAGACACAGTAATTTCGTACATATTATACGATTAAAATCATACGAACAAACCATAGACGCCATACAACAATCACTTAACGGACTTGGTAACGTACACATACTAGACGACACACTAACCATAACAAGGCTGAAACTGATCGAACTGCAATCGAAATTAAAAACACTTTTACCTAATACTAGAAGTAAACGTGGCCTAATTAATGGAATAGGGACAGCCATCAAGTTCCTCACCGGTAACAGGGATGCGAATGATGCTACACGTTTAAATGAACAAATTGAAAAAGTAGTCTCTCAACATACAGGGTTACAAAACTTAGCCAACCACCAGACAATTCCAAATAACAAAATGATGCAAAGATTCAGAAATATTACCGAACACATAAATTCCCAACAAAGAAATATATCAAACTATTTGAAACTGAACGAAAATTTACTTAACAACCAAATAAAAAGAGAACACGATCTCCTTCAGCATATTCAATTTCTGAACCAATTAAGCTATCACATAGATATTCTCCATAACCACTTGTCCGACACATCGGAAGCAATTATACTTGCGAAATTTGGAATAATTTCGAAACATATCCTTAACCCCGAAGAACTTTTCGAAATTCATAAAATTTTAGAAAAACAAATGACTAGAATAGAATCCTAAGAAAGCATTTACGAACTATTGAATCTACAAGCTTATCGAAATGGTACTAACATCATATTGAACATAAAAATTCCCATTTTCCACAAGAATCATTATTCGTTCTTCCACTTCATCCCAATTCCTACAAGAGCTCACCGAAAAATAATAACTAAACCCTACATTATCCTGGACCCAAATGATATTCAACCCTACGAGGAGAAATGCCCCGAGATCGAAAAAGTTTTCTACTGCCCCAAACCATCTCGAGGAAATGGAGAAAACAAGAAAACTTCCAACTGCGTTAGTAACCTGGTGCAGAATAAACCGGCAGATTGTGAACTCACAGATGGAGACGAAAAAACCGAAATTTTTCAACCAGAAGACAACTAAATCCTCCTCATCAACAGTCCAGAGATACCCGTCAACTCTTCCTGTCCGTTCGCTCCAAAGAACATATCAGGGACTCTACTTATCCACTTTGAGAACTGCAGCATACAACTGAACGAAGTTATTTACTAAGGTCAACCGGAAAATGTTTGGGAGGACATCACCATACACATAACTACCTTTAACAAAATAAACTTCATAAATAAAAATAATTTCACCCTCAAACCATTACAAGAATACAATTTTGAGAATCAGACAACTATCGAAATTCTTCAACAAAAACACCAACGAGAAACATACACTTACTTTTATGCTATTGGCTATTCAAGGATTTGTGATTTTCATCATTGCAACATACATCATCTACAGATTCCGGAACTATACCTTCAGTGTTAAACCTTCCGCTCAAGCAACAGAAACTACAAGGGTGCAGTTTCAGTTCGCAGCGCTTCATTCCAAGGGAGGGAGAGTAACGTCCAACTGACCTCAACTACAACCTACAGTCAGCACATCCGTGCACATGCTCCAAATAATATCGATCTGGTCAATTGAGGTCAAGTAACTAGAGTCAGCATTTCTTTCTGCACATGCCGGCGACAATCACCTGAAAAGGTGCAACCTAAATCCATACACATGTTTGCATATCAGCATAACTGTAAATTAATATTCCATACACATGTTTGCATATCAGCATAATTGTAAATTAATATATGTTCGACCAATGTAGAGAAAGCCAGTCTGTTGTTGTCAATCACCGAGAATTAATAATAAAATTGTTTTTAAATTGAACTCTTCTCTTTTTTTTCTACTTCGTTCGGACCATCGACATAGCTCGTGGCCTTTGCCAACGCAGTTCCGTCCATTTCCATATCAGGAGCTAGCATTTCCCGGAACATTTGTGTGTATGTCATGTATGTCTTAGTTTTATGTATGTTGTCTTGGCTTACAGCGTGGATGATATATGCGGTGAAAACATATGAATAATTAGTCACGTGTAATAGTAATAATGAGTTAAATAGCTTAATGTGAAAAAACTCTAGCGCACCTGAACCGCTCAAAAACCAATTTTCGAAGAAATTGTCTTTGAGTGATAATGTGGAAAGACGTAATACACTTTTTTGTAGAATCATATCAACACTTCCTTGTTCAAAGCAACAGAACTCAACTATAACACAAATGATGAAAATGTTCAGTGCTGGCAACATTTTCCGAACGAAGCAGCAATAAGTTAACCTTCACAAGCTCATACTTAAATCAACTTATCCTTTGAATTTCGTTCTTATCGGAGGATTTCGTCGAAAGCTTTAGCGGTTAACGTTGTTTGAAGCTGCCATCCAAAAAATGGTCAAAACTTGGAAAATTTAAAAATTGGTTTCTTAGTTTTATTGCAAATGTTTTGCATATGTGTATGTAATTTGAAGCATCTGTTGATGCAATAGTTACGAAAATGGCTAAAGCTCGTTACCCTGTGTCAGCAGCAAAGCAAAATATATACCAAATCTGCTTCACATTAAACTAAACCCAACCAATAAATTTCGTTTCGATTGAATCACTGCGCAAGAGGTTATACGGGTGAAAAAATTTTTCGTGTTACCACCCTCAAAACTTTTCAAATTTTTAAAGCGTTAATATTTGTTGTTAATTTTAATTGCAGGATCGTTCCCATTTGCAAATCTAATGACATAATCGCTCAGTAAAGAAATTAAAAAAAATTACAAAAATGGTCATAGCTGACAGCCCTTTCACGATTTTTGTACGAAATTCCTATGAGATTTGGCTCACATCCAAATCTATTTACTGCATAAACTTCATTTTGATATCATGACTGCACCGCAAGTTAAAGGGAAAAAAGCTTTATTTTGCTGAGCAAATTTGCAAGATTTAGGACACAAAAATCACCATAGCTGGCAGCTCTATTCTAATTTTTCAGCCAAATTTTCATCAAATGTTACCTTAAGTAAGATCCAAATATTGTGGGAATTTGGTTTAAATTTGATGGCTGAATCGGAAGTTATAGGCCAAAAAACTGTTTTTTTCTCAGTGATTTTTCAAGATGGCACCACTGCAACAGGGTTGCCCGCATTTCTAAATCACTTCTATCAGACCTGGTCCTAGTTAATACCAACATGTTCTGTGAATTTCATTATGATCGGATAATCCGGTCGTCAGTTCTCGTGAACAGAACTTTCAAGGGCTGAAAATAGAGATAATTTTGTGATGGGTTGCCGTTCTTGTGCAAATCGGAATTTTAAAAATTTCAAATTGACATGAAGCACAAACGTTAAAGTTTATCAATGATTTGAATTTTTTGTCAAATATCAAAAATTTTTCAGGAGGTCCATAGATTTGAAGGATTTTTTTCAAGAGACTGCCGCAGCTACAGGGTAACTTGCACTACGTTGGAAATCCATGTGTATTAAGCTTTAGTCAACATCAGTTTGCTCTGCAAATTTCACGATGATCCAATGTTTTTGTCAGAAGTAATGACAAATCAAAATTTGAAAAAAATCCTTGCCTACTTTTAGGCACCCTGCACCCACACACGGCTCAAAATTTCCAATTCTTTACCAGAAACAAGCTTAGAACATAATAAGTAGAACATAATAGGAGTACCTCAAAATTCACTAAAACGCTCGCCGCCACCAAAATGTTTAGGATATCTGAATTTTAGCAAATCGTGGACCTACCTACTAAACACATCTACGTTCTCCGAAAGTTTCAGCTTAATCGGATCGGCCACTCCAGAGATTAGCTCCCTTAATCATTTTGATGATATATATATATATATATATATATATATATATATATATATATATATATATATATATATATATATATATATATATATATATATATATATATATATATATATATAAAGAAATATGAATTTTCGGCGAAACGAGTTTAATACTACTTTTCTTCGAAAATTAGTAAAAACAAAGTAAGCAGCCCATGTGAATTAAATCATGAGCTTATGCATGGGAACTGATTGAATATTGGTTATGAATCATCGATAGGTAAGAATAGATTAAGCAAAATTTTAGCATAAAACGAATGTGTAAATGATACTGAACGAAGTTAGATAGTAGTCTTGGGCAAATAAACATTGTTTAAGAGTATTACAGTTAGTTTGTTTTTGAAAATATTGCCTTTCATTGGCACATCAAACTCTTACCTTACATCGGCTAATTAGTATGCACATCGGCTGCACCAGTCTTGCTCAGCGCTAAACATGCGGCAATCCACGGGTTGCCTTACGTATAATTAAAGATATTGATAATCTGCGAAAATATCTAACAATTAATATACAAACTTTAGTAAATGCATATCTCTCGAGAATTATCGAAAGAGAATAGTTCTTCTTAACGAACATCAAGCACCTTTACATGGTGATCCTGGCAATTTCGACCCAACAACGACTACAAAAACAGAACTTGACAGCGACTCCGAAATTGAGGACGGAGAAATAAAAGACGTCGAGGAATTTAACCGAATTTTCGAGAGATGCATTATAAAAACGAGGGAATTTGCGGACAGAAGTAAGCAGAAGAAAGAATATGTGCCAACACCAATAACGCCATCGACACCACTACCCCATTACAAGCCAGCGCCACTACCTGGACCTTAACCAAGAAGTAAAGAAGACCTCATCAAAAGGAAAAAGATCAAGGAACCGGTTATCCAGAAGCTATAGCCTATGAAGCGCGGTGGAAAAAAGTTCGTTGCGCGACGTGACAAGGCGATACTACACCAAATGATACACATGTCTGCAGGAGAGCTACGTAAATCGTTTAAGCAAAAATTGAATACGTATACTTAGAAATCTAAAGAATAGAAAAATTTGAAGAAATTGGAATGCATTGTTTGTTTAACCAACATCAAGCTCCTTTACACTAGTTCTACACAATACCATTACATTCTGTGTATTTCATTTGTATCTAATAATTGGGCCGTGATTTCTCGTGAACAGAAGTTTTTGATGCTTAAAATATAGACAAATTGATGGAAGACTATCGTTCTTGTCCGATGTGAAATTTCAAAAGTTTTCCTTTGACAGTTTTGGCAAAGCATAAGATTTATATATGAATTGTTTTCACTGTAAAAGACGAAAATTTTTCAAGAGAGACGACGGTTTGAAGACGTTCGCTTTCAATGCTTGCCCAAGTAGCAGGGTTGCCAGCACACTCATAAAAACAACATGAGTATACAACTTAGTAGCAGCAATATGTCCTTTAAATTTCATAATGATCTGGTACTCTGGTCAAAAATTATCACAAATCGAAAATTTTCACATTTTCCAGATCTCATTTTTGGCGCCTTGCGCACACAAAAGGTTAACAAATTCAATAAAAAAAAACACTAGTCCACCAGAATCACAAGAAACACTAGTGTTTGAAGATCATTAGAGGATTTGTGCAGATTCATAGTGTGTATTCTACCACTAGCTACTTAAGGACACCCTTAGTAATAATAGACCCTAAGCCAATTGAATTTTGATGCTTTCATCGAAAGTTACAGCTAGAGAAAGGTGTTTGGGGCTGCCATTCCAGAAATGCCCAGATCTTACAAAGTTCAAACATTGTTAGGGTTTACAGCGGTTGGCTCGAATGTAACTTGACCTCAGTGGCGTGCACTCCATAGAAGCAAAGAAGCATTGCATACCCTCTACAAAATTATAAAAATTTACAAACCAAATCCATAGCGTTCATAATATTTTTTCTTGAATTTAATTTTCGCGTTGTACTGTATACATTGATGCTAATTCGGCATTTTGTATAGATAATTGTTATATGTACACGCTGTGCTGCATCCTCTCATAACGTAAGGTAAGCACAGATTGCTTTGCTTCCACCTTACGCACACTGCCATACGAGATAATTACCGTGGAGATACACGTATAGTGTATAAACCATTGTTTGGTTGCCATGCTTAGGCGATATCAAATTTGCATGTGTGTTTGTAACTTGGAAGCATGCTTCGAGCCGGTTTAGACGAGCGGTTTTATGCTGGATCCAGCACGAGCTTTTAGGAAAGAGAAGTGAAGGACGGAACGGAACAGCAAGCACGAGTGATATAGTTGGCCATCGAGCACGGCAGCGATTTTTATGTCATTTTCTTAGAAAAAATTTTAGGCTCAGAAATTATTTAGTACAAAGTTCGATTGCAACGATTATAAAAAAAACTCTAACGCACCTGAACCGCTAGAAACACTAATGTTCGAAGAACAGTAGAAGAATCGTGTAGGTTTTGAGTGCATATTCCACCACATGTGCTGCTTATTACGACCAAACTGTTTCAAATGCCACGTTTTACTTTGGTCTCAAGAATGCATTATAACTCATATGGTGGAAGGTTTCAGATATTACCACTGGCATGAATTTCAACGTTTATGAGAGCAAAACACGGGTTAATTATATTCGTTATCAGTTGCTTATTTCACAAAATTTTGAAAGCAGCATCTCATATAACATCAATGAAGAAAATGCTCAGTGCCTGCAGCACTGTAACTGAAGTTGGTGTTTGGGGCTGCGATCCGAAAAATTTGCAGAACTTTCCGAATCGCAACATTGATTATTTATTTTAATTGTAAATGTTTCCGGTATGAATACTAACTGTAAGCGTCTATTGATACAAAAGTAGCACAACCGACTCGTGCTGGCAACCTTCTGTTTATGACAGGTTTCATTAATTGTATGAAATTCGTATTGATTTCATGACTGCACTGGAAGTTATAGGATCTTCTATCAGACCTGGTCCTATTTAAGACCAATACATTCTGCAAATTTCAATTAGTTTTGCTTATCGGATCGTGAGTTTCCGTGAACAGAAGTTTTTGATGCTTAAAATATAGGTAAATTGGGCAAGGGTTACCAGGCGTGCCCCTTATACCATATCAAATTTTATTTTTTGTCTATGTAAACAAAGCACAAAATTTACATATGAGTGGCTTTTTATTGAAGAGACGGCATTTTTTCAAGAGAGACGATGATTTGAAGGTTTTCACTTTCAGTGCCTGCCCTAGCTACAGGGTTGCCAGCACGCTCATTTTAAGCAACACAAATCTACAACTAAATAATACCAATATGTCCTGAAAATTTTGTAATGATTGAATAGCTCTGTCAAAAGTTATCGCAATTTAAAAGTTTTCAAATTTTCCCGTTCTCTTTTTAGGCACCCAGCGCACACATAGGGTTAAAAAATTCTATTTACTGCATAAACTTCATTTTGATATCATGACTGCACCGCAAGTTAAAGGGAAAAAAGCTTTATTTTGCTGAGCAAATTTGCAAGATTTAGGACACAAAAATCACCATAGCTGGCAGCTCTATTCTAATTTTTCAGCCAAATTTTCATCAAATGTTACCTTAAGTAAGATCCAAATATTGTGGGAATTTGGTTTAAATTTGATGGCTGAATCGGAAGTTATAGGCCAAAAAACTGTTTTTTTCTCAGTGATTTTTCAAGATGGCACCACTGCAACAGGGTTGCCCGCATTTCTAAATCACTTCTATCAGACCTGGTCCTAGTTAATACCAACATGTTCTGTGAATTTCATTATGATCGGATAATCCGGTCGTCAGTTCTCGTGAACAGAACTTTCAAGGGCTGAAAATAGAGATAATTTTGTGATGGGTTGCCGTTCTTGTGCAAATCGGAATTTTAAAAATTTCAAATTGACATGAAGCACAAACGTTAAAGTTTATCAATGATTTGAATTTTTTGTCAAATATCAAAAATTTTTCAGGAGGTCCATAGATTTGAAGGATTTTTTTCAAGAGACTGCCGCAGCTACAGGGTAACTTGCACTACGTTGGAAATCCATGTGTATTAAGCTTTAGTCAACATCAGTTTGCTCTGCAAATTTCACGATGATCCAATGTTTTTGTCAGAAGTAATGACAAATCAAAATTTGAAAAAAATCCTTGCCTACTTTTAGGCACCCTGCACCCACACACGGCTCAAAATTTCCAATTCTTTACCAGAAACAAGCTTAGAACATAATAAGTAGAACATAATAGGAGTACCTCAAAATTCACTAAAACGCTCGCCGCCACCAAAATGTTTAGGATATCTGAATTTTAGCAAATCGTGGACCTACCTACTAAACACATCTACGTTCTCCGAAAGTTTCAGCTTAATCGGATCGGCCACTCCAGAGATTAGCTCCCTTAATCATTTTGATGATATATATATATATATATATATATATATATATATATATATATATATATATATATATATATATATATATATATATATATATATATATATATATATATATATATATATATATATAAAGAAATATGAATTTTCGGCGAAACGAGTTTAATACTACTTTTCTTCGAAAATTAGTAAAAACAAAGTAAGCAGCCCATGTGAATTAAATCATGAGCTTATGCATGGGAACTGATTGAATATTGGTTATGAATCATCGATAGGTAAGAATAGATTAAGCAAAATTTTAGCATAAAACGAATGTGTAAATGATACTGAACGAAGTTAGATAGTAGTCTTGGGCAAATAAACATTGTTTAAGAGTATTACAGTTAGTTTGTTTTTGAAAATATTGCCTTTCATTGGCACATCAAACTCTTACCTTACATCGGCTAATTAGTATGCACATCGGCTGCACCAGTCTTGCTCAGCGCTAAACATGCGGCAATCCACGGGTTGCCTTACGTATAATTAAAGATATTGATAATCTGCGAAAATATCTAACAATTAATATACAAACTTTAGTAAATGCATATCTCTCGAGAATTATCGAAAGAGAATAGTTCTTCTTAACGAACATCAAGCACCTTTACATGGTGATCCTGGCAATTTCGACCCAACAACGACTACAAAAACAGAACTTGACAGCGACTCCGAAATTGAGGACGGAGAAATAAAAGACGTCGAGGAATTTAACCGAATTTTCGAGAGATGCATTATAAAAACGAGGGAATTTGCGGACAGAAGTAAGCAGAAGAAAGAATATGTGCCAACACCAATAACGCCATCGACACCACTACCCCATTACAAGCCAGCGCCACTACCTGGACCTTAACCAAGAAGTAAAGAAGACCTCATCAAAAGGAAAAAGATCAAGGAACCGGTTATCCAGAAGCTATAGCCTATGAAGCGCGGTGGAAAAAAGTTCGTTGCGCGACGTGACAAGGCGATACTACACCAAATGATACACATGTCTGCAGGAGAGCTACGTAAATCGTTTAAGCAAAAATTGAATACGTATACTTAGAAATCTAAAGAATAGAAAAATTTGAAGAAATTGGAATGCATTGTTTGTTTAACCAACATCAAGCTCCTTTACACTAGTTCTACACAATACCATTACATTCTGTGTATTTCATTTGTATCTAATAATTGGGCCGTGATTTCTCGTGAACAGAAGTTTTTGATGCTTAAAATATAGACAAATTGATGGAAGACTATCGTTCTTGTCCGATGTGAAATTTCAAAAGTTTTCCTTTGACAGTTTTGGCAAAGCATAAGATTTATATATGAATTGTTTTCACTGTAAAAGACGAAAATTTTTCAAGAGAGACGACGGTTTGAAGACGTTCGCTTTCAATGCTTGCCCAAGTAGCAGGGTTGCCAGCACACTCATAAAAACAACATGAGTATACAACTTAGTAGCAGCAATATGTCCTTTAAATTTCATAATGATCTGGTACTCTGGTCAAAAATTATCACAAATCGAAAATTTTCACATTTTCCAGATCTCATTTTTGGCGCCTTGCGCACACAAAAGGTTAACAAATTCAATAAAAAAAAACACTAGTCCACCAGAATCACAAGAAACACTAGTGTTTGAAGATCATTAGAGGATTTGTGCAGATTCATAGTGTGTATTCTACCACTAGCTACTTAAGGACACCCTTAGTAATAATAGACCCTAAGCCAATTGAATTTTGATGCTTTCATCGAAAGTTACAGCTAGAGAAAGGTGTTTGGGGCTGCCATTCCAGAAATGCCCAGATCTTACAAAGTTCAAACATTGTTAGGGTTTACAGCGGTTGGCTCGAATGTAACTTGACCTCAGTGGCGTGCACTCCATAGAAGCAAAGAAGCATTGCATACCCTCTACAAAATTATAAAAATTTACAAACCAAATCCATAGCGTACATAATATTTTTTCTTGAATTTAATTTTCGCGTTGTACTGTATACATTGATGCTAATTCGGCATTTTGTATAGATAATTGTTATATGTACACGCTGTGCTGCATCCTCTCATAACGTAAGGTAAGCACAGATTGCTTTGCTTCCACCTTACGCACACTGCCATACGAGATAATTACCGTGGAGATACACGTATAGTGTATAAACCATTGTTTGGTTGCCATGCTTAGGCGATATCAAATTTGCATGTGTGTTTGTAACTTGGAAGCATTCTTCGAGCCGGTTTAGACGAGCGGTTTTATGCTGGATCCAGCACGAGCTTTTAGGAAAGAGAAGTGAAGGACGGAACGGAACAGCAAGCACGAGTGATATAGTTGGCCATCGAGCACGGCAGCGATTTTTATGTCATTTTCTTAGAAAAAATTTTAGGCTCAGAAATTATTTAGTACAAAGTTCGATTGCAACGATTATAAAAAAAACTCTAACGCACCTGAACCGCTAGAAACACTAATGTTCGAAGAACAGTAGAAGAATCGTGTAGGTTTTGAGTGCATATTCCACCACATGTGCTGCTTATTACGACCAAACTGTTTCAAATGCCACGTTTTACTTTGGTCTCAAGAATGCATTATAACTCATATGGTGGAAGGTTTCAGATATTACCACTGGCATGAATTTCAACGTTTATGAGAGCAAAACACGGGTTAATTATATTCGTTATCAGTTGCTTATTTCACAAAATTTTGAAAGCAGCATCTCATATAACATCAATGAAGAAAATGCTCAGTGCCTGCAGCACTGTAACTGAAGTTGGTGTTTGGGGCTGCGATCCGAAAAATTTGCAGAACTTTCCGAATCGCAACATTGATTATTTATTTTAATTGTAAATGTTTCCGGTATGAATACTAACTGTAAGCGTCTATTGATACAAAAGTAGCACAACCGACTCGTGCTGGCAACCTTCTGTTTATGACAGGTTTCATTAATTGTATGAAATTCGTATTGATTTCATGACTGCACTGGAAGTTATAGGATCTTCTATCAGACCTGGTCCTATTTAAGACCAATACATTCTGCAAATTTCAATTAGTTTTGCTTATCGGATCGTGAGTTTCCGTGAACAGAAGTTTTTGATGCTTAAAATATAGGTAAATTGGGCAAGGGTTACCAGGCGTGCCCCTTATACCATATCAAATTTTATTTTTTGTCTATGTAAACAAAGCACAAAATTTACATATGAGTGGCTTTTTATTGAAGAGACGGCATTTTTTCAAGAGAGACGATGATTTGAAGGTTTTCACTTTCAGTGCCTGCCCTAGCTACAGGGTTGCCAGCACGCTCATTTTAAGCAACACAAATCTACAACTAAATAATACCAATATGTCCTGAAAATTTTGTAATGATTGAATAGCTCTGTCAAAAGTTATCGCAATTTAAAAGTTTTCAAATTTTCCCGTTCTCTTTTTAGGCACCCAGCGCACACATAGGGTTAAAAAATTCCAAAACATTATCCGATTCATATGTAAAACACGTTCGAAATTTATTTCGTCAACTTTATTTTTGCGAAAACTATTTGTGTACGAAATAATAGGTATATTAAAAATATCACTTAAATGGCCGCCGGCGCCAAAAGGTTAACAATAACTGACATTTGGTGAGACCTGGACCTATGCTGCATATACACCAATGTATCCTGAAAGTTTCAGCTCAATCGGATGGCGCGTTCTCGAGATTATCTCACTGAAATTTTTTGATGATATATATATATATATATATATATATATATATATATATATATATATATATATATATATATATATATATATATATATATATATATTAAATATATTAAATGAAATTTTTTGATGATATATATATATATTATATATATAAGATTTGCACTTTTGTGAATGAATTATTTGACTGCTACAGTACGACGAAAAATTTGAAGTGCTATAAAATTGAAAATTGTTCAAGTTATATATAAAAATTTTGACGTGAAAGAACTACTTTTTTAAATCTAGAATAAATAGAATAAAAATAAAAATAGAATAGAATAAAAATAAAATTTGAATTCAAATTTAATAGCTTTTGTGCAAATTAAACCAAAAAAAATAAAATAAATACGTTAAAGAATAATTGTGATAAAAGATAAACATCAACAGGCTCGTATCACACTTAAAGGGGAGTGTTCACACAAATTAAAGATGTGGAAACATGTAGTCAAACGTGTGCTCAAACAGTTAACACTTCAATCTTATGCGCGGCTTTTGGTACAGTAGTGTATTTTAAAAATTTATTTTTACTTTTTTATGCAAGAAAATACAAATATACTTCAATGGCTGAGTATATTTTGACAGTTGCATACCTTAGGTGAAAAGGCTGTGCACGCCACTGCTTGACCTATAGTGCGGACTAAGTGAATTTAGTCCGAAGGTGTTTACATCGGCCTAATCTAAAGATTAAACCGGTCGAATTAAGTCCTCGTGTGTACGTGACAGCTATCATTCAGTTCAGTTTTACGTCATACACTGTAGTAACCTGTTCATTTGTCTCTCAAACGTGCTTATTTAAGGGGAGATATACACCTAGGAGCCGGATAAAACGGTCATTTTTGTGCATTTTTTTAAGGAAAACTATTTGAAATATCGGATTGGGAGTTTAGTTATCTAAAAGTATACACATTCAAAAGTATGCTTAATTTTTTTTTATTTAAATATATAAAAAATATACAAGGATATTGTATGATCCTTGGAGCGCTGTAAAAAAAAACAGCGTTAACGGTACCCACTGGCATTTGTTCAAAAATTATCTGAAGAAAAAAAATGGAAAAAGATTATTAAATAAGATACTACAATCTAGTTCGTGTCATAGCCGATTTTGAAAATATCGATTAATGACAAAATGGCGGACGTTTGAACATGAATAGTGATTTTTTGACCAAAAATTAGATATTATTTTGGCTATAAAACAAAAACTAAGTAACGAAAATAAAAAATCCTATGACAAGTACTAGATAATGTTATAGAAAATAATCACAAAAAGAATCAAGGTAATCAGTTAATTGGTTTTCGAGAAATTTTGGGTACCGATTTGAAAAACGTGTTTGTAAGAAAAACGCGTTTGAAAATTTAGAACTGAATAAATCATTAAATTTGTCAACTAACATGGAATCATCGATACCATGCCCATAGTGTAAGTCTTTTACTGTTTACGGAATATTCATGGCTTCTAAATTGTCATGCCGACGCCGTATTCAACCTTCTTTCGTCTGTTCTTGCGCTTGCAGTTCGGCTTTCGCTATGCAAGTTTCGTCTTCTGCGTACAAGTGCGCTCCCGATCCGAACGATATTCTTAACACATTCATGACTTCCAGCGATGAGGTGAAACCATTGTTGAATGTACATGTTGCAAGACATACTGCAATGCTAACGATTTTGGCCCCGCTGTTCATCATTTTTGGGGCTATTGTCCAAATAAGTTGGTTGCAGTTTTGGGTATATCGACCAACACAGCGTTCCAACAATTTTTCATTGCTGAGGTCTTCGTTTACTGGTTTGATGACATCTAACACCATTTTTGGCAATTCTCAATAATTGTGACGAACATTTTCCAGTCCTCCTTTAACCTTTGCTCGTTGCAACTGGCACCACGATTCGGGACCTTTGGGACAGAAATGTTGTTGAGGCTTGCTGTCTGTTGAGCCGTAATGGTAAAATGTTGCCCGTATCGCTTTTTTCATTTCATCATTGGAGGCACAGTTTCTGCAAATAGCTAAGCCAAAGTAAATCTTCAGTATATCTATAAACATTGCCCACAATTTGTTTTTGCTGCTGATTCCAGGACTTTTTTCTTTCATTCGTGAAGAAGGGTTCACAATCGCTTTTGAACGTGACCCACTCATTCTATTTTGTAATTTCAATCTCGTTACCATACGGTTTCGCATTAACAAATCCCCTGTTCGTCTTAGAGTCACCATCCCCGGCGTAATTAGTGTACATAACTCAATACTTTTCGGCAGATTGTGAAAACAATTCTTTCATGGCGTCTACTTCCATTTTACCTGCCGATCCATCATGATTGGCCTGGCAATTTCCATCGTGATTCGATTTCAATTCCTCACATTAGTTTGGTTATACCAGCACTCGAATTTGGTTTTTATTTCCCGTTGTACTTCTTTTACAGCTTGTTTTAACACCAATTGAACAATACTTAAAGCAGCCTAATGAATGTTTTTAACTATCGTATCATACTTCGTAAAACACGTTTGATTATATCGGCTGTAACTAGCTTATTTATAGAAATATTAACTTGGTGTTTTCACCAGATATTTTTGAGACCTGTATCTTCACGAAAATGCAATAAAAAATAAATCGATTTTGCCGACCATTCTAGGTGTATATCTCTCCTTAAATGATTTTGAGTCAAACGAGAGGGTTGCGAGCCTAAAATTTACGTACATATATTATTAATTTTCATGCGAAAATCAATGCTTAGGACGAGTTTGTTTACAGTGATATTTTCCACGACCTATTTTAGTTCAGGTTACTTGAAATCGTGTACTAACTTATCGCTTGGGTCGAATACTGAGTATTTGCAGCATGTGGACTAAATAACTTAGGTGGGAACTGGTGTTTAGTCCGCGGACTAAACGTCTGCTGTAAACGCTATCATAGTTTACTTATTTTCATTGCAAATGTTTATGTTAGCATTAATTGTTAAGGAAATAACAAGAATGCTTCGTGCTGGCAACGCTTTACTCGCACCAAATCCTTAATTAAGTCGCATTTACCTCACGTTGAAGTCAACCTACTCTGCGAATTTCGTATTGATCCGATGACTGCATTGGAAGGTAAAGGGATACAAAGAAATCTCGGAATACCACCCGTAAAAGCTTTCAAATTTTCTAGATCGTAATATTTGTTGTTTATTTTCACTACAAGATCACTACGATTTGAAAATTTTATGATGAAATCGCTTACTAAAGATATGCAAAAAAAATACAAAAGCAACCATAGCTGAACACCATATGATTTTTTTCCTACTAGATTTCTGCTGGGTATTACCTACAATAAGTTCAATTTTTCATATAAATTTCGTTATGATTCCAAGCTACAGGGCCAAGAAATTAATTTTCCTGTGTGAATGTTCAAAATTTAAGTCCCTAAAATTACCATAGCTGGTAGTTCTAACCGAGTTTTTTAACCAAATTTCTATCAAATGTGGCTCAAATAAGGATTCAGCTATTGTCTGAATTTCGTCAAAATATGGTGATTTAACCAGAATTTATAGCGCCAAAAGCAGTTACTGTTCTTAGTGATTTTTCAAGATGGCACCACTGGCACAGAAAATTAAAAATTTGTAACTCACTTCTATCAGACCTGGTCCTACTTAAGGCCAATATATTCTGTAAATTTCAACTGTATCTGAGTATTATGTCGTGAGTTCCCGTGAACAGAAGTTTTTGATGCTTAAATTATGGGCCAATTGGGGAAGGGTTGCCGTTCTTGCCCGTTGTAAAATTTTAAATGTTTTACTTTGGCTATGTAGACAAAGTATTATATATATATATATATATATATATATATATATATATATATATATATATATATATATATATATATATTTATATATATATATACATATATATATGTATATATATATATATATATATATATATATATATATATATATATAAATATATATATATATATATATATATATATATATATATATATATATATATATATATATATATATATATATAAATATATATATATATATTGTTTCCGTACGACCCTCGCCACAACGCAAATTACCCCGATTCCTCCTACAAAGGACGAGGGTGGCAGCCTCGAATGGCTAAGCTCACGCGAGAGGGTTGAGCTCGAGCGCCACTCGTTTCTGAAAACCCGTTGCATGTCAAAAAAGACCTATGCCACCGCGAAACGAGAATTCGGTGCGGTTCGACCTTCTTTTTCCCGAATCGAATACTGTCAAAGATACACAAACCAACTAAACCGCTGACGAAAAACACTCGTCACAATTTTCTTTCACAAACTCAAATAAACTTTAATGCAGTCTGTCTGATCTAATCACAAACTAACACGGCGCCGCGATCTTTCTAAAGACAGGGCCTATGGAGCAATATTGGTCTAGCAATCTTTTACAATAATAAACAACCCTTTTTTTTCTACTTGTTTCGTTCGTTCTTACTATCGAAAACTAATCCTTCATAAGACGTACCTTCAATTTATTCCTCCTAGGATCGCCTGGCTTTCGTCGATCTTCTGCCGAACAATACCCGGTACTTCCCCCAATACGTTATGGTTCGTTCTATCGATATCGTACCGATGTGATGTTAGCTAATTTCTCGTTCAAAAATCGGAGTCCAAATTTGACCGCGCGCACTATGCGGGATTTCGTTCTATCGATATCGTGCCGCTGTGATGTTAGCTAATTTCTCGTGCGAAAATCGAAGTCCGAATTCGACCGCACGCAATATGCGGGATTGCGTTACGGATACGCTGATTATCCTTCTTTTGGTGTCCTGTTTTCGCGGTACTTCTTTGGACCGTCGAGCCTGCTCGTAACCATCATGCACTTCTTGCATAGTTAGAGCAATGCACTTTGTGGTTGGGCATTCACCTTATCTTGATGAGCTCTTGCTGGCAGTACTAATGCTGCATGCGATGTTTCTTTTCCCAATATTGAATTGTGATAGCGCCCAATTCCCAGTATTTCGTTTACAGCCGTCTGTAACTTGTTTATCTACTGCATCTGTCAAATCACGCGTTTATCTATTGCATCTGTCATTCGCTGTTGTGAATCTGCTTTGTATGACTATATTCCTAGTTCGGTAATATCGTATTCCTAGGCCGGGAACCTAGCAAACAGGTTCTGTTCTGTGCATAGTTCGGTGGGTAGATTATTCAGCCAAGACATCTATGTTTATGTTTTCTATTTAGGTCCGTGTGTTCACAAAATCCATTGCCTACTAAGTTCGGCGCTCGCATACGTCTCGCCGTTCGGATGGTTACTTTGTTTAGTGTTGTGTTCTAGGCAGCTCCCCAGGTTCCTCCACCGGTGAGTCAAGTCAGATGCTGGTTGTGGTGTTGATTTTCGACCACGACTGTTTTGGCTTGACGATGCCGAACTGCTTCGTCCGTAGGGTCGCTGTGCGTTGACGTCTCGATCCATCTACGTCCTAACCATACAATTTGGCCTACCACGAGATGCTTTTCCCTGGACTCGATTGCCCTTCGCGAACTGCCCTTCTTTTGTTCGAGTGGGAACCGTGACAATATATATGAGTCGATTTTTTTTCAAAGAGCGAAAATATTTGGGGACAGTTTTCACTTTCAGCGCTATCGTTAGATACAGGGTTGCCAACACGCTCATTAAAACTAACAAAAATTTAAAATTTAATAATACCAATATGTTCTGAAAGTTTTATAATGATTTGATAACTTTGACAAAAGCTATCGTAATTCGAAAATTCTCAAATTTTCTCGATCTTTTTTAGGCACCTAGCGAACACATGGGACTAAAAACTTCCAAAACGTTATCCGTTTTACCTTTAAAACACGTTCCGAATTCATTTCGCTAACTTAATTTGAGCACATATTATTTGTGGACAGAATAAAAGTATATTAAAAATATCACTAAAATGGCAGCCGGCGCCAAAGGGTTAAGATAATTGACACTTGGTGAGACCTGGACCTATTCTGCATATACACCAATGTATCCGAAAAGTTTCAGCTCAATTGGATCGTGTTTCTGAGTAATGATCACCGAATTTTTTTAATTATATATATATATACATATATATATATATATATATATATATATATATATATATATATATATATATATATATATATATATATATATATATATATATATATATATATATATATATTTAAAATATATATATATTTAAAATATACATTAATCAGGCCAAATCTGGTTCAAAAGCCACGTTAGGGTTCCTTTTCATGTAAACCTGCTTCGTCTTGTTTACATGAAAAATCAGGGAGAAATTCAATAAGTTTAAAAAAAAAGGAAATTAGAGCGCAATAAACTAAAATAACAATAAATTATGAAAATTTCCAACAAGTGCTCAAATTTTCTTAATTGCGGAAGTTGCCGCCCGTTAACCTTCTAAATATATCCGCTACTATCACTAAAAATACCTAAAAAGAGTGCTAATGAAGCAGGTTCAATTTCATTTTGAAATTTGGCTCGTTTTTGGTGAGAAATGATACCAATACATATGTTATTGACCTGTTTCCGCTGGTTTACATAAAAAATCGGGGGCTGATTCTCAAAAGAACAATTAAAAGGCAATTAAAGTGCAATTAGCTAAAAAGATTTTAAGCAGAAGGCCTTAACAAGATTTGATGGTCACTTTAGAACTAAGGCCAAAACAGTGGGCAGATTAGTCTGAAAATAACGATACCTGTCCATAAATGAAATTAATCGATCTCTGAAGAAAAATTGAAATTTTAGAAACATATTTATTTTTCACATCATTGTGGACCAAACTTCCAGCTCAGGAAATTTATATTTCATTAAAATATTCTACTAAAATTATAAAAAATCAACAAAATATTCTATTAAAATTGTTTTGATTGTGAAGTGATCAAGAGTGCGTGCTATGTGGTCAAGTGCGTGTTTTGTTTGGTAAAAATTTGGTTGAAAAATTCGGTTGAAACTGGCAGCTATGGTAATTTGGGTATCCTACATTTTGAAAATTCCTGAGGAAAATAAAGCTCTTTGCCTTATAGCTCCTAGTACAGTCATTGAATCAAAACGAAATTCACATGGCAGATTAAACTTGTTGTAAACAATATTAAGTAGAAATTTATTTTCAATACAATGATAGGGCTGCTAGCTATGGTTGTTTTTGTATTTTTTTGGCATACCTTTAGATAGTATAGAATTTAGTATAGAATTTTCAAATAGTAGTGATATTTCAGTGAAAATAAACACCAAATATTAAAATCTCGGTAATTTGAAAACTTTTGCGAATGGTAACCTTAATTTCTATGCATCCGTATAACTTCCAATGCCGTCATCGGATTAATACGAAATTCACAGAGCAGGATGACTTCAACGTAAGACAGATGCGACATATTTTTGGCTTTGGTGCTAGCAAAGAGTTGCTTTCACTAGGATATTTTGTAATTTTTGTTCTAATAAACGCTTGCATTAAATATTTTCATCACACACATTTGCAATTAAAATAAGTAAACAATGTTTAAATTTTCTAAGCAAACACCTTTCTACCGCAGTAGCTTCCAATGAAGTCATCGAATTTAAAAAAAGCTTAGATTCTTTTATTATTTAGGGTGTATTAGTTTTAAGTAGAAAAAGTAAGTAGTGGTAGAATACACACTCAAAATCTGCAAAAATCCTCTACTGTTCTTCGAACATTAGTGTTTCTAGCGGTTTTGATGCACTATTTTTTTTTTGTTAACTGGGGATGCAAAATAATCTTCAGCTTGATTTTCTCCAACGTGTTTGGAATTTTCAAAAAATTAGTTTGTAGTGAACCTTTTTCGTTTACTTTAACATATTCATTTAAGGGGGGAGATACATGTAACTGCTAAAACAAAAACGATTTTTTTTTATTGCATCAAAGTGTTCAAAATACTCTTAAAATATACCAAAAGAAGTTTTGAAGCGATATTCGTATTAGTTCTCGAGTTATAGCCAGTTATAGACAGCGCGGCGTTCCCCAGGTCGGTGGAGCTTTAGAACTTTAAACGCGTTTTTCTCAAAGTAGTACTTTTTCAATTGCCGTACAAGATATCTCAAAAAATATTGAACCTATTCGGCTCAAATTTATATCACATGTACAAAAGAGTATTATCTCATCGTTGAACCTACATTTTCTTGTAATTTCGGAAAAATAATTAGTTTACCAATGTTTAAAACGTGATTTTTTTGAAAAAAAATCGATTTTTTTTTAAAATCTAATATTAATGTAAAAATTTGATTTTTTTTTCTAAATTTTATTGGTTCACCGATGAATTATAGATCTCATTAGCATATTTTTTTTCTCTGAACGCTGCAAGTTTCTCAGAAAAGGCGTTAAGTTGTACGAGGCTGTTTTTGATGTGTTTTTTTCATTTGCTCGCATCGCCTCCATTTTGTGTTAAAAAGTTATTAAAAAAATATTTTCATTTACTATAAGATATGTACTTTGAGGATTTAATATTAAAAATTTTCTGAATAAACAATATATATATTTTAAGTCAATCTGAAATTATCAATTTCTTTTCCATTTTACATGTATTTCCCCCCTTAAATTTTAAGCTGTCATTGCTTCCTTTCACATCCTTCATCCCACTTATTTGAGACTCAGATAGCTAAGTCTAAGTACATGCACAAAAGATGTTTGCGTTATCATAGAAAATGAAGAATGTTGTTGTTGCTGAATTTATTAGTGTTGTTGTTGGTGCTTTTGCCATAGCTGCAAATTTGAAATGAGCATCTGATATGGATCATGTAGTGTTTTTTACCAATGTTCGAAGAACATTAGTATTAAAGTCGATTTGTCCAAAAATTCATATTTCCACACACACAACACACACAACATGCTGATGAAGAAGTAGCAGAGCAACAGCTACTACAAATAGATTCAATCTTGGACCTAGACATTGATATGGACTCGGACTCGGAGTTCACTCAAGTCCGGGAAGCATCGAATTCGATACCAACGACAAGGGACCAACAGCAAAGGGAAGTCGATGCGGCCACAGCCCTATTTGAATTGACATTAAACCTTAACTCGGACTATGAGTTTACACAGATCAAAACGGCATTAGCTCAGTCGCATGAACGACAGGAGGTCGAGCTGGCCGTGGAATTATTTCAATTTGAAGCGGAAGAAGAAGAGTTCGCCAGACCCACAGCGATGGCCAGTAGGAGGATTATGTCGGAGTCGGAACGGCAGGAGGTCGCACGGGCCGCAGCACTCTTCCAACAAATTAACTTGAACATTGAGGAGGAGGAGGCACTGATGGAGAAGGAGGAGGAGGAGGAGGAAGAGATACCCCCAGGACCAGTTGCTATCAGTGCCCAACAACAGCAGCAGCAGGAGCACCAAATTGCCTCATGCTCATTGACGCCGAACACACCACCAATCGTCAACAGCATTGAAATTGTCCCGGAAACTGAAGTGGAAGCGGATACGATTGCCAACGACATTGTCAACTATATGCATCCACCCTCGCCTGTCTGGATCGCAATTCCCTATATTAGGGATTGGGGAGAGCCGATCAAGCGTTTCTTGAAAGAATACACAGGCACAAATCGCATCAACTTCTACGTTCCGCACAACAACAAACGTTTGTTCTTTTCATCGATTAAGGACCGTATCAGTCGCTTCGATCGCTGGAATTGCCATGGAACACTCAAATGTAATGATTGCGAGAAGACATTCAGTGTATACGCGGCGGGCAGTAAGCCCCTCAAACACCTAACTGAATCCAATAAAGAGGCCATCGGTAGACACATACGGATGGGACATACCATCAACTAGTCCCGGATGCATTTGAAACCGTTTCGTTTCGGTCATAGCATCGTCGGCCTTAACGAAACATCGAGCCTGAGACTTGGGACCCTACACCCGGACCGGACCATCGTCAGACAGGCCCACGAGTCACGATGCCGAGATGTCAATCACATCATGAAGCACATCTTCACCACCATTTTGACCAACCAACTACCACAACAACAATAACAACAGCATTTGTTACTTTTATTGTTACTTTTCTTCTGCAATTGTCATTCTGGCCCCCCCAACAATCATACCATTGGGCCAGATGGGGCTGCTGGCACAACCCACCCACCCGCCCCATCTATCCATATTGCTCTAATGCAAAGACAGCCATTCATTCATTCAAGAATTACCATGAAATAGGTCTGATACTGTCTTAGGTCTATTACCCATCCGGATCTAATGTTCATGCCGGTACCTTTCCACAGCTCTCATATGTCCCTATCTTTAAGAAAAATCATCTCACTATCCGTTGGCTCATAATAACTATCATACCGCTGATCATGTCAACATAGTTTTTCAATTAGTCTCTTGCCACATTAGCATAATTTTTGCTTAATTTTTCATAATTCTCATAGCTACACATCTCATCTCATATCGTCTGCCAACTTTCCATATATAGCCAATAGTGCATATATGCACATACACACACACTCACGCATGCACATAATATTGGTGGTAAGTGCATGTTTCGTGGATTTCTTGGAATCCACCAAAAAGCCGTTACGAAAATGCTAAATCGTTTCTTTCCTCTCACCCTCGCACATATCCACATTTGCTTTCTCCCTTGCTAGCTACCATACTCCCGCTCACGACCTATATCACAGTCACACAATCTATGCACCTGTTTCGCTTGGATGCCAATGTCTTTTTTCTCTTCTCTCTGGTCGCGTAATCCCGTCACATTTGATCTATCTAGCATCGGTCGGTCACTCAAATGGCGAACGTTTACCAAATCGGTTTGCTTTAGCTTCAGTTTGAATTCGCAACCCCACCGATTAACTTAATATTTAATATTCGGGATTATTTAATCATAAACAATCAATTAGTGGTAATTATCGTATTCGGGACGTTCGAGACGCTTTCAAATAGTGATCGCATGCACAATTGTGTGGTTTGTTTGTGTTTGTGTTTTGAGGATTTTCTGTTTTCGCGCCCCCACCGCTTCTAAAACATATTTTAATTCGCTATCGTAATTGATCAATAATTAATTTTACCATAGATTTTTGTGAATCGACGCACTCGGGACGTGTCGTTACCTGATCGTTTTTGGTCACGCGAATATCAGTTCGGTTCTCGTTGACATTTAGTCCGGACAGGACAGGTCATGTTTTCAGCATTAGTTCGGATTATAGTTGATCAATTTCGGGCTCGCGTTCCTAAAATTTGCATTAATTCTGTTTTTAGGAGGTCGGAACCTCATCATCGTAATTAATTAACACATAATAGAATTCGGTACAATCGGTAATTAGTATCGTGAATTCGTTGTATTGTCTGGAATAATGGTTCGTGAACTTTGTCGCCGGATATCGGTTTTCTGTGATTTTACGTGTCCTAATTTGTGGTTTGAGGTGTTTTCCGGCTCTGGATCGTCGGCTGCTGCAAGACCATTGACAATCCATGCCGTCCTCACGGCATCGGGTAAGTCCATTTCTTTCAATTCATTTCTTTCTGATATTATATAAATATATAAAAACAAAAGGCATATATATTCATATCCAAAATAACAATAAAACAAATAATATAAATATAAGACGACAACACTCACTAAATTGCATGCTGTTTGGCAATTGTATGCAACTTGCACATATAACAAATCATACTATCCAACTTCAAGTTTTCAGTTTCTAACTCTAAGCAATTGTCTTGTCTTGATGGAGCTATGACTGCGTAAAACTTGGTCTTGCTAAGTCCTCTCACTCAGCCGCAATCTATTTACTAATCTAATACCCTTAACTTCTGCTTCTTCTGGTTTTCATTGCAGTTTGATGTTTTTCGGTGATTCCGTATAGTTGACTTGGCTGAATTTTTCCAATCTAACTTTAAGATTATTTTACTCTGTCGAAATCATTGGGCGCTTCGTCGTATGCATAACTGCGGTATTGGTGGGTGTGCGCACATGCATACATTCCGATGTATGCATGGGTGCACTTGCACCTAAGCCTAAAAACTGCATATGGATGAGACGTGCATGCATGCTCAACACTAATCGCTACTGTTCAATATGATCAGTTTAATTAACACACACACACACACACAAATTTCATTATCTTTTCCCAGATTATCGTGGGATTGTTTCTATTAGTCTTCTTTTTATGATAAATAATAAGTACCAACCAACACACACAAAAAAACACCCAACATGATATTAAATTCTTCAAGCCCACTGATGAGTCCCCGTGGTGGGGGACGAAAATGCATTCTGGGCATACCAACGCATTTTAATCTGTCTAGTTAGCTAGTTCTGAGGGACCATCTTCCAATAGGTGTATGACACTGTCCAGTGCCTGATTGACCGACATGAGCCTTCTCTTCCATATACACACACACACACAATCTTAGGCTATTATGTTTATATTTCATCATGCTATTAGGCTTAACTTTATCTCAATTCATTCCATCTCATATGGAATTAATCAATTTGTTTCTATGAGGTCCACACTAGATACCTGACTGCACGTCTACTACAATTTAAAACTGGACCGAATGATAGGCGCGAGCTGTAGAGATCGGGCATGCCCAAGTGTCATTAATAACCCTACATATTATACATATATATAGGATGGCAGCCGGCACTTGGAGTAGGATCATTCCCCATCTCACAGACTTGCCACTTGTTTTTAACAGCATAATTAACTAATTGATATACTCACTAATTTCTCACTGCACGCATGGCCTGAATGATGATGATCGTCTACATTGTCGTCCTTCTCGCCATGCATGCTCGCATGCATTTGTGCACACACATAGTTTTGTGTATGTTTCATTTCTTCAAAAGGAATAAATAAATGTTTTCATCTTTGCACCTGTCTCATTTCCCTAACATGCCTGCACACATAATTGTTGCACCTATTTTCGCACCAATAAACAACATACTCACCTGCCTGCTTACTTTCTTCTTCAATTACTGTAATGATGGTGTTTTTTGGGGCTTTTTCTTTGGCGTATTTTGTCTCTTGCCATTCACCCGACGGCTTGTCGGACCATTTTTCAAATACAGGAATGGTAGGCGGTAACAACAGATCGACGCGTCACATCGTTTCTGCAATCGGTTCATTTGCAGACGCACCGACATGCACAATTGTAGTTTTGCAGTACCGATGGACAATTTTCATCAATGGACGAATATCGGGATGAAGCAGATTGGAGTGAGCAATACAACAACAACAACATCGGTCTCGTTCCCCTAATTGCCTGATAATATACTCGTTGCCGACTGTCGTTCGGCCTGGCTGACTGGGCCACAGGTACAGTTTTTTGTATCTCTCTTTTCATGCCTGTGACACTAGACTGGATTGGTTGTCTTAGGTCAAGTCCATCGTATCGCATAATTGTTGTTTTTTCATTTGTGGTCTCGGGGCCGTTGACCAGCCTATTACGTACTAATCGTTTTCTCTCTGTATTTAATTGATTTCGATCACTAGTCGGATCGTGCGGTTTCGCGTTGTTTTCTTCTTAAGTGGTTTTCAGGTATGCAGGATCAAGGACATTATAACACCATAATCCTCCGCTTTGTCAGCAGAACAATATTAGCAGCATCATCATCAGCAGCAGTAGCAGCAGCAGCAAAACAATCATCAAGCGAATTTGAATAAAATATACATTATGTATTGTTAATACTATTATAATTAAATTAATTTATAATTTTCAAATAGCATAATAAATTAATAGGTTTCATTGTTACATTCTCAACCGTGTTCTTTTCTTCTTTTTCAACCCTTTTTTATTCATCGATGAGTTAATCTAGAGCTTACAAGGAAGGAAGTTAGGATACTATACATCCTGTGGATGAATATGGACCGGAACTGCGGTCATATCAGTTTATTGATAAGCAATATTTCCCCTTTTTCCAGGTATAGTCTTAAGTCCTGTCCGGATATATGCAGATTAATATTAAGCTAATTTTAAGTCTAATGCAGTAGGAGGGAACGGTAGGTTTGATTGTGGGTTTAGGCGTTTAGATTGTTTATTTGATTGATTGATTAGGAAGACGAACAGGCGTGCTCGGCTCATAAGGTACGTCTGCGTCTTAATTAGTTATAAGTGTACAACCTTACTAGCAATAAGTTTGACACTTTCCCTGCCTTTGTTCGGACATATTTCTAAGTAAAATCATATCACATAAGGACTAATATATATATATATATATATATATATATATATATATATATATATATATATATATATATATATATATATATATATATAAATATATATATATATATATATATATATATATATATATATATATATATATATATATATATATATATATATATATATAAATATATATATATATTGTTTCCGTACGACCCTCGCCACAACGCAAATTACCCCGATTCCTCCTACAAAGGAATTCCTTCTCGTGCGAAAATCGAAGTCCGAATTCGACCGCACGCAATATGCGGGATTGCGTTACGGATACGCTGATTATCCTTCTTTTGGTGTCCTGTTTTCGCGGTACTTCTTTGTACCGTCGAGCCTGCTCGTAACCATCATGCACTTCTTGCATAGTTAGAGCAATGCACTTTGTGGTTGGGCATTCACCTTATCTTGATGAGCTCTTGCTGGCAGTACTAATGCTGCATGCGATGTTTCTTTTCCCAATATTGAATTGTGATAGCGCCCAATTCCCAGTATTTCGTTTACAGCCGTCTGTAACTTGTTTATCTACTGCATCTGTCAAATCACGCGTTTATCTATTGCATCTGTCATTCGCTGTTGTGAATCTGCTTTGTATGACTATATTCCTAGTTCGGTAATATCGTATTCCTAGGCCGGGAACCTAGCAAACAGGTTCTGTTCTGTGCATAGTTCGGTGGGTAGATTATTCAGCCAAGACATCTCAGTTTATGTTTTCTATTTAGGTCCGTGTGTTCACAAAATCCATTGCCTACTAAGTTCGGCGCTCGCATACGTCTCGCCGTTCGGATGGTTACTTTGTTTTGTGTTGTGTTCTAGGCAGCTCCCCAGGTTCCTCCACCGGTGAGTCAAGTCAGATGCTGGTTGTGGTGTTGATTTTCGACCACGACTGTTTTGGCTTGACGATGCCGAACTGCTTCGTCCGTAGGGTCGCTGTGCGTTGACGTCTCGATCCATCTACGTCCTAACCATACAATTTGGCCTACCGCGAGATGCTTTTCCCTGGACTCGATTGCCCTTCGCGAACTGCCCTTCTTTTGTTCGAGTGGGAACCGTGACAATATATATGAGTCGATTTTTTTTCAAAGAGCGAAAATATTTGGGGACAGTTTTCACTTTCAGCGCTATCGTTAGATACAGGGTTGCCAACACGCTCATTAAAACTAACAAAAATTTAAAATTTAATAATACCAATATGTTCTGAAAGTTTTATAATGATTTGATAACTTTGACAAAAGCTATCGTAATTCGAAAATTCTCAAATTTTCTCGATCTTTTTTAGGCACCTAGCGAACACATGGGACTAAAAACTTCCAAAACGTTATCCGTTTTACCTTTAAAACACGTTCCGAATTCATTTCGCTAACTTAATTTGAGCACATATTATTTGTGGACAGAATAAAAGTATATTAAAAATATCACTAAAATGGCAGCCGGCGCCAAAGGGTTAAGATAATTGACACTTGGTGAGACCTGGACCTATTCTGCATATACACCAATGTATCCGAAAAGTTTCAGCTCAATTGGATCGTGTTTCTGAGTAATGATCACCGAATTTTTTTAATTATATATATATATATATATATATATATATATATATATATATATATATATATATATATATATATTTAAAATATATATATATTTAAAATATACATTAATCAGGCCAAATCTGGTTCAAAAGCCACGTTAGGGTTCCTTTTCATGTAAACCTGCTTCGTCTTGTTTACATGAAAAATCAGGGAGAAATTCAATAAGTTTAAAAAAAAAGGAAATTAGAGCGCAATAAACTAAAATAACAATAAATTATGAAAATTTCCAACAAGTGCTCAAATTTTCTTAATTGCGGAAGTTGCCGCCCGTTAACCTTCTAAATATATCCGCTACTATCACTAAAAATACCTAAAAAGAGTGCTAATGAAGCAGGTTCAATTTCATTTTGAAATTTGGCTCGTTTTTGGTGAGAAATGATACCAATACATATGTTATTGACCTGTTTCCGCTGGTTTACATAAAAAATCGGGGGCTGATTCTCAAAAGAACAATTAAAAGGCAATTAAAGTGCAATTAGCTAAAAAGATTTTAAGCAGAAGGCCTTAACAAGATTTGATGGTCACTTTAGAACTAAGGCCAAAACAGTGGGCAGATTAGTCTGAAAATAACGATACCTGTCCATAAATGAAATTAATCGATCTCTGAAGAAAAATTGAAATTTTAGAAACATATTTATTTTTCACATCATTGTGGACCAAACTTCCAGCTCAGGAAATTTATATTTCATTAAAATATTCTACTAAAATTATAAAAAATCAACAAAATATTCTATTAAAATTGTTTTGATTGTGAAGTGATCAAGAGTGCGTGCTATGTGGTCAAGTGCGTGTTTTGTTTGGTAAAAATTTGGTTGAAAAATTCGGTTGAAACTGGCAGCTATGGTAATTTGGGTATCCTACATTTTGAAAATTCCTGAGGAAAATAAAGCTCTTTGCCTTATAGCTCCTAGTACAGTCATTGAATCAAAACGAAATTCACATGGCAGATTAAACTTGTTGTAAGCAATATTAAGTAGAAATTTATTTTCAATACAATGATAGGGCTGCTAGCTATGGTTGTTTTTGTATTTTTTTGGCATACCTTTAGATAGTATAGAATTTAGTATAGAATTTTCAAATAGTAGTGATATTTCAGTGAAAATAAACACCAAATATTAAAATCTCGGTAATTTGAAAACTTTTGCGAATGGTAACCTTAATTTCTATGCATCCGTATAACTTCCAATGCCGTCATCGGATTAATACGAAATTCACAGAGCAGGATGACTTCAACGTAAGACAGATGCGACATATTTTTGGCTTTGGTGCTAGCAAAGAGTTGCTTTCACTAGGATATTTTGTAATTTTTGTTCTAATAAACGCTTGCATTAAATATTTTCATCACACACATTTGCAATTAAAATAAGTAAACAATGTTTAAATTTTCTAAGCAAACACCTTTCTACCGCAGTAGCTTCCAATGAAGTCATCGAATTTAAAAAAAGCTTAGATTCTTTTATTATTTAGGGTGTATTAGTTTTAAGTAGAAAAAGTAAGTAGTGGTAGAATACACACTCAAAATCTGCAAAAATCCTCTACTGTTCTTCGAACATTAGTGTTTCTAGCGGTTTTGATGCACTATTTTTTTTTTGTTAACTGGGGATGCAAAATAATCTTCAGCTTGATTTTCTCCAACGTGTTTGGAATTTTCAAAAAATTAGTTTGTAGTGAACCTTTTTCGTTTACTTTAACATATTCATTTTAATTTTTAGCTGTCATTGCTTCCTTTCACATCCTTCATCCCACTTATTTGAGACTCAGATAGCTAAGTCTAAGTACATGCACAAAAGATGTTTGCGTTATCATAGAAAATGAAGAATGTTGTTGTTGCTGAATTTATTAGTGTTGTTGTTGGTGCTTTTGCCATAGCTGCAAATTTGAAATGAGCATCTGATATGGATCATGTAGTGTTTTTTACCAATGTTCGAAGAACATTAGTATTAAAGTCGATTTGTCCAAAAATTCATATTTCCACACACACAACACACACAACATGCTGATGAAGAAGTAGCAGAGCAACAGCTACTACAAATAGATTCAATCTTGGACCTAGACATTGATATGGACTCGGACTCGGAGTTCACTCAAGTCCGGGAAGCATCGAATTCGATACCAACGACAAGGGACCAACAGCAAAGGGAAGTCGATGCGGCCACAGCCCTATTTGAATTGACATTAAACCTTAACTCGGACTATGAGTTTACACAGATCAAAACGGCATTAGCTCAGTCGCATGAACGACAGGAGGTCGAGCTGGCCGTGGAATTATTTCAATTTGAAGCGGAAGAAGAAGAGTTCGCCAGACCCACAGCGATGGCCAGTAGGAGGATTATGTCGGAGTCGGAACGGCAGGAGGTCGCACGGGCCGCAGCACTCTTCCAACAAATTAACTTGAACATTGAGGAGGAGGAGGCACTGATGGAGAAGGAGGAGGAGGAGGAGGAAGAGATACCCCCAGGACCAGTTGCTATCAGTGCCCAACAACAGCAGCAGCAGGAGCACCAAATTGCCTCATGCTCATTGACGCCGAACACACCACCAATCGTCAACAGCATTGAAATTGTCCCGGAAACTGAAGTGGAAGCGGATAGGATTGCCAACGACATTGTCAACTATATGCATCCACCCTCGCCTGTCTGGATCGCAATTCCCTATATTAGGGATTGGGGAGAGCCGATCAAGCGTTTCTTGAAAGAATACACAGGCACAAATCGCATCAACTTCTACGTTCCGCACAACAACAAACGTTTGTTCTTTTCATCGATTAAGGACCGTATCAGTCGCTTCGATCGCTGGAATTGCCATGGAACACTCAAATGTAATGATTGCGAGAAGACATTCAGTGTATACGCGGCGGGCAGTAAGCCCCTCAAACACCTAACTGAATCCAATAAAGAGGCCATCGGTAGACACATACGGATGGGACATACCATCAACTAGTCCCGGATGCATTTGAAACCGTTTCGTTTCGGTCATAGCATCGTCGGCCTTAACGAAACATCGAGCCTGAGACTTGGGACCCTACACCCGGACCGGACCATCGTCAGACAGGCCCACGAGTCACGATGCCGAGATGTCAATCACATCATGAAGCACATCTTCACCACCATTTTGACCAACCAACTACCACAACAACAATAACAACAGCATTTGTTACTTTTATTGTTACTTTTCTTCTGCAATTGTCATTCTGGCCCCCCCAACAATCATACCATTGGGCCAGATGGGGCTGCTGGCACAACCCACCCACCCGCCCCATCTATCCATATTGCTCTAATGCAAAGACAGCCATTCATTCATTCAAGAATTACCATGAAATAGGTCTGATACTGTCTTAGGTCTATTACCCATCCGGATCTAATGTTCATGCCGGTACCTTTCCACAGCTCTCATATGTCCCTATCTTTAAGAAAAATCATCTCACTATCCGTTGGCTCATAATAACTATCATACCGCTGATCATGTCAACATAGTTTTTCAATTAGTCTCTTGCCACATTAGCATAATTTTTGCTTAATTTTTCATAATTCTCATAGCTACACATCTCATCTCATATCGTCTGCCAACTTTCCATATATAGCCAATAGTGCATATATGCACATACACACCCACTCACGCATGCACATAATATTGGTGGTAAGTGCATGTTTCGTGGATTTCTTGGAATCCACCAAAAAGCCGTTACGAAAATGCTAAATCGTTTCTTTCCTCTCACCCTCGCACATATCCACATTTGCTTTCTCCCTTGCTAGCTACCATACTCCCGCTCACGACCTATATCACAGTCACACAATCTATGCACCTGTTTCGCTTCGATGCCAATGTCTTTTTTCTCTTCTCTCTGGTCGCGTAATCCCGTCACATTTGATCTATCTAGCATCGGTCGGTCACTCAAATGGCGAACGTTTACCAAATCGGTTTGCTTTAGCTTCAGTTTGAATTCGCAACCCCACCGATTAACTTAATATTTAATATTCGGGATTATTTAATCATAAACAATCAATTAGTGGTAATTATCGTATTCGGGACGTTCGAGACGCTTTCAAATAGTGATCGCATGCACAATTGTGTGGTTTGTTTGTGTTTGTGTTTTGAGGATTTTCTGTTTTCGCGCCCCCACCGCTTCTAAAACATATTTTAATTCGCTATCGTAATTGATCAATAATTAATTTTACCATAGATTTTTGTGAATCGACGCACTCGGGACGTGTCGTTACCTGATCGTTTTTGGTCACGCGAATATCAGTTCGGTTCTCGTTGACATTTAGTCCGGACAGGACAGGTCATGTTTTCAGCATTAGTTCGGATTATAGTTGATCAATTTCGGGCTCGCGTTCCTAAAATTTGCATTAATTCTGTTTTTAGGAGGTCGGAACCTCATCATCGTAATTAATTAACACATAATAGAATTCGGTACAATCGGTAATTAGTATCGTGAATTCGTTGTATTGTCTGGAATAATGGTTCGTGAACTTTGTCGCCGGATATCGGTTTTCTGTGATTTTACGTGTCCTAATTTGTGGTTTGAGGTGTTTTCCGGCTCTGGATCGTCGGCTGCTGCAAGACCATTGACAATCCATGCCGTCCTCACGGCATCGGGTAAGTCCATTTCTTTCAATTCATTTCTTTCTGATATTATATAAATATATAAAAACAAAAGGCATATATATTCATATCCAAAATAACAATAAAACAAATAATATAAATATAAGACGACAACACTCACTAAATTGCATGCTGTTTGGCAATTGTATGCAACTTGCACATATAACAAATCATACTATCCAACTTCAAGTTTTCAGTTTCTAACTCTAAGCAATTGTCTTGTCTTGATGGAGCTATGACTGCGTAAAACTTGGTCTTGCTAAGTCCTCTCACTCAGCCGCAATCTATTTACTAATCTAATACCCTTAACTTCTGCTTCTTCTGGTTTTCATTGCAGTTTGATGTTTTTCGGTGATTCCGTATAGTTGACTTGGCTGAATTTTTCCAATCTAACTTTAAGATTATTTTACTCTGTCGAAATCATTGGGCGCTTCGTCGTATGCATAACTGCGGTATTGGTGGGTGTGCGCACATGCATACATTCCGATGTATGCATGGGTGCACTTGCACCTAAGCCTAAAAACTGCATATGGATGAGACGTGCATGCATGCTCAACACTAATCGCTACTGTTCAATATGATCAGTTTAATTAACACACACACACACAAATTTCATTATCTTTTCCCAGATTATCGTGGGATTGTTTCTATTAGTCTTCTTTTTATGATAAATAATAAGTACCAACCAACACACACAAAAAAACACCCAACATGATATTAAATTCTTCAAGCCCACTGATGAGTCCCCGTGGTGGGGGACGAAAATGCATTCTGGGCATACCAACGCATTTTAATCTGTCTAGTTAGCTAGTTCTGAGGGACCATCTTCCAATAGGTCTATGACACTGTCCAGTGCCTGATTGACCGACATGAGCCTTCTCTTCCATATACACACACACACAATCTTAGGCTATTATGTTTATATTTCATCATGCTATTAGGCTTAACTTTATCTCAATTCATTCCATCTCATATGGAATTAATCAATTTGTTTCTATGAGGTCCACACTAGATACCTGACTGCACGTCTACTACAATTTAAAACTGGACCGAATGATAGGCGCGAGCTGTAGAGATCGGGCATGCCCAAGTGTCATTAATAACCCTACATATTATACATATATATAGGATGGCAGCCGGCACTTGGAGTAGGATCATTCCCCATCTCACAGACTTGCCACTTGTTTTTAACAGCATAATTAACTAATTGATATACTCACTAATTTCTCACTGCACGCATGGCCTGAATGATGATGATCGTCTACATTGTCGTCCTTCTCGCCATGCATGCTCGCATGCATTTGTGCACACACATAGTTTTGTGTATGATTCATTTCTTCAAAAGGAATAAATAAATGTTTTCATCTTTGCACCTGTCTCATTTCCCTAACATGCCTGCACACATAATTGTTGCACCTATTTTCGCACCAATAAACAACATACTCACCTGCCTGCTTACTTTCTTCTTCAATTACTGTAATGATGGTGTTTTTTGGGGCTTTTTCTTTGGCGTATTTTGTCTCTTGCCATTCACCCGACGGCTTGTCGGACCATTTTTCAAATACAGGAATGGTAGGCGGTAACAACAGATCGACGCGTCACATCGTTTCTGCAATCGGTTCATTTGCAGACGCACCGACATGCACAATTGTAGTTTTGCAGTACCGATGGACAATTTTCATCAATGGACGAATATCGGGATGAAGCAGATTGGAGTGAGCAATACAACAACAACAACATCGGTCTCGTTCCCCTAATTGCCTGATAATATACTCGTTGCCGACTGTCGTTCGGCCTGGCTGACTGGGCCACAGGTACAGTTTTTTGTATCTCTCTTTTCATGCCTGTGACACTAGACTGGATTGGTTGTCTTAGGTCAAGTCCATCGTATCGCATAATTGTTGTTTTTTCATTTGTGGTCTCGGGGCCGTTGACCAGCCTATTACGTACTAATCGTTTTCTCTCTGTATTTAATTGATTTCGATCACTAGTCAAATCGTGCGGTTTCGCGTTGTTTTCTTCTTAAGTGGTTTTCAGGTATGCAGGATCAAGGACATTATAACACCATAATCCTCCGCTTTGTCAGCAGAACAATATTAGCAGCATCATCATCAGCAGCAGTAGCAGCAGCAGCAAAACAATCATCAAGCGAATTTGAATAAAATATACATTATGTATTGTTAATACTATTATAATTAAATTAATTTATAATTTTCAAATAGCATAATAAATTAATAGGTTTCATTGTTACATTCTCAACCGTGTTCTTTTCTTCTTTTTCAACCCTTTTTTATTCATCGATGAGTTAATCTAGAGCTTACAAGGAAGGAAGTTAGGATACTATACATCCTGTGGATGAATATGGACCGGAACTGCGGTCATATCAGTTTATTGATAAGCAATATTTCCCCTTTTTCCAGGTATAGTCTTAAGTCCTGTCCGGATATATGCAGATTAATATTAAGCTAATTTTAAGTCTAATGCAGTAGGAGGGAACGGTAGGTTTGATTGTGGGTTTAGGCGTTTAGATTGTTTATTTGATTGATTGATTAGGAAGACGAACAGGCGTGCTCGGCTCATAAGGTACGTCTGCGTCTTAATTAGTTATAAGTGTACAACCTTACTAGCAATAAGTTTGACACTTTCCCTGCCTTTGTTCGGACATATTTCTAAGTAAAATCATATCACATAAGGACTAATAAATAACAATACCAATTTTTGTAATGGACTTCGGGGGGGGCTTGGACTATCTAAATTACTTCTAGATCCTGATCGCTCCGATCAATACCGCTTGGATCTATCCATTTTAATTTTCACTCACTCTCTGTTGCGCACTTCTTAAAATCTCACCCGGCACATATACACTAACACGAACCTTACAATAATAATAGTGATGCCACCACTCAAACACACCAAAGCCGGCTTTGGTCTTCTCTTTGAGAATATAGCGTCACCGTCCTTCCGAGACTGATGGAAAAACTTGCGGAATCCAGCTACGCCTCGCAAGAGGATCATACGGAGATACCGCAGACACCGATATCGGCGGGATTGTGATTGGAGGACCCATTACGGGGATGCATCTGGATGACGGGTGAAACTTCGGCATTCACATGCCCTTGGGTTTCGCTCGCACCCACCTGTATCGAGTTTCATCCATGGTAGGCCATGCACCGGGATTCTGGATGGAGAAAACCATCGGCTTGGCGGTTCTCCCGGAGGGGAAAAACGTGGGAGATAGATAATGACCCAAAACATTCCTTCAAATTATACAAAGGCTATTTACGCCATATAGAAGAGGAAAGAACTCTCAAAATTATGGAATGGCCTCCCAGAAGCTCCGACTTGAATCCGATCTAGCTACTATGGGAAGAACTGGATCGGGAAGCACGGAAATCGGCTCCAACATCAGCTACTAACATGTGGAACAAATTGCAGTCATGTTGGACTTCAATAGCACAAGAAACTGAGGCAAAACTTATTGCGAGAATGCCTCGATTGTGTGCTGCACTTGTTGAGCCAAGAAAAGGTCACATTGATGAAGGCAATATTTTAATATAACGTTTTAATTTTTGCATTTATTTAGTGTATTTTTATGAACGTTTGTGTAGATGTACATAAAAAATTAATGTTATCACATTATAACTGGGTTTTAAAAAACTTTTTGCTGCTAAACAGAGTGCCTAAACACTTTTGAGCGGTAGTATAAATATATATATATAAATATATATATATATATATATATATATATATATATATATATATATATATATATATATATATATATATTTATATATAAATAAATATATATAAATATATATATATATATATATATATATATATATATATATATATATATATATATATATATATATATGTATATATATATATAAATATATATATATATATATATATATATATATATATATATATATATATATATATATATATATATATATAATTATATATATATATATATATATATATATATATATATATATATATATATATATATATATATATATATATATATATCGAAGCGAGTTTAATACAAATTTTCTTCGAAAATTAGTAAAAGAAAACATACATCAAGGTGGGCTCCGTACCGATCAAGTCGAGGAATATTAAGGGCTGATAAACATTAACTGTAAGAACAAAATTGTATATTTTAATTGAAAATAAGAGTCTCGGATAAATAACAGACACGGAGACCCCACACAACAGACAAATACTAAAGAGGAGATTTGACATGCTTCCATGCGTTTTTAGATTACACGAACCAAGTCAACTCAAACTCAGTTTTCTCTAGTCGGACCTATAGCGAATGTTGTCGGACACGTTGATTAATATACCATCATTTGAAAGTTGGATGCTTATTTGACCATACGTATGCTGATGTGAATGATAATTTTAATATGTGATGATTATTTTTAATAAATAATTATAAATATTTTAAACAATTTAATATATATATATATATATATATATATATATATATATATATATATATATATATATATATATATATATATATATATATATATATATATATATATATATATATATATATATATATATATATATATATATATATATATATATATATATATATATAAAAATCATTTGAAAGTTGGATGCTTATTTGACCATACGTATGCTGATGTGAATGATAATTTTAATATGTGATGATTATTTTTAATAAATAATTATAAATATTTTAAACAATTTAATATATATATATATATATATATATATATATATATATATATATATATATATATATATATATATATATATATATATATAAATATATATATATATATATATATATATATATATATATATATATATATAAATAATTCCACACAATGCTTTAGTGATGACTACCTGCAGATTTAGTTGCTACGTCGTAGCAATTGGTCGAGGTGAAGTTCATATAAGGATTAACTCTTTGACACCGGTGACATTATAGTAAGTTTTCAGGTACCGATTTATTTATATGGAGAAAAGAAATTGTGAAAAAAACGAGTATGAGGAATAAAAATTAGTAGTGTTCTTAGCTTGGATATTTGGAAAAATTTTAACCGTTCATGTGTGCTGACTGCCTGAAAATGATTTTTGTGACTAATGTTCGAAGAACATTACTATTAGAATCGATTCGGCCAAAAAATCATATTTCCATATATGTATATGTATATGTATATATATATATATATATATATATATATATATATATATATATATATATATATATATATATATATACATATATATATATATATATATATATATATATATATATATATATATATATATATATATATATATATATATATATATATATATATATATATATATATATATATATATATAATATATATATATATATATATATATATATATATATATATATATATATATATATATTGTTACGTTGTAACAAGGGGTGCGCTTGCACTTTGGAAAAAAAAAAATACAGCCTTCCCCGGGGAATGCTGAGCCATGACGGGCAATCCACCACTCCACTGAGCAGGAAATATGTACACCACCACTCATAAGTAGCGTATTGCCGTCGCATCCGACCTGTGTATTGTACCCGTCGGATGCTCACGGCATAGATAGATGGTTAAGATAGACGGATAGGATAAATAAGTATAAGTAAATGGGGGCAGCATCGTAGCCAACCCTCTCCATCGAACGGAGACGAATCGCGATACTCCCAGCTACGTCTGGGGCTGCACAAGACGCGCTGATCGCGGGTTGCTTTCGCGGCACCACAATACACATACACAAACCAACTCACCTGTTAATGGCATTCGCCACGGTCCCACGGTCGTGCGGCCTGGGTTTCGACACAGCCAGGTTGGCTTTATGCATCGCTCGATAACACCGCCAAAACGCGTCATGCCAATAACCCGGTACGAGCTGCCATCTGGAAAGTAATTCACACAAAGAACCAGATTCTTCTTGACCCAAGCACAGATACTTATCTAAACCAACTTCGAATGATGCGGCGACCTAGCGCGAACCACGACCACCCAAGGACGCTCCCGAATCAAAGCTCTCCCCTCGGTGTTGATTAGCACTTCCATCGAGGATCATTGGATTTCTAGCTGGATACAAGACGTGTTGTTACTACCAGACGAGTGATCACCCTATCCTGCACTGTCTTGTTGTCTAAAAGAATAACAAAAGGAATTCAAATTCACCGGCATGGTGATGGATTACACTCACGTCAACGCAAAACCTCTCCTCGAACGAGCCACAATATCGATCGAACAGGTTCGCAAAACGATTATTCGAATTCTTCCGAGACAGACTACAATCGTCAACACGGCCACAAATAGCTACCTGTCAGGAAACCGACATATGGTTGACAGCGGAGAACATAAATAAACATCGGAAACCGACACAAACCAAAAGTCAATGAGATCCAGGGGTGAATTAACGACGACCACGGTAAATTATTGGATTGGTGGAAATCCTCGATCGGCACGTGGAGAAAGTACATTCACCCAGTCGTACGGAAAAGAAGAATAAACGGTATTCGAAGGAGAACGGAGAAAGCAGCGGCACCTGATGAAGGAAGGAAAATTTTCCATTCTGTGTGCGACAGTGGTAACGAGCAGTTTGAAAATTTTGGAAATTATCAGGTACGGAAATTCAAGGATTCTGTGTGCGACAGTGGTAACGAGCAGTTTGAAAATTTTGGAAATTATCAGGTACGGAAATTCAAGGATTCTGTGTGCGACAGATCCTGGGGGGTGTGACGGTGGATTCTGTGTGCGCCAGTGGTGCGGAAAATTCAAAAGTCTGTGAGTGACAGTAGAAGCGAGTATCTGCGAAAATTCTGTGTGAAAATTCTGTGAAGCGAGCAACCCAATAAATTCTTGTAAAATCAGCAGAAAATCATCAAGAACCCCAGCAAACCACCAGGAACGACAGGGAACATCCTTGGGGTGTCGAGGAGGGCGACAAAAAGGACCTCCGGTAGGAAAAAAAGTGGTAAAATCGAAATCGGGTTTCGCGGGATTCGAACCCGTGATTCTCTGTGGCGTCCGAAACAGGCGGCGGGACGTTTAACTGGCAATATGATCGTACATCTCGTACCGGCCCTGTAGTGCAGAGGCTAGCACGTCTGGCCGGGAACCGGGCGGTCTGGGGTTCAGAACCCCACCCGTGCTGATGAGATTGGGAGCCTAGGAAGATTCTGTGTGCGACGGTGGAGGCGAGCATTCAACATATCTGGTCGTGAAGAAATTCGCCCATCACTGAACTGGGACTCGGCTGGAGTCGGGGTTGGCTTTTTGACCAGGTTTTGGTCTGACGAATCGAGGGAAGAAGGTTAGTTCCTGTTTTAGCATATTCGAAAGATTTTATTTAGATCTAAGTACCATAGTATAGAATTTTCAGAATTTTTCATATAACCAGAATCTTCAGAAATCATTTTCTTGTGTAGAAAAGTTTGTTACGGTGGAATGGTGGATTGCGTAAAGTAGAATAAGTTAACGTAGTGTAGGTGGTAGAATTACCAATTGGTTTGGTGTAAGGAATAGCGCGAAATCGCGGAAACTGAGGAAATAAAGAATTTTGTCTTTTAGTTGCGAATTCGTACTTTTGCTATCGTGACACACGTCGGTGAATAGGCATTCGATTCGTGATCTGTTGGTTCGGCGACATTGAACTAGGGGAGCTGTGCCACACGCGACAGTGGTCCCACTCCCAGACTTCTTGACCTCGGTGAGCCGGAAACTCACTCGGCGGCTCGTGGTCCATTCTTGGGGTGAGTGAGTGGCGCCCACGCCCAGTCTCCTGAGCGAACCCGGGACCCAAACGGACCAAGCCGAGGGTCAATACCCCCTCAATTAGGCGGGGTGGGTAACAGATTGGCGCCCAACGTGGGGCCTAAAAGGAGATTACCGCGGGGTAATTTCTTTGAAATTTTCGTGGTGAAAACAGTGAAAGTGTGAAAATCGGGAAATTAGTGTCAAAAATTAGTTGGAATAGGAAAAGCAGCTGACAAGTTGAAGACCTGGGACCTTAGATCAAATTACAGATTCCAAGCAGAGTGTGCAAGGAGCGACAGCTAGGCGGCGAGGATTGCGAGACAGAATAAAAGCGGCTGATTTTTTTTTTTTTTGACTTGTAATTTTAATCAAGATTCACTTTGAAATAAAAATTGGTGTTTTATTCTACTCTTAAGTAACATACGAACTTAGCATTTTTAACTTAAGCACCTAGCAGTGGGGAAAATCTAGTATGGCGTCGAAAACCAGGATTCTAATTGACCGACTCAGCAAGGAGGAGTTGGCCTACGAACTAGAAATCCGAGGGCAACCTACCGGGACTGTGGAGGCCATGAGAAAGACGCTTCGGATGGCGCTCCGGGCTGAGACTTCGATGGATACGTCGCTGATTACAACTCGAGCCTATCCTTTTACATTGGAAGAGGACTTGGAAGCCGTCAAAGAGAAGCTGGAGGAAATCCAAACCCTAACTGCAACCTTTACGGGCACCCCACAATCGTCGGAATTTATCAAAATCAAGTCGAAAGTTGAATTTGGAATGCGGCGATTGCAAAACGCACATCACGCGGCTGAGGAGATGGGAGAAGAAGCCCACAAGCTGAGAGCTCGGTTGATCATGGCTATGGGGGAACTTCTGGTTAAAGCGGAAGGAGAAGATGGTGAATTGGAAGCGGAACCGGAACCAGACTATGGAAGTATTGGCGATCGCGATGGACAGAACCAGGGTGACGAGCCTGCGAGGGAAGCCGTCAGGGTCCGAGAGCCAATCGAGGATGGGGATGGACCGGGGAACCCTTTATTTTCCACACCCAGAGCGACTGTTGGGGCGTCCAAGGGACAGGATGTGGCTAAATGGGGCCTTCGCTATAATGGCGACTCTGGGTCCTTGAGTGCCTTTCTGGAGAGAGCCGAAGAGTTGCGGGAAGCCAGAGGAATATCATCAAGGCAGTTATTCCAGTCAGCAGTCGAATTATTCGAAGGGAAAGCGCTGATTTGGTATCGGGCAAATCGGACGCGCGTCAACTCTTGGCAAGAGTTGGTCGCGGAGATGCGCGCCGAGTTCCTGCCTCCGGACTACGACGACCGGCTTCTTCTGGAAATAGGGAGACGCACTCAAGGGCCGGATGAAACAATTGGTGTATACGTGTCAGCAATGGAGGGGTTGTTCCGACGCCGTGCCACTCCTTGCACAGAAGAAGACAAATTGAAGATCCTCCGCAAGAACATAACCCCGTTCTACCAAACCCAATTGGCGCTGACACCCGTGAAGACCATTGCAGACCTAGTCAGAGTTGGACGCTCGTTGGAGGCAACACGAGTCGCGGTGGAAGCATATATGCCACCCCCTACGCGAAAATCCCAACGACTCTTAGAACCGGATCTGGCGTACGTGGGAGTTAATCCTGGACCAAACCTTGCCTCCTTACAGAGAGAAGAAATACGCTGTTGGAACTGCGAAGGTCTCGGGCATACGACCAGAACTTGTTCAGAGCCTCAGAAGTGCTTTGGTTGTGGCCGAGTGGGGGTGAGGAAGGCAACCTGCCCTAATTGTCGTGGAGCGCAAAACCCAGGGCGAAATTTCAGAGTTCGTTCCGATACAAACCAGGGTAGAGTCAATTCCCAAGGTAGTACCGGTATAGTAGGGCCAGTAGCCTCAACACGCCAACAGTCGGGAAACGAGCGGTGTGCTCAGTAGGCGGCAACCTGAGCACTAAACCGGTAGGAAACGAAGCCGCGGTGGGCGCACAGGTTAGTTATCTATTAAACAGGAAGCAAGGGGATAATAGGCCATATATTGAGGTGGAAATTTTAGGTCACAAGTTCCTTGGGCTTGTGGACTCGGGGGCTTCCCATTCGGTGATGGGTGGAGAAGGATGGCGGGTTTTGGAACAGCTGGGAGTGGAGCTGTTGAAATCCGAGCAACAGTCCATCAGAATGGCGAATAATCAGGGGTGCTCAATTGCGGGATCAGTGGCCATACCGGTGAAGCTGGAGGGGAAGGTGGATTGGTTAAGAGTGCTGGTGGTCCCCGAACTTCCACATCCTTTAATACTCGGGGTAGATTTTTTGCGACAGTTTGGACTGGTTATGACTCTGAGGAAAGAGCACTGGGAGTTCGTTGGAACGTTAGAGGGAGGAGGGACAGAACAGCTGAAACCAAGAAGCCACTTGACCGAGAAGGATGAAAGCATACTCAGTCAGTTGGTGCAGAAGGAACTTGATGACATGGGGGAGGGTATTGGCTGTACAGACAGAGTTGAGCATGTCATCCGGACTTCGGCACTACCGATAAAACAGCGATATTACTCTGTTTCGCCTGCGGTACAGCAACATATTGATTCAGAGCTGAACGAAATGCTAACCCAAGGAATAGTCGAGCCATCCTCTAGTCCCTGGGCTTCGCCCATAATCCTAGTCAAGAAGAAAGATGGCAAGTATCGTTTTTGCGTAGACTACCGCAAACTGAATGCAGTCACGGAGCATGATGCCTATCCATTGCCATATGTGTCGGCTACGCTGGATAAATTACGGGATGCAAAGTACCTGTCATCGCTTGATGTTAAGTCCGCGTACTGGCAGGTGCCCATGGCAGAACAGTCCCGGAAATACACAGCCTTCACGGTACCACATCGTGGTTTGTTTCAATTTCGGCGGATGCCTTTCGGGCTTCAGAATGCACCGGCGACATGGCAACGTCTGATAGACCAAGTCCTAGGTCCAGAATTGGAACCGTACGTATTCACATATCTCGACGATATAATAGTGGTAACGCAAGACTTTGGGAAACATGTGGAAATTTTGAAGGAGGTATTTAGTCGCTTAAAGGAAGCCGGCCTTAAAGTCTCCAAGGAGAAGTGTGAATTCTGCCGCCCACAACTAAAGTACTTGGGCTACGTTGTGGATGAGAAAGGCCTGAATGTGGATCCCGACAAGGTGAAGTGTGTGATGGAGATCCCTGCGCCTGCCAATGTGAAGGGGGTACGCCAGTTTATGGGAATGGTCTCGTGGTACAGGAGGTTTATACCCGACTTTGCCACGATGACGGCACCACTGACGAATCTTCTCAAGAAAAATCAGAAGTTCGAGTGGACCCAAGACTGCGAGACGGCTTTTACACAGGCAAAGGTGAAATTGTCGACAGCACCCATCCTCACTTGCCTGGATTACAATCTGCCTTTCGTGATCCAGACGGACGCATCGGACTTGGGCTTGGGGGCGGTGTTGTCGCAGAAGTACGCCGATGGCGAGAGGGTAATATGTTATTTGAGTCGGTCCTTGTCGAAGGTGGAAAGACGGTATTCAACTACTGAGAAGGAATGTCTGGCGGTAATTCGGGCAGTGGAAAAATTGCGGCCATACGTGGAAGGAGCCAAGTTTTCGGTAATCACGGATCATTACTCACTAGTGTGGTTGAATAACCTCAAGGATCCGATGGGACGTCTGGCCAGGTGGGCTGTGCGACTTCAACAATACCCGTTCGAAATCATTCATAGGAAGGGAAAGGAGCATCTGGTGCCTGATGCACTGTCTCGACTGTTGCCCAGAGAATCAAGTGGCCGTGCTAGAAACCCAAGAAGACCGTTGGTATCTAGGATTGAAGGAGAAAATAACTAAGGCCCCAGCGCAGTACGCGGATTGGAGAGAAATGAATGGACAGATATGGAAACATCTGCCAGGACGTTATCCGGAATTGGAGGGAGCCGAGGCGTGGAAGAGGGTAGTAACTAAAACGGAGAGAAAGGAAATTTTACAGAGGTGTCATGATGATCCCAGGGCGGGACACATGGGGATTAGTCACACGCTGGGTAGGGTAGCAGCTCGATATTACTGGCCAAAGATGTCGACTGATGTGGCGATCTATGTTCGTAGATGCAAAACCTGTCAAGCTAATAAGGTGGAGAGGAAAGCTCCAGCGGGACTCATGTCCTCTCAACAAGGGGAACCACAGCAGCCTTGGGAGATGGTTTGCGTGGATTTGGTGGGGCCATTCCCACGTTCTAGCCACGGGCATACGTTTATTCTGACCGTCCTAGATTATGTCTCCAAATTTACCTTGTTGTTTCCTTTACGGCAGGCGACAGCTTCGGCGGTAACTAAAGTCTTGGAGGACCAAGTATTCTTACTATTTGGGGCACCTAAGTGGTTAGTATGTGACAATGGTGTTCAGTTCCGGGGAAAGCAACTGCAACAAATGGTCACCAACTATGGGACTCAAATCAAGTATACCGCACTTTATCACCCACAAGCCAATACAGCTGAACGAAGGAACCAAGACATAAAGCGGATGCTACGATCTTACGTTGCGGAGAACCATCGGGCATGGGACCAGAATCTGGCAAAGATCGCAGGCGCACTTCGTACTTACAAACATGAAGTGACGCAAATCACTCCATATTTCTGTAACTTCGGCAGGGAGATGGTGACGTACCATGACGGCCAAGAACGGCCAGGAAAGGGGCAGGCGGCAGTAGAGCCCGAGGCTAGGGCCGAAGAGCTCGCCAGAGTACGCACGGATGTGTTGGAGCGCATGAAACACGCAACTACGCAGAGTGCTCATAGATACAATTTGCGAAGGCGTGAAGTAACGTTCGCGGAAGGAAAGGCAGTGTGGCGGAAAAACTATACCCTCTCGGAAGCAACAAAATTCTATTCGGCAAAGTTAGCGCCTGAATATGTGGGGCCCTTTTGGGTCAAGAAACGCGTATCAAGGGGAATCTACCTACTGGTAGATGGAAAAGGCCAGAATGCCGGATCATGGCACGTCAAGGACTTAAAAGAATATGTCAATTAAGAGGTCTTGAGGAAGGAGCAGTTAGGATTCGGGATGAGACGAAGTACCTAATCCTTAAAACCTAAACTTACAATCTAATTCTTAGGATCTAGATTTTAATTCTAAGTATGAATATTTACACTTAAACAACTACGCCTGGAAATCTTAACTTAAGTTATTAGTTATAAGAAATTACACCTATTTTTCTAAGTCTTAAACTCTAAATCGCCGCTGTCTCGTTTCTCTCCTCGCTGCTTGTTGCCGATATCGCTCGAAAATTCCTTTTCTGTTCGGGGGGGCGCTGGCAGTCCGGGATCACTAAAGTCCCGCTGCCTACCTATCATGGGATATAGGCACCCGATATTGACGTCACGTCGAGGAACCTAAAAGAAACCGTGAAAGTGCGATTTAGTAGGCGAATTTATGAAATAGCAATAGGTTGGAGAGACTCAATCAGATGGAATTAAGGATAGCTAGATGGGAATCAGCGGGATTAGAGAGCTCTAAGTAAAAGGAAAAGAAAATTAGCCATAACCACATAGATTTAGGTAGAATTTAGAAAAGTTATAGTGTCCTAAGTAGCATTAGATAGAAGTACTGAGTGTAAGGTGAAGCGGGGTAGAAACATAGTGCATTAGTAAGAATGAATTAAAAGTTAGATTAGCCCAATATTAGTTATTAGCGAACAGTATCCATGAAATTATGAACCAAAACAAAAATTTGTTGAAAGAATAATTAAAACACGTTCAGATAGAAGGCAACTTAATAGTCAAATTTGAATCTCGAACAAACTCAATTTAACAAAGTGAAGCGAGCCAGATACAGCATATGAAATTAGAAAAGAATTAGCAACGTCAAATGGAAATAGATAAGAGAGAACGAGATCCATCATATGAAAATAGAATAGAATCTTGGATTAGTAGGAGTTAGAAGTTAAAGTGAGGGTGGTCGTAGAAACATGCATAGAATTTTGGATTAGACACTAAACCAACAGAATTTTATTTGGATTAGTAGTTAGAAGTTAGAGTTAATGTTGTTTTTAAACAGGCATATTCCAAGTAGAATAGGATTACAGATTAGACACTACACTGATGGCATTTTAGTTGAATTCGGAGTTAGGAGCTAGAACTAGTGTTGCTTTATAAGCAGGCATACTCAAAGTAGAATAGGGTCTCGAAATATACATTCAGCAAATGGAAACCGTAGTGGAACTGGGGGTTATGAAATAGAACTAGTGTCGTTTTACCAACACACATACACGAATTAGAATATGGGCTAGAAGTAGGTACACCACAAATGAAATGTTAAATTGAATTGCGAGTTAGGAAATGAAGTTGGGTGTCGCGTTATGAACATACCTACAAAAAGTAGGATAGGAACTAGGGTTAGGACTTACGATTATAATCAGGAAATATATAAACGCACGCAATACCTTGCACAGGGCGATGACGAGGCTTTAGGACACTAATTCCGCGCCGCGTCAGGCAGACCATCAAGATCGACTACGAGGTAGAGCGTATGGCATGTTTGATTTAAAGCTATGTCGTACCCGCGAGATTATATATTCGTTGTTAGATTTACCGGGACAGTCGCGAAAACAATATCGGTGACGGATTTCCGGGGAAATCCTTTTCGGGTAAGGGGGGAGTTGTTACGTTGTAACAAGGGGTGCGCTTGCACTTTGGAAAAAAAAAATACAGCCTTCCCCGGGGAAGGCTGAGCCATGACGGGCAATCCACCACTCCACTGAGCAGGAAATATGTACACCAGCACTCATAAGTATCGTATTGCCGTCGCATCCGACCTGTGTATTGTACCCGTCGGATGCTCACGGCATAGATAGATGGTTAAGATAGACGGATAGGATAAATAAGTATAAGTAAATGGGGGCAGCATCGTAGCCTACCCTCTCCATCGAACGGAGACGAATCGCGATACTCCCAGCTACGTCTGGGGCTGCACAAGACGCGCTGATCGCGGGTTGCTTTCGCGGCACCACAATACACATACACAAACCAACTCACCTGTTAATGGCATTCGCCACGGTCCCACGGTCGTGCGGCCTGGGTTTCGACACAGCCAGGTTGGCTTTATACATCGCTCGATAACACCGCCAAAACGCGTCATGCCAATAACCCGGTACGAGCTGCCATCTGGAAAGTAATTCACACAAAGAACCAGATTCTTCTTGACCCAAGCACAGATACTTATCTAAACCAACTTCGAATGATGCGGCGACCTAGCGCGAACCACGACCACCCAAGGACGCTCCCGAATCAAAGCTCTCCCCTCGGTGTTGATTAGCACTTCCATCGAGGATCATCGGATTTCTAGCTGGATACAAGACGTGTTGTTACTACCAGACGAGTGATCACCCTATCCTGCACTGTCTTGTTGTCTAAAAGAATAACAAAAGGAATTCAAATTCACCGGCATGGTGATGGATTACACTCACGTCAACGCAAAACCTTTCCTCGAACGAGCCACAATATCGATCGAACAGATTCGCAAAACGATTATTCGAATTCTTCCGAGACAGACTACAATCGTCAACACGGCCACAAATAGCTACCTGTCAGGAAACCGACATATGGTTGACAGCGGAGAACATAAATAAACATCGGAAACCGACACAAACCAAAAGTCAATGAGATCCAGGGGTGGATTAACGACGACCACGGTAAATTATTGGATTGGTGGAAATCCTCGATCGGCACGTGGAGAAAGTACATTCACCCAGTCGTACGGAAAAGAAGAATGTACGGTATTCGAAGGAGAACGGAGAAAGCAGCGGCACCTGATGAAGGAAGGAAAATTTTCCATTCTGTGTGCGACAGTGGTAACGAGCAGTTTGAAAATTTTGGAAATTATCAGGTACGGAAATTCAAGGATTCTGTGTGCGACAGATCCTGGGTGTGACGGTGGATTCTGTGTGCGCCAGTGGTGCGGAAAATTCAAAAGTCTGTGAGTGACAGTAGAAGCGAGTAGCTGCGAAAATTCTGTGTGAAAATTCTGTGAAGCGAGCAACCCAATAAATTCTTGTAAAATCAGCAGAAAATCATCAAGAACCCCAGCAAACCACCAAGAACGACAGGGAACATCCTTGTGGTGTCGAGGAGGGCGACAAAAAGGACCTCCGGTAGGAAAAAAAGTGGTAAAATCGAAATCGGGTCCCAGCGGGATTCGAACCCGTGATTCTCTGTGGCGTCCGAAACAGGCGGCGGGACGTTTAACTGGCAATAAGATCGTACATCTCGTACCGGCCCTGTAGTGCAGAGGCTAGCATGTCTGGCCGGGAACCGGGCGGTCTGGGGTTCAGAACCCCACCCGTGCTGATGAGATTGGAAGCCTAGGAAGATTCTGTGTGCGACGGTGGAGGCGAGCATTCAACATATCTGGTCGTGAAGAAATTCGCCCATCACTGAACTGGGACTCGGCTGGAGTCGGGGTTGGCTTTTTGACCAGGTTTTGGTCTGAAAAATCGAGGGAAGAAGGTTAGTTCCTGTTTAAGCATATTCGAAAGATTTTATTTAGATCTAAGTACCATAGTATAGAATTTTCAGAATTTTTCATATAACCAGAATCTTCAGAAATCATTTTCTTGTGTAGAAAAGTTTGTTACGGTGGAATGGTGGATTGCGTAAAGTAGAATAAGTTAACGTTGTGTAGGCGGTAGAATTACCAATTGGTTTGGTGTAAGGAATAGCGCGAAATCGCGGAAACTGAGGAAATAAAGAATTTTGTCTTTTAGTTGCGAATTCGTACTTTTGCTATCGTGACACACGTCGGTGAATAGGCATTCGATTCGTGGTCTGTTGGTTCGGTGACATTGAACTAAGGGAGCTGTGCCACACGCGACAGTGGTCCCACTCCCAGACTTCTTGACCTCGGTGAGCCGGAAACTCACTCGGCGGCTCGTGGTCCATTCTTGGGGTGAGTGAGTGGCGCCCACGCCCAGTCTCCAGAGCGAACCCGGGACCCAAACGGACCAAGCCGAGGGTCAATACCCCCTCAATTAGGCGGGGTGGGTAACAATATATATATATATATATATATATATATATATATATATATATATATATATATATATATATATATATATATATATATATATATAGATATATATATATATATATATATATATATATATATATATATATATATATATATAGATATTTATATATATAAATACATATATATATATATATATATATATATATATATATATATATATATATATATATATATATATATATATATATATATATATATATATATATATATATATATATAAATCATCAAAAATATTCAGTGACTATTTCTCGGGAATGCGCAATCCAATTTAGCTGAGACTTTCAAGATATATTGGTGTATATGCAAAATAGGTCTAGGTCTCACTAAATGTCAATTATCTTTAACCCTTTTGCGCCGGCGGCTATTCTAGTGATATTTTTAATATACCTATGATTCCGTCTACAAATAATTTTCGCCAAAAATAAAGTTAACAAAATAAATGTTAGACGTGTTTTCATGTGAATCGAATAATGTTTTGGAACTGTTTAACGCCATGTGTGCGGTAGGTGCCTAAAAAGAGAACGGGAAAATTCGAAAATTTTTAAATTGCGATTACTTTTGCCAGAGGAATTAAATAAATATGAAACTTTCAGAACATGTTGATATTATTTAGTTGTAGATTTGTGTAGTTAAAGTTTTTTTTGCTGAAAAAATGTCATTTCTTGAAAATAAGCCACTCATATATAAATCTAATGCTTTGTTTACATAGTCAAAGTAAAAAATTTGAATTTTCACAACGGGCACGCCTGGTAGCGTTTTCCCAATTTACCTATATTTTTAGCATCAAGAACTTCTGTTCACGGAAAATCACGATAAGTTAAAATTTATAGATTGTATTTGCCTTAAGTAGGACCAGGTCTGATAGAAGTGATTTTGAAATGCGGGTTATATTGTGCCAGTGGTGCCATTAGGAAAAATCACTAAGAAAACCAACAGCTTTTGAACCTATAAATTCTGATTCAGTCATTGGATTTTAATAAAATTGACACAGTAGCTGAACCTAAGTTTAAGCCACGCTTGGTGGAAATTTGGTTGAAATTCGGTTGGAGATGCCAGCTATGGTAATTTTGTTGTCTTGAATGTGGAAAATTCCTGAGGAAAATGAAGCTTTTTGAACTATAAATTCCAGTACAGTCATTGAATCATAACGAAATTAAAATGGTAAATTAAACTTATTGCAGACAATATTCAGATGAAATTCAATTTCAAAATAATGGTAGGGTTGCCAGCTATGGTTGATTTGTATTTTTTTGGTATTCCATTTATAAGCGATTTAAGTATAGAATTTTCAAATCGTAGAGATCTTGCAGTGAAAATTAACACCAAATATTAAGATATAAAAAATTTGAAAACTTTTGCGAATGGTAGTCCTAAGTGTCTTTGCATCCCTATAATTACCAAAACAGGCATCAAATCAATACGAAATTCACAGAGCAGGTTGACTTCAACGTAGGGCAGATGCGATATATTTTTGGTTACGGTGCTAGCAAGGAGCTGCCAGCACTAGGCGTTTTTGTTATTTTCGTTCCAATAAATGCTTGCATTAAGTATTTTCATCGCAAACATTTGCAATGAAAATAAGTAAACAATGTTTAAATTTTCTAAGATCTGCACATATTTTGGATGAAAACCCCAAACACCTTTCTATCGCTGTAACCGAAATTAAAATGAGCTGTGATTCTACTATGACTTAGGGTGTATTAGTTTAAAGTAAGAAAAGTAAAAAGTGGTAGAATACACGCTCAAAATCTGCACAAATCCTCTACTGTTCTTCAAACATTAGTGTTTCTAGCGGTTCTGATGCGCTAGGGTTTTTTTTTTTTAAATTTCGATTTATGGTAATTTGTTATATAAACGTGATATCACTTGAAAATTTACACGAGGCGTTGCTGCTTACTGTAAATATATTGGGTATTTTATTAGGGTTGGCGGCTGTGGTAGCTTTTCAAATTTTTACCGGCGCGTGATACCATACAATTCGCAAATGATAGTACAACAAAGAATATTTAAATTGTGATAAATTTTGAATTATTTCCACGTTGCAAATCTATAACTCTTTATATTCCGATAATTTCGAGATGAGTCATAAGATTCAAAATAAATTTGTACGAAAGTTTGATTTTTACGTGAAATAGTTGTGTTTACACGACAAAGAGCCGAGTAACAACACACAGCTAGGCTTAGTCACAACATGATGATGATGATGATGCCCTGGAGTGGGTCCAGAGGGACCCTAGCACTGCGACCTCCTGTGTCTATTGTGCCTCCTTTGCGCTATGTCCTATAGGATGTCCAGGCTTCTAATGAACCTGGATATGTTCCTTGACGGGACATTTGTGATGTACCTGATTGAAGGAAGAACAGAGCCAAGTAGCTCGAATCTTCTTCTCGCTAGTGCTAGACAGACTGTGAGCAGATGTTCTACACACTCTGTCGTTTCCCCCCAGTATCTGCAGCGGTCGTCCTGCTCCTCACCTATCCTGTGGAGGTACTTTTTGCATGGGAGATGTCCTGTCAATGCTCCGCTTAGGGCTCTTATGCCACTTTTGCAGAGAGCCACTGCTTCTTTTGCTATTTTATTATCGAAGCCAAGGTATTTTTTTGAGTATTTTAAACCCTCAATATTAAGCCAGTAGTCTTCAATCTTCTTCTTGCTCCATGTTTAAATTTCCTTTTCCGTATCTGCTTTTGTAAAACCCCAGTACGGAGAAGAACCTATGAAGGGCATGTTTGCTCCTTTTTTGGCTCTGGTATTAGCTTCCTCGTTTCCTCGGTGCCCCTCATTGGTGGGGATACATATCAACTCGAGGCTGTTCTGTGGCCCTATTTCATTTAGGGTCTCTCTCACCTCTAGGAGAATAGCCAAATTTATTTGATCGCGATTTATAGCCATGAGAGCCACTTGACTATCCGATAGTATCTTAATTCTGATCCTTTTAGTATTCCTTTTTTTTATTGTTTGTGAGGCTCTTAGTATGGCAGATAGCTCTGCTTGATAGATCGTTGCTTCCTTTGGGAGAGGGAAATGCATTTAGCATATGAGACCTACGATCCCTGCTCCTACTCCACAATCCATCTTTGAACCATCCGTTTACCACATTTTCGCTCCTTTGAACGAGGAAGGTGGTCCATCCTTCCATTTGTCCCTTGATGGAATTGTGACCTTGAACCTCTTCTCGAATGCTGCCTCAGTTTTTATTTGGGCGCTGAGGTTTAACATTTCCATTATGGGCCTGACGTCCTCCAGGATTTTTAGATGGCCTTTCAGGTCCCCTGATTTATACCAGTAGGCCTGTTGTAGGCTAACGGCTTGTCTCGCTGCTTCCTCCTGAATTTTGAGGTGCAGCGGTTCAAGGTTTAGAAAGGCCTCCATTCCTGCTGTTGGAGTGGAGCTCATTGCTCCTGTAATGAGCAGGCAGGCCATCCTTTGAAGCTTGTTGAGCCTATTTATTGCAGATTTTTGTATGGTTTTCTTTCACCACACTGCAGCTCCATAAAAGAGGATAAGTCTCACCATTTGTTTTTATGCCCATAGGGTCTGCCTTGGAGATAGTCTTCAATTGCGTCCAAGCATTTGTTTTGTCGCCCAGAGTGCCTTAGTTGCCTTCATTGTCGTTTTGTTTAGATGATTGTCCCAGGTGAGTTTCCTATCTAGGTGTATTCCTAGATATTTTACCTCTTCCTGCAGACATCATTGGCAACTTACTAGTTGTTAAAATCTGGCGAACTACGTTACTTAAAAATGGCACGCAACCTAGACCTGGTAGTGCAAGTTAACAAATAAGAAATTTATCTGGTTAAAAGAATAAAATTTAGGGCTGAATCCTAGTTGTTTATTCTTCAAACTTGAAATACAAAAAGCCATCTTACAATCTAATAGCCCATCCAGACTACACATACTTATGTATGCGCATACGTATGTGCATACAAAAGTATGTGCAAACATATGAGGACGTTTTGACCGCACATACAATCGTATGCGCAAACATCTGCATATACAAGAGTAAGTGGAAGCCAATGGTTCAGACTGCAAGACAGAACAAGACAAACAGAGCACGAAGTAAGATTTCTTCGAACAGAAATTTTCGCAGGACGAAGATGAACTAGGTCAATGCTATGTTAAATTAGGACGTATTTAAGTCTTTGGCGGCTGTGAGTATAGCCTGAATTACATTGTCATGCAGTGCAGTGCAGTGCACTGTAGTGCAGCGCAGTGCCGAAGCAGTGCACGCATTGCAAAACGCATTAAAAGCAGTGCAGCGTTCTTACAATTCATTATATAGATTCAAATAAAGCCGTATCACGTCTTGAGGTTGCTTACTTTAACCAACGCTAACATCCAACAAGTATGCACTACCAGCAAAGCTCTAAAAGATCTGAGCTCTACCATCGCTGGCCTAGTACACGGCATACCTTCAGCTCTATCACCGTTTTTCGAAACTTTGATTAACATTAGGTTGCATCTGGACGACATAAGATACATTAAAGACAGCATCTCTACTTTAAATGATAAGTACGACGCTATTCTAGGTAGAATTAAGAACCTTGAATACAAAACCGAACTGTTGAATGACTCAATATTAGATTTGCAACCGCTGAAACAAGCGAATGTACAGTTTTTGCTACCTACATCTGATAATAACCTACAGTCACTTAATGACAAAGTTGATAGGATCTTTTCGACTCTGAGTGGCTGCGCTACGTCATCTGTAAACATTGCCCACCGCACTTCTAGTTGCCAGATTGATGTTTTGGAATATCCTCACGGCGCTCGTGAAAATGCAAAACCCAGGAATACTTTCTCTTGTTAGGGTGATAGCTTAGACCAAAGCAGCCCAATCACAGGTGCCAGAAAAACATCGAATAAAGAAAGGGGGATAAGACGCAAGCAGTCTAAAAAATCGACACCACCCCGGCAGGTGACAAAGAGGTAGAAACAACAAAAATCATTGTTACAGAAGGATTTCGGAAAGCAGATAAAGAAAAAAATGCGAACTTCCTCACACACGAAGCAAACAGCGCTCGCCCAGTTCCGGCTAGATCCGGAGCTGAAACTTTTAGTTGCAAGCTGGTGAAGCCTCGGGTGTTATTCTTATCAAGGTTTGCTCCAACTACTACCCCCGACGATGTAAAAAACAATATCATTGACATCCTACACCACACTAACAAATTTGTACCTTCTGACTGCATTTCGGTTGCGAAAGTTGCTCAGCATCCTCGGGTGCTATCGTTTAAGGTCATCGTTCCGGATTGCTCTTTTAATACCATCACACAGCCCAGTTTCTGGCCTTTGAACGCAATCGTCCGTGAATTTATACCAAAAAATCGTGCTACAGCTGGTAAATCTCTGCCAAAAAACGACTCGAACACATGTCAATCCTCTACGCCAGCATGAGTGGCATGCGATCTAAAGCTTACGACTTTTACACGTACAATCTTTCTTCAGACTTTCATGTCGTAGCTTTAACTGAAACTTGGCTCCGCGCGAAGATATTGAATACAGATCTATTTGATTCGCGGTTTTCTGTCTTCCGTAAAGATCGTCATGGACTTTTACTCGACGCCCCGGTAGGTGGGAGCGTATTGCTTGCCGTCCGCAGTTCGGATCGCATATAAGAAGTAATCATACCAAACACCGATAGCTTGGAACTTGTTTCTGCTCGTGTGGACCTGGGAATGGCGCAACTCTATCAAGCAGTTCTATCTATCCCTTCTAACTCAGCATTGATTTTTTGTGAACAAGGACTTAACACCACTCATCATTTATGTGACCTATTAGATGGAAATGATGAACTCATCCTCATGGGTGGACCAGGATTACTTGCAACTTATCTGACGACGGCTTCACATTAGCCCCAAACTTTTCTGCTGGTAATTGCCCATACGCCGAGGATTTTGTAAACGCAATGCTTGCGTGCGGACTGAACCAAGTTAACAGCATTTTGAACAGTCATGGAAGATTATTGGATCTAGTTTTTACTTCAAACGCCTACCCGTCCGAGGTCAAGCACTGTCCATCATGTCTTTGCGATTCAACACATCATGAACCAGTTCTTATCATCTACGAAATCAATACATCTCTAAGCACTCCTTTACATAGCTCACCGTTTCAATTTAACTTTAAGAAAGTCGACTTGGAGGTACTAAATGGTCTCATCGCAAGGTGTGATTGGTCTACTGTGTTGTTAGAAAAAGACATTAATAAGGCAGTGTACAAATTTTTATTCAATTCTTTTTGGATGCTTTACCCAGTTTGTACCAGTCTCTTTCCCTAACAATTGCAATAAAGTTCCATGGAAATCAAAGGCAATATACCATATAAAAAAATTTAAAATCTAAAGCTTAGAAAAGATATTGCTCGTCTCGTTCTGTTTCTGACTTTTTGGTTTCTGTAGAGTTGAAGAATATTTAACACTGCGAGGTTGAAAGTTCTTACCAAATTCACCTTAGAAATCTTAGTTCTACTTTTCAACAGCAGCCTAGAAGGTTTTGGAATTTTATGAATTCCAAAAGATACCATGATGGGTATCCCACCACGTTTCACTCAGACGATATGGCCATTTCCGATCCATTAACTATTAGCAATTGTCACGGCAATTCGAGTTCAGGTAGTAATAGTAGCAGAGAAAAAAAAAAATAAAAAAAAACTCTAGCGCACCTGAACCGCTAGAAACACTAATGTTCGAAGAACAGTAGAAGAACCGTGCAGGTTTTGAGTGCATATTCCACCACATGCGCTGCTTATTACGGCCAAATTGTTTCAAATGCCACGTTTTACTTTTGTCTCAAGAATGCATTATAACTCATATGGTAGAAGGTTTCAGATATTACCACTGGCATGAATTTCAACGTTTATGAGAGCCCAACACGGGTTAATTATATTCGTTATCAGTTGCTTGTTTCACAAAATTTTGAAAGCAGCATCTCATATAATATCAATGAAGAAAATGCTCAGTGCCTGCAGCACTGTAACTGAAGTTGAAGTTTGGGGCTGCGATCCGAAAAATTTGCAGAACTTTGGGAATTGAAACATCGGTTGTTTATTTTCATTGTAAATGTTTCCGGTATGTATACTAACTGTAAGCATTTATTGATACAAAAGTAGCACAACCGACTCGTGCTGGCAACCTTTCACCAGTATCAAAGCCAAGAATATATCACATCTGCTTCACGTTGTTTAATTACATTTGAAGTTATAGGAGTATAAAGAAATTTAGGGTTACATGCAGCGAGTTTTTTCAAATAATCGAAAGCTTAATATTTGCTGTTTACTGTCACTACAATATCATAACCAATTGAAAATTCTACGATAAAACCGCTTAAAAAAGATATTGCAAACAAACACAAAACCAACAATAGCTGGCAACCCTATCATGGCTTTTCAACCAAATTTTGCTTGAATAATGTTTATAATAGGTTCCAGTAATTGTATGAAATTCGTATTGATTTCATGACTGCACTGGAAGTTATAGGGCAAAAAGTTTTATTTTCCTGAGCGAATTTTCAAAACCAAAGGCACAAAAATTACCATAGCTGGCAGCACCAATCGAATTTTTCAACCAAATTTCTATCAAACAGAGTTTAGAGTAAGGTTCAGCTACTTTGTCAATTTCAAATCTGGTTACTTATTCACATTTCATAGGGCAAAAAGCATTTTTTTTTTCTTTGTAATTTTTCAAGATAGCACCACTGGAACAGAGTTGCCTACAATTCAAAATCGCTTCTGTCAGACCTGGTCCTACCTAAGTCCAATGCATTCTGTAAATTTCAATTCTATCTGATTATTGATTCGTGAGTTCCCGTGAACAGGAGTTTTTGAAGCTAAAAATATAGGTTAACTGAGAAAGGGTTACCGTTTTTGTCCGACATGAAATTTCCAAAGTTTTATTTTGACTGTGTAGATTAAGCATAAGATTTGTATACAGATTGGTTTTATTGTAGAAACGGACATTTTTTAGGATATTCGATGGTTTGAATGTTTGCACTTCCAAATTTTCATTTTTTCAAATTTAAGTCACCAAAGTTATCATAGCTGGCAGCTCCAACCGAATTTTTTAACCAAATCTACCAAATCTACTAAAATCTACCAAACGTGGTTTGAATTTAGGTGCAGCTACGGTGTGAATTTCGTCAAAATCGAACGATTCAATCAGAATTTATAGGGCTAAAAGCAGTTATCTTTTTTAGTGATTTTTCAAGATGGCACCACTGGCACAGAATCACCTGCATTTCAAAATCACTTGGTCCTTTTTAAGACCAATACATTCTGCAAATTTCAATAAATTCTGTTCATCGTATCGTGAGTTTCCGTGAACAGAAGTTTTTGATGCTAAAAATATAGGTAACTTGGGCAAGGGTTACCAGGCGTGCCCGATATACCATATCAAATTTTATTTTTGTTTATGTAAACAAAGTACAAAACTTACATATGAGTGGCTTTTTTTTTAAGAAACGACATTTTTTCAAGGGAGACGATGATTTGGAGGTTTTCACTTTCAGCGCCTGCCCTAGCTACAGGGTTAACAGCACGCTCATTAAAACGTACACTAATCTACAACTAAATAAAACGAACATGTCCTTAAAATTTCGTAATCATGGAATAGCTCTGTCAAAAGTAATCGCAATTTAAAAATTTTCAAATTTTCCCGTTCTCTTTTTAGGCACCCAGCGCACACATGGGGTTGAAAAATAACAAAACATTATCCGATTCACATGTAAAACTTGTTCGAAATTTATGCCGTCAACTTAATTTTTGCAAAAATTATTTGCGTACGGAATAATAGGTATATTAAAAAAATCACTAAAATGGCCGCCGGCGCCAAAGGGTTTAAGATTATTAGCTTTTTGTGAGAACTAGCACTATTCTGCATATACACCAATGTGTCCTGAAAATTTCAGCTCAATCGGATGGCGCGTTCCTGAGATTTTTTCACTGAAATTTTTTGATGATATATATATATATATATATATATATATATATATATATATATATATATATATATATATATATATATATATATATATATATATATATAAATATGAATTTTTCGCCAAAGTGATTTTAATACTAATGTTCTCCTTTGAACATTAGTAAAAAAATTTCTCCACCTTTCTCCAATAGCGAGAAAGATGGAGATTGTCACGTAGTAAGTGTGAAGTCACGCATAAGAAATTGTATATATAACGTTGAATAGCTGAGTTTGACCTAAGGAATTGTATATATTACGTTGCACATATGAGTTAGGCATAAGAAATAGAAAAGTTGTCTTAGCCTATAATTAAATAGACTTAAGATTGCACGACTTGTACATTACACCAATACACAGCAGCGACCTACTGAGCCAAACGACGATCGAATGCTATCGCTCACAAGTTACGACATGAACGGTACGAAGGTTGACTAGGAATAACAATCACATAACAATCACGACGCGCAATGATCACCCATTTTAAGTCCGAAATGGTCAGATTCTGACCCACGGATACACACTACACGGCAGAGCACTGTCCAAGCTACCCGTACAGTCAATAACTGCCCTAGGTCAGCATTTGACCCACTTTCGGCTGTCGAGCGAGCACTTGAATGGCAGCTATCGTACGGGGCCACATAGAAGACCGTCGTGACTCATGCATGGGATTCCGATGAACGCGGGAGCAATCAAAGGAGAAACGAGTGTGTAATATTTGCCTTAGCAACACTTGCGCGAGTGAATGAGGCCACGGCCGCGGGCAACTCAGTACCCGATGGAATTCGGATCAATGGGATTGTACATTTAGCTACATGCCTGGGACCTAATAGCTCACCTTACGCTTGACCGTTGACTGCACTAGGGACGTAAATGCCCACGCCAAATGGTTGTTCCGCCAGCTCCACAGGACATCACTACAAAATAAAAGATGTTTCTCGTTGTCATCCATCTGACGTTTTCAGCCCCAACCAAGTTGACAGTGCAAAATGTCAACTGTCGGTTGCCAGATGATTTCGGCTGAAAGGAAAGTCATCTGTCCCAAAGTAGGGAATTTGAGTCGAATGGCAAAATGAGTAGAATCGAACTAGCTAGTGTGAATCAAACGGATTAGGGAAAGTCCTGATGTAGTGAAATTTTTTCCTGGGAGGAAACAAAGCGAATGATCGCTCTTCTGGAATCGACAGGGTAAGCAGCCAGACGTTTAATAATTGGTTGCAGCTAAACGTTAAATTGTAGATTTTTTTCTTCTGCTTTGTTCTGTTCAGAGGAGTTTTGGGAATCGACGAAGCGGTTCGATTAAGATCAATTGAATGGTAAAGGCGATTATCGTGCGCAGAACAAGCGGGCTAAGAACTGAACGAGCGAAGAACGTCTTCATTGCGGTCAGCGGCGAATCGACGTGGTTGAGAATTTCGAGGGAGCGACCTAGGAACGACTTACAATAGCATCCGAGTGCGGCTGTACTTTTGGAAAACGACGGCAGATTTCGACAAGAAGGTGGCGCACGACGTTGGAAAGGGCCCCAGTGCGGGATTTTTCACAGGTGCTCTAGTCATAATCCATTTATTTTTTTTGTTGATTTTCATTGTATGATCAGTAAGCTGTTTTCTTACGGTCACAATAACCATAAAGAGATTAAATCAACATTTTGGTATCACGCTGAAACGCGAGTGATCTTGTAAACCGATATTAATGAAACAGAAATATTAATAGTAGTTGAGTCCGGATTTTAAACGGTGATTTCCATCCGTATAATTTAATTTGTTTCTTTTTGAACGAGTGACGGTGAATTACACTAATTGTAAGTGCGAAAGACCGTATCCCAGTGGGCATAGTCCAAAGAGTTGCTTTCTTCTCGCTTCGGAGCAACATTTGATCGGAAGGTTTTTTTTTGGTGCAAAGCGAGTGGCGTCCAAAAGAAGTTACAGATTTCCTTTAAATAAAGAAGACCCACCCCTTTCTCCCTCTGAGTGACGGTCACCCAGGGCTTCAATCTTTCTGTCCAAGTCAAGGACGAGTAAGTGCAACTGGTTTCACGGTTAAAACGGTTGTAACTTAGCACAATATTTTTGCAAATCATTTCCGTAGCGCATAAAATACGGAACCTTCTACTAATAGTAATTATTATAATGACAACTTGACCATGATCCCAACTTCTTCTTTGGGAATGGAAGACTTGTTTATAGACCAAAATGCCATTTAAGCGTTTTCTAGGAAGTTGGACAATAATGTGACACTAGGGCCTGACGGCATTCCTAGTGCTATCTTAAAATATTGTATCTCCTCCCTGTCTCCTATCCTTGCCTACCTATTTAACCTTTCTCTGTCGCTCAGTATTTTTCCTAGTGGTTGGAAATACGCAATTGTCACACCTATTCATAAAAAAAGTCTAGCGCATCAGAACCGCTTGAGAACTAATTTTCGAAGAAATTGTCTTTGAGTGACAAAAAAGTGTGGAAAGACATAATACAATGTTTTAAAGAATCATATCAACCATTCCTTATCCAAAGCAACAAAACTCAACTATAACACAAATGATGAAAATGTTCAATGCTGGCAACACTTTCCGAACGAAGCAGCAATAAGTTTATCATAGCTAGCTCATACTCAAATCAACTTATCCTTTGAATTTCGTTCTCATCGCAGGATTTCATCGAAAGTTTCAGCGGTTAAACGTTGTTTGAGGCTGCCACCCGAAAAATGTTCAAAACTGGGAAAATTTATAAATTGATTCCTTATTTTTATTGCAAATGCTTTGCATATGAGTATGTAATTTGAAGCATCTGTTGGTGCAATATTTACGGAAATGGCTTATGCTGGTTAGCCTGTGACAGCAGCAAAGCAAAATATATACCAAATCTGCCTCAGGTTAAGTTAAACCCAACCAGTAAATTTCGTTTCGATTGAATCACCGCGCTGGAAGTTATACGGGTGAAAAGAATTTTAGGGTTACCACACTCAAAACTTTTCAAGTTTTTAAAGCGTTAATATTTGTTGTTAATATTCATTGCAGGATCATTTCCATTAGCAAATCTATTGACATAATCGCTCAGTAAAGAAATTCCATAAAATTAAAAAAATGGTCATAGTTGGCAGCCCTTTCATGAGTTTTGGTACGAAATTTCTACGACATTTGGTTTAGATTAAGGTCCATTACTAATTCTCTCAATTCCGCGTCTAGGGAAGCATGTAAGCCACCCTCGGCCAGGGGCAATCCTAAGCCTCCCTGGTGGAGTATGGAGAGAATGTAGGAAGGAGTTTAATAGCTCGCAAAGATCTAATGACTGGTCGGCGTTTAAAACGAAGCTGAAGGCGTTTAAGTATGCCATACGCAAGGCTAAGAGGTCCTCATGGAGATCTTTCTGTGGAAACGTAAAGAGTCTCAGCGAGGCGAATCGCCTTCGCAAGGTATTAGGCACGACACCAAAGGCTATGGGGTGCATCATGAACCCTGAGGGCATTTGGACTAGTTCGAGCGCAGATACTCTAAACGTTCTCATGGACGCACATTTCCCGGACAATTATTGCCCTATAGGGACAGTGCACCAAACGGAACTAAATTACGGTAGAGCCCCGCCGTTCAGAATATCAGACTCTCAGCTGAGGTGGGCTATTAACTCCTTCGAGCCGTTTAAATCCCCGGGCCCGGATGGCGTGCTTGCGGCTGACGTTCAGCAGTCCATGGAAGTATCGCTACCATGGCTCAGAGAGATTTATAACACTTGCCTACGCTTCTCGTATGTTCCCACCAGCTGGCGGGAAACTAGAGTTGTGTTTATCCCCAAAGCAGGAAAAGTTTCTCATGTTAGGCCAAAGGACTACCGTCCAATAAGTCTTAACTCAGTCCTGCTTAAGATTTTGGAAAGGATCATTGATTACCATTTTAAAAGATCAATTGATCCTATGTTGATCTCGCAGTCACAACACGCTTATACCAAAGGTAAATCTGTTGAGACTGCTCTTCACGTCCTTATTGAGCAAGTGGAAAAATCTCTTGTGCTTAAGGAATATACGCTTGCCGCCTTCTTGGACATCGAGGGGGCCTTCAACAACGTAAATTCTAACGCTATTGTTGAGGCTCTCTCGGTGCTTCATGTGAACGAGCGGCTGATTGCTTTTATTGCGCAGCTTCTCAAAAGTAGAGTGGTTATCTCTTCCCTGGGGGATGCCAGCGTAAGACGAGGAATCAGTACGGGCACACCTCAGGGTGGAGTCCTCTCTCCCTTGCTGTGGAACATCACGGTGAATACTCTTCTAATGAGATTGGACCGCGCTGGCTGCAAAGTGATTGCTTATGCAGACGACATAGCTGTGGCAGTGTCGGGAAAGTATTTATCTACGCTATCGGAGAGGCTAAATCACTCTCTTGACATACTTTCACGTTGGAGTCGTGAGTGCGGCTTAAATGTGAATCATAACAAAATGGAACTAGTGCTGTTTACAAGGAATTACAAAGTTCCGTCTTTTGAGTTACCGAAGTTGAATGGGGTCTCCATTAACTTGAGCCAGATGGTCAGGTTCTTAGGGCTGATCCTTGACTCGAAGTTACTATGGACCTACAATGTAGCAGAAAGAGCTCGGAAGGCTTTCAATGCACTTTACTGCTGTAAAAGGGCCATAGGAGCGAATTGGGGATTACAACCTCGTACTGTTGCTTTGCTTTACACTGCTGTGGTTGAGCCAATTCTATTGTTTGGGGTGGTGTTCTGGTGGCAGGGTGCTATTAAGGCTACCTGCAAACAGCAGATTGAAAAAGTGCGGAGAATGGCTGCACTACTGGTAACTGGTGCGCTCCGCTCCACCCCTACTAAGGCACTCTTCGTGTTACTTCATTGGCTGCCAACCAATCTACTTATCTTACAGCAAGCTAATCTTGCCGCTGTGAGACTAAATTGTATCTCGGCTTGGAATAGAACAGATTTCGGCCATGCGAGGATTTTGGTCGAGGGAGTTCCCGCTCCAGCGGGTGTTGACTACATCGCTCCGCAGTGCCTACTAGATTTGGAGTTCACAACTCGCATTCCTGGTAGGGATGAATGGCGTGATGGTGTCACCCTCGAAAGTGGGCTTATCCATGTGTACACTGACGGCTCAAAGCTAAACAGTAGAGTCGGAAGTGGTGTATACTCAGATGAGCTGAATCTCAAGCTGTCCTTCCGTCTACCAGACCATTGTAGTGTCTTTCAGGCGGAGGTTGCGGCTATTTTACAGGCAATCGACTGGCTTCTGTGTAATCGAATATTCGGGGCTAATATTGGCATTTTCACAGGTAGCCAGGCGGCTATTAAATCCCTTGCTGGTCCTTGTACAATTTCCATGATTGTTGTTGAATGCCATGCATCTCTCAGGGAGATGTCGAGACATTCAGTGGTTCAATTGATTTGGGTACCTGGACATAGGGGTTTTCAGGGCAACTGTGAGGCCGATGAGCTAGCAAGACTTGGAACCTTGTTACCGGAGGTCTCCTGCTCCCTCTCAATAGGTATACCGATGTCATCGGTCAAACTGGCCATTAGGCAAAAATATCTCGAGGATGCTAAGACGTCCTGGGCAGATGAATCATCCTGTGTAATAGCAAGGCAGTCCTGGGTATCCATGGATGCGCATCGCACCAGGCAGCTTTTAGGCTTAACTCAAAGCGCTCTACGCTGCACAGTGGGAGTTCTTACGGGCCATTACCTCATAGGACGGCATGCACAACGATTGAGAGTACAGTTTAACGATTTCTGTCGGAGTTGCGGCTCTGAGGATGAGGAGGAGTCCGTCCTCCACCTCTTGTGTCAGTGCCCGGCGTTGGCAAGGAGAAGGCTGGCGGCAATTGGCGCTCCCTTTCTCTCAAACCTGACCGAGTTATCCCTGGTTGATTTAAAAGGGATAACGCGATTTGTCAAGGGAAGCAGATGGTTTCCCGAGTTTAGTGAGTAGGAGAGAGTCACTAATTAGTGTGGAATCACAACGGGCCTCTTTTGTGCCTACGTGTGTCAGACGACAGACCTCTGTAGATCGGCAGCCACTTTAAAATAACCTAACCTAAGGTCCATTTACTGCATGAATTTCGTTTTGGTTTCTACACTGGACCGGAAGTTATAGGGAAAAAAGCTTTATTTTGCTGAGCAAATTTGCAAAATTTAGGAGACAAAAATCACCATAGCTGACAATTCTATTCTAATTTTTCAGCCATATTTTCATCAAATGCTATCTAAGGTAAGATCCAAGTAGTGTGTGAATCTTGTCAGAATCTGATGGCTGTATCGGAAGTTATACGCTGAAAACCGGTTTTTTTTTCTCAGTGATTTTTCAAGATGGTACCACTGGCACAGGGTGGCCTGCATTTCAAAATCACTTCTATCAGACCTGGTCCTAGCTAATACCAACATGTTCTGTAAATTTGACTGTAATTGCATAATCCGGTCGTCAGTTCTCGTGAACAGAACTTTCGAGTGCTGAAAATAGAGGTGATTTGGTGATGGGTTGCCGTTCTTGTGCAAATTGAAATTTTTGATATTTCAACTTGAAATGAAGGACATAGATAAAAATTTATCAATGATTTGATTTTTTTGACAAAAATCAAAAATTTTTCACGAAGGTCAATAATTTGAAGGTTTTTTTTTTCAGGAGCCTGCCGTAGCTGCAGGGTTGCCCACACTATCTTGAAAATCAACGTATGCTAAACTTTAGTCAACATCAATACGTTTTGCAAATTTCACGATGATCCATTGTTTTTCTTAGAAGTAATGACAAATCAAAATATGAAAAAAAAATCCTTGCCTACTTTTAGGCATGCTACACCCACACACGGCTCTAAATTTCCAACATTTTAACATAAACAAGCTAAAAACATAATAAGCTTTCATTTTCAAACATTTCTTTTAACAAAAATTTACACAGGTTGGAAATATAGGAGTACCTGAAAATTCACTAAAACGCTCGCCGCCGCCAAAATGTTTAAGATATCTGAATTCTAGCAAATTGTGGACCTACTTCCTATATACATCTACGTTCTCCGAAAATTTCAGCTAAATCGGATTGGACACTCTAGAGATTATCTCGGAAAATCATTTTGCTGATATATACTACTGTGATCAAAAAGTAAGGTGAATTTTTCACCTTACTTTTTGATCACAGTAGTATATATATATATATATATATATATATATATATATATATATATATATATATATATATATATATATATATATATATATATATATATATACATATATATTGTTCGATTCCACCCACACTTCACATGATGTCCCAATAATCCATAATTAATACCAATAATTCGTAAATTCATTATCCTAATATCATGCAACAAAGTATTCAATGAAACAACCAGCAATAGCTCCCATAATCAAATTTCACTAGCATAAACATTCTCGTGCACATTCCAAATTCCGTTGCTTGCAACACAATAATCTAACACATAACAATCTTGCTTATGCATCATTTTCATAACACAAAACATCAACATCAATGCGTGGATTGAATATCGCGCTCGATAAACATCATGTGGAGTGTGAGTGGGATATCAAAGAATTAAATTTAATGCTGATTTAGCATGTTGTATTCATTGTAGAAGTTAAGATACATTATAAGTTTCGTGAACGAAAATAAAGTTTCAGTCATCATCAGTCGTTCAGAAGTTTCATTGCGATCAAGTCGTACTCCAGGTTTGATTAGCGATACGCTAAACGAACATATTAAGAATTGCAAGGGTACATTGCCTTAGCAAAATCAATTGTCATCTCTTGTGCAAATCAGTCTGTTTGCATAATTCACTTCGTTCAAATCGTACTCCAGGTTCGGTTAGCGATACGTTAAACGAACATATTAAGAATTGCAAGGGTACATTGCCTTAGCAAAATTAATTAATTTCTTGTGTAAATCAGTGCACCTTAATAACTTTAATCACTCTTTTGTGTAACATTAACTGAGGATTCCCACATTGGCTAGTGAAACACTAGTCAACATAATCTAAAGCGAAGGTGCAAGGCCTTAGCTTATTTCTGATAAAAGAATCAGAGATTAACATTGGTGACTCCGACGTGATTTCACGTCACGAAGAACAGCAGTGATGGAGGATCTTGTTTCCAGCCAGACGGATCTCGGAAGGGAGATCCAACGTATTATTACAAACTTCAAAAAGGACAAGAAGGAAAGAAAGACGAAAAGACGATATTACGAGATCCGACTTCAGAAACTGGAATCTACGTGGAACGAGTTTGAAGACGGACACCTGGAGCTTGAGGCTTTGGGTTTACCTGCAGATTACGAATACGTGAAGAAAAATTACTTCCACGAAATAAAGCAGCTCTGGGAAAAGTATCACAACATTTTCCTAGAAGAAATGAGTGCATTAGATGAGCCTAAACCATTGGCCTCCGGGGCCAAGACAGAAGCCCACGGCGAAGTTCAGCGGAATATTTGACTTCAAGGGGCAATCATTCAATCCCTGAAACGATTATTATCTTCTGTCTGCCTCGATATTGACAACCAGTGCTTGGACTTTTACGAGATTACGAGAAGTTAAATTCGTGAGCTGTGGTCACAAATAACTACCTTGAATGCATCAATTTGGGAAAACTCAACCGATCCCAGTGCATTGGGATAAAATTTTGATGAATACCTTGACCTCGAGGAAAGTGTCCGCGAATTAACCATCAAACAGTCGTCCAAATTAACGAGCACGAATACGAGCAATTTAACGCAACATCAAGGCGTGAGTCAGTCATCCGTTTTGAGGCTTCCAAAAATCTCCATTCCTAAATTCGATGGCAACTACGCACACTGCGCCAGTTTGCCAACCTGTTCGATCAACTCGTTCATCAGCAAGACATTGCTGACTGTCAAAAGATGTGGTACCTAAAAACGAACCTGTCGGGAGAAGCGGAAAAACTTGTGAGACACTTAACTCTATCTAATGAGAATTATCGTACGGCATGGAAAACATTCCATGACCGGTACGAAAACAAAAGGCTTTTGGTTGCAACACTAATCAATAAGCTCCTCCCACAATCATCCCACTGCTCAGAAATCTCTTCGGCCGCCATAAAACAGCTTCATGACACAACACAGGAGTGCTTGCGAGGGCTAGAGAATCTGGGTGTCTCAATATCTACCTGGGACCCTATTTTGCTAAACATTTTAGTGAAAAAATTAGACAGCACCACACATCTCCTTTACGAACAGTCCTTGGATGATGCCAAGCAACTACAGACCATAGACTCATTTCTGGTTTTTTGTGAGACTGGTTTCCAGTCATTGGATGTTCTAGGGACCCCGAAGAATCAGAAACAAACGTACAAAAGGCAATCTCGTGCTTCCTAATCGTCAATTTCATTAGCCGCTTGTGTACTATGCAAGGAAGAACATCCATTGTACTCTTGCAAAACATTCATCAAGCATACTCCAAGCAAAAGGCTGCAAATTGTGCGAACCAACGATATGTGCACCAATTGCTTGAAGCCAGGGCATCCTGCCAAAGGCTGTGACGCGGGCAAGTGCCGAAAATGCTCACAGAAACACTACACTTTACTGCATTTAACTGATAATCCGAAAATGTCCACCCGATTTCAGCCAACCGAGCAGGCAGTCACATTAGCCGCTCAGGGAACACAACAAAATCGTGGATATGTCATGCTGAGCACAGCTAGAGTTCGGTTGATAGCTGCGTCTGGATCCGAAGTAGAATGTCGTGCAGTTTTGAATTCTGGCTCTCAAGTGAATCTCGTGACTGAACGAATAGTCAAAAGATTAGGTATCAAATCTAATCCTTCAACTATGCTTATACAAGGCATAATAGGCGCGAATGAATGCGCTCAACGGCGGGTGAGCCTGCAATTAAAATCAAAAACTTCAGGCTTTTCTGAACATTTGGAGGCCTTTGTATTACAACAAATAATACCACCCCAGCCATCGATTACAAACGACGCCACATCATGGCCCATTCCTAAAAACATTAAATTAGCGGATCCAGACTTCAATCAAACTTCCAGCATTGATGTTCTTATCGGCGCAGAGTTTTACAGTCCTCTACTGACAGTTGGCCAAATCAAAATTGCAACAGGGCTACCAACAATGCAGAACACAGTATTTGGGTGGATCGTTAGTGGCAAAATAAACAACACCAATACGCAAAATGCAGTTTGCAGTGTAGGTACAACAGATGAAGCACTCAACACCATCATTGAGAGATTTTGGAGGGTCGAAGAGGTCAAGGACGGAGGGCACCCACTCTCGACAGCCGAAAGGGCATGCGAAAGGCACTACAACGAAGCCACACAACGTTTAGCGAGTGGCCGATTCATGACTGCACTTCCGTTTGCAAGAGAACCCGAGGCTCTGGGAGAGTCCAGAGACATGGTCTTGCGCAGATTTCATACACTCGAACGAAAACTAGCAAATGATGATAGTTTACGTCAGCAGTACGTTCAATTCATGGAAGAATACCACGAAATGAGCCACATGGAAGAAGTCAATATTAACAACATTGCTCCACCATATTATTTTCTGCCACATCATTGCGAGCTCAAACCAGACAGCCGCACCACTAAGTTCCGAGTGGTATTTGATGCTTCTGCAAAGACGACTACCGACATATCATTAAACGACATATTGCATACGGATCCTACAGTTCAAGCTGATCTCTTCTCAATATTGCTACGCTTCCGCTTGCCACGCTATGTTTTCACTGCGGACATACAGCAAATGTACCGTCAGGTGTTTATCAGTCCGGCTGATCGAAAATACCAGATGATATTCTGGCGAAGTGATCCTGGCTAGCCAATAAAATGCTACCAATTTTGCACTGTTACCTATGGTACGTCTGCAGCACCATATTTGGCCACCAAAACCCTGCAAAGATTAGCCAATGAGGAAAAGCTTGCACATCCTGAAGGCGCAGCAGTGCTAGCACGAGATTTTTACGTGGCCGACGTTCTCACTGGTTTCAATTTATTAGCCGACGCATTCGTTGCTCAGGATCAGCTCAAATCCATTCTGTTAGGAGCTGGATTCAAATTGAGAAAATGTTGTGCAAACCATTTAGCACAACTACGAAACATACCGGCTGAAGATCAAGAAATTCTGCTGAATTTCTCAAAGGAAGACAACGAGTCAATCAAAACTTTGGGAATGACTTGGTTGCCCAAATCAGATCAATTCGCGGTAAAAAATAATCACATTTACCAACACCGAATCAAGAAGAGGATGATTGCTTCCGAGATAGCTCGGCTCTTCGATCCTTTAGGGTTGATGGCGCCAGTAGTGACAAGGGCCAAGATGTTGTTACAGCAATTATGGCAACTTCAACTCGATTGGGATGCTGCAGTACCCCAGGATATCCACACGCAATGGGAAACCTTCAGATCAAGGTTGAACCTACTTAAAAAGATTCAGATTCCGAGACATGTCAAGCAACCAGGCATCACGAAGGACATTCAGCTGCATGTATTTGCGGATGCCTCAGAATCAGCATACGGAGCTGCAGCCTACTTCCGATCAGTCAGTAAGGCACAAACACAAGTGCGTCTTCTTTGCGCAAAGTCATGAATCGCACCCATTAAAAAGCTGACAACACCACGACTCGAACTGTGCGCTGCAAAACTAGCAGTGGAGCTTGCCGAGAGAATCACAACTGACCTGAAAATGGAGGGTTTGAGGGTAACTCTCTGGACTGATTCTGAAATCGTGTTATCGTGGATCAACTCAAAGGCAGTTAACTATCAGACATTTGTGGCAAACAGAATCACCGCCATTCAAGAGTTGACAACACCCCAACAGTGGCGTCACGTTGGAAGCAAGGACAACCCAGCAGATGTATTATCTCGGGGATTATTCCCTGACAAGTTGGTGCAGTGTCATTTATGATTTTACGGGTCATTTATGATTTTACGAACCGAAACACTTTGGCCTCCATCTTTCCTCTCAACCACAGAGGGCCTCCTGGAAAGAAAACGTTCTGCATTAACACTAACAACCACGCATGGCACTAAAGGTCTGTTTGATGAAGTCAACCACAGAAATTCATTTCAGACATTACAAAGAATAGCAGCGTTTACTTTGAGATTCATCTCTCAGATAACTCACCAGCTACCACGAAAACCGGTGGAAAGGTCATTGACAGTGGAAGAGCTAGAGAACGCACTCCAGCTCATCATCAAGGAGATGCAGAGAGTGGAGTTCAAGGAGGAGATTCAGCAACTGAGGCAGCTTAAGAACATTGACCAAAATAGTCGCATCAGTGAATTGACGCCTTTCCTAGACAACAAGGGCATTCTTCGAGTTGGTGGACGACTGGAAGAATCTATGCTCACTTACGATGCTAAACATCAGATGTTGCTACCGGAGTCTCATCCCTGGACGAAACTTCTAATGATATATTACTACGAAACAAACTCGCACATAGGTGCACAAGCTTTGCTTGCAAACGTAAGGCAAAGATTTTGGCCCATCAAGGGCAAACATTTGGCGAGATCAGTGGTGCATCATTGCATACGATGCGCTAAAACAAAACCACAAATGCTACAGCAAATCATGGGAAATCCACCGCACACCAGAGTGCAACGTGCTCGTCCCTTTGTTAACTCTGGTGTTGACTTTTGTGGACCATTATGGATTCACTACAAAATAAGGGGAAAGAGGCCTACCAAGTGCTATTTAGCTGTATTTTGCTGTTTTGCCACGAAAGCAATCCACTTAGAGCTTGTCTCAGATTTGACCATGAATTCATTCATTGGAGCACTGAAGCGTGCTGCGACAACGCCACAAACTTTGTTGGCGCAAGAAAAAAATTGGAGGAACTAATCCCGATCATTCATTCCGTTGAAGCCCAAGAAGCAATTAAAGAAACCTGCAGCTCGAAAGGTGTCAATTTCAAATTTATACCACCTAATACCCCGCACTTTGGAGGGCTCTGGGAAGCAGCGGTGAAATCGGCAAAGAATCTCCTTGTACGGAGCGTTGCTTCGGCATCGTTGACATACGAAGAACTGGAAACTGTTGTCGTGGAGATTGAAGCAATTCTAAATTCTCGTCCCATCACCCCCATGTCGTCGAATCTCAACGACCTCACTGCATTGACTCCGGGCCACTTTCTTGTTGGCGAACCTTTATCCGCACCAATAGATGCACACGCCGAAGAGAGGAAAATGAGTCTTTTGAGCCGATGGGAACTAGTGTCCCACTTAAAACACGAATTTTGGCGACGGTGGACATTCGAGTACCTAAACGAGCTCCAATATCGTCGAAAATGGAAGACCGAATGCCATAATGTGAAACCCGGAACACCAGTAATAGTCAAGCAGGATAATATCCCGGTGTTACATTGGCCACTAGGACGCATTTTGAAGACTCTTGCAGGTCAAGATGGTTGCGTGCGTATAGCGGATGTGAAAACAACATCTGGCATCATTCGTCGCCCAATCCACAAACTAGCTCCACTTCCATCCAGTGATGACCTGGTTAGTCAAGCACAGGCATCCGTGCCGGAGCCAAATGGAAGCAACCAATTTGATTCACATGATGACAGCCAGCGAGAGCCTCAACCGGGAACGTCATCAGAATCCCACCTCCAGCGTTCCAATGGTTCAAGGCAAATTCCTTCTAAACGGAGACGAGTTGCAACTAGCACATCAACCGGGCTAGCGATGCTTTTAACGCTAATGGTGGTACCTTTAGTCGAGACATCATTTGTTCAAATTCAAGGCTTCAATGGTCAGCTTGGGTTTCATTTTGAACGATTAGGAACCGTTAATTTGGCCACGGCGGATTGGAAATTAATTGTCTACTACAACCTTGCGCCATACTGGCAGGACATGGCCCACCTAACGAACTATATTATTTCAATGAAGGGGCTCTGTAATTAACTTACTGACCACGAACTGTGTAGTTCAATCTTTAAACAACAACAGCAGCTTATTGAGAAGCTCAAGCTTGATAACGAACTACTAAAACCAGCTCTTTATGGTGGAAGGAGCAAGCGCGTAGCACTCAATATCGTGGGAAACATCGCAAATTCACTGTTTGGAATCCTCTATGCCGAATATGCGAAAGAGGTCTCAAATTCCTTCGACTCGATTCAGGGAAACGAGGAGTATCTACTGTCCCTGCTAAAAAATCAAACGTCAGTAGTTGATTTTGCGATCAACATAGTCAAGGAAAATCAGGCCTCCACTGAGGAATCTTTCAGTCTTATTGACAATAAGATACGGAAGCTGGTCCAATACATCAACCATACTGGCGACGAGCTCTATCAAATGAAATTATTTCAATCATTTACTGTCATAACGCTCCAAACAATAATTACCACTTCAAGGCTAAAAAGAGTCCAATCATCAATAATAGACGTATTAACAGATACGCGCCATGGAAAAATCCCTCTATCTTTATTGTCTTCACAGCAGTTGCACCGAGAAACAAACATCATAAAAAATAACTTACCAGCAGGCTTAAAGTTACCGGTAAACCAAGATGATCTTCACCACCTCTATCATTTAATGGGATTAAAGGGGTGCATCTTGGACAAATATATAATTTTCCAGCTTTCCAGCTTTCCAGCTTTCCACTGCTGAAAGTTTCGAGCTACTACGTGTACTGGCCATTCCTGCACTCATCAACCAATGATTGCTATTCAACCGTCAACACCCTTCTTGGCCATCAGCCTCCATCGAGATCAATTTTATACGCTGAGCGAACATCTGCATGCAAGTAAAGTCCATAAGTAAAATTGTAAGATATAATATTCACAAATCTCTATATTAATATGTATTTTATGTGTTCTATATATTCTTTGTATTTCTATGTTATTTCTATGTATTTCTATGTATTTCTATGTTCGTATCGTAGCCACACGCATCCACAACAGCAAATTTGTATCAAACTCAATAGCCTCAGAATGGTTACCTTCAATAACATGTAATTTACAAGTCACATATGATTCAACAAAAATAATTTCTCGAAACCCTATGCAATAAGTTGAACACAGCCATGCATATACAACGGGGGGAGGATGTTCGATTCCACCCACACTTCACATGATGTCCCAATAATCCATAATTAATACCAATAATTCGTAAATTCATTATCCTAATATCATGCAACAAAGTATTCAATGAAACAACCAGCAATAGCTCCCATAACCAAATTTCACTGGCATAAACATTCTCGTGCACATTCCAAATTCCGTTGCTTGCAACACAATAATCTAACACATAACAATCTTGCTTATGCATCATTTTCATAACACAAAACATCAACATCAATGCGTGGATTGAATATCGCGCTCGATAAACATCATGTGGAGTGTGAGTGGGATCTCAAAGAATTAAATTTAATGCTGATTTAGCATGTTGTATTCATTGTAGAAGTTAAGATACATTATAAGTTTCGTGAACGAAAATAAAGTTTCAGTCATCATCAGTGGTTCAGAAGTTTCATTGCGTTCAAGTCGTACTCCAGGTTCGATTAGCGATACGCTAAACGAACATATTAAGAATTGCAAGGCTACATTGCCTTAGCAAAATCAATTGTCATCTCTTGTGCAAATCAGTCTGTTTGCATAATTCACTTCGTTCAAATCGTACTCCAGGTTCGGTTAGCGATATGTTAAACGAACATATTAAGAATTGCAAGGGTACATTGCCTTAGCAAAATTAATTAATTTCTTGTGTAAATCAGTGCACCTTAACAACTTTAATCACTCTTTTGTGTAACATTAACTGAGGATTCCCACGTTGGCTAGTGAAACACTAGTCAACATAATCTAAAGCGAAGGTGCATGGCCTTAGCTTATTTCTGATAAAAAAATCAGAGATTAACATATATATTTATATATATATATATATATATATATATATATATATATATATATATATATATATATATATATATATATATATATATAGAAAGAAATATAAAGATATAAGTTTTCGGGTTTAATATTAATTTTCTTCCAAAATAAGTAAAAAGCCGATAGAAATATTGTAGGCAATTATCGTCCCATCGCAAAAATTCTATGTGTTGCGAAACCTTTTGAAGCGATAATCAGCAATGTTGTGGCGATTCATAGTAAGTCCATATTATCTCCTGTCCAACATGGTTTCATGAAAGGCAAATCCACAACTACCAACCTGCTTGAGTTTTCCAATATTGTTATCCCATCAATCGAGGCAGGATTTCAGGTACACTGCATTTACACTGACTTCACAAATGCTTTTGATAAACTGGATTATTCCATATCATGGTGTAAATTGTCCTCGTACAACTTTCCTCAGCTATTTATTTCCTGGATAGCATCTTATTTGGAATGTCGAACCCAATGCGTATTCTTCAGTGGCGCCCTATCATCTGAAACTACTGTCATATCTGGTGTTCCTCAAGGTAGTCACTTAGGACCTCTACTTTTTCTTTTATATATAAATGACCTACCATCTGTCCTGAAACATTCGTCAATTTTACTATATGCTTATGACCCCAAAATTTTTAAAAAGGTATCTAATATTCACGACTGCTTGGAACTTCAAGCCGACCTTAATAACCTCACGACCTGGTGTGACCTTAACAAATTAGTAATTAATATTGACAAGTGTACCGTTGTTTCGTTCACGCGTAAAATTAGTCCGTTGAGCTTTGAATACTCTTTGAATAGTATTCCCTTAAGATATTCTGACAAAGTACTCGATTTCGGAGTACTTTTAAACAATTCTTTTACTTTTGACGATCATACTAACGCCATCTTATTAAAAGCTTCATCTACCTTGGGTTTTGTGAGGAGGCGATCCAAAGGGTTTCATGACATACATCTTACCAAGATTCTTTTTTGTGCGTTAGTAAGACCAATACTTGAATATGCGTGTATAGTTTGGGCGCCTTATCAGCAGGTTTATGTGGACCGTATCGAGTCCATTCAGAAAAAATTTCTTCGGTTTTGTTTGCGTAAATTTGCTTGGTCAGATCCTCTTTGCTTGCCTCCTTACATTAATCGACTTAACTTACTGGCCATGAATACACTTAATGAGCGACGTGAAAATTTCAAAACTATCTTTGCTGCTAAGATCCTCATGGGTAACATTTCATGTGAAAACCTTTTAGGTTTATTTGGCCTCAATACCAAGGGTCACAGAATGAGAGAAGTCAACATTTTATCTGTCCCTGCCTATCGGACCAACTACGCCTTCAATGAGCCCGTTTCGTCTATCAAAAGAAATTTCAACGATGATCACCATCAATTTGATTTTAATTTATCTTCACCATCTTTGCAAAAGAGCTTAGCCAAAAACAGTCCATTTTGACTGATTTGCTGTAAGTTTGAAATCTGTAAATACTACTAGTCTGTATTAGACGAAATTCTTTGAAAATATAATAAAATAAATAAAATGTCAAATTAATTTGTGGAGGTTTATATTTAGATTTTCTGCATATGTTTTTCTTCCATTTACAATTTAATGCCTGGAACGGAATTTCCGCCTCAATTTAAATGGTTTTTGCCCGGGCAACTACTTTCAAACAAATATCAACCGATGCAGTGTGCAATGTTTTTAGATATTAGCCTAAAAGATGCAGTGCAGTGCAATGCAATTAATGTAAATTGTCACATGCGATTACATGAGCTTTAAATATCATAAATTACATGGCAATGCAATTCAAGCTTATTTCTGTGAATTTTCAGGTACTTCTAAATATTTATATGCAAAGAATGAGTGAATATTGGAAAACAAATTTTGAAAAAATCTTTACAATGAAGTAAAAATAACATCACTTTCCGAATATTGTGTGTGTTCGTTTTTCAAGCTAACTTTCTCAAGCATGAAATTGATAACCCTATATGTTTGAGAATCATTTATTCATCTCTGAATAAAAGAAGTATGAGCATATGATAAATATGCACATATATTTTTCAACAGCGCACATAATTGTATGCGCATACATAAGTATGTGGAAACAACGGTCCACACTAGTTTTGTATCTGCATACGTATGCGCATACAAAAGTATGTGCTAATTTCAAGTGTGGACCGTTTTTGCACATACTTACGTATGCGCATACAATTGTATGCGCTATTGCTTGAAAATGTATGTAAAAACATATAAGCGCATACTTTTCATTGATTTTATGGGTGCTTTGTGGCAAGGGTAAAATGTATGTGCAGATTTCGTTGCAGTGTGGACCATCTTAAGCACATACTTATGTATCCGCATACGTATGCGCATACGTAATTATGTGTAGTCTGGACGGGCTATAATACATGAGCTTAAATGCTAAATTATTGCTGATTCAGTTTCCCGATTTTGCATCGAATTGTTCGATGCATAGACGCGCCGTCAGCAGTCATGACCCGCGCGTCCAGGTATATTTGTTTGTCGGAGCAAATGATGTAGGAATTGTGGGCGGTGCTACTGTTATTGATGTTGATGATTCCGGCGTTTTCAAAGTTGTCGTTTGTATGATGATTTTGAATAATATTCGAAGAAAATTAGTATTAAACTCGCTTCGTCGAAAATCGTCATATATATATATATATATATATATATATATATATATATATATATATATATATATATTTATATATATATATATATATATATATATATATATATATATATATATATATATATATATATATATATATATATATATATATATATATATATATATATATATATATATATATATATATATATATATATATATATATATATATATATATATATATATATATATATATATATATATATATATATATATATATATATATATATATGTACATATGCCTAGACATCAAAAAGATCTAACTTAAAATACTGAATCAATTGATCACACGGTATGCACATTCCGCATATCTCAGCTTAAAATAAATGCATTCAATTAAAATATTCCATAGCATAAACTCCAATGCATGTTATTCTAACTAGCATATGCAACATAATCTTTTTCCGCATATTTTTGTATTTAGCTTCCCCATCATTGTAAGTATTGCTTACCTAGTGTCTATCAATAACAACACACTGTTCAATGTACCTAAAGGCAAATTAAGTAACGTTAAGAGTAAGCATTTTTTTTACTACTTAAAGAACTAGATTGTAAGGCAACAGGTCAGTTCAGTTCGACACGTAGTTAAAAACATTTCTCGGCTAAATAATTGTTTCTTTGTAAGAATCAAACATTTTGGGGACCCCTAGTTGTAATCAGTGATCCAAGGCACAATTTACCTTTGGTGAGGCTGCCAAAGGCACTGAATTGCATGTTGAACGAAATTCCTTCAAAGGAGAACTCTTGATAGTTATAACAAGAATCAATAATATCATTCTTATTATTGCAGACGTTTCAGTACGAAGCGATAGTACGAAGTGAAATAATAGAGCAATTGGCAGCCATGCAGGAGAAGACAGGTTCGGCCATTGAGAAGTTAATAACAAGTTTCAACAAAGACTCGGCCGAGATGAAAACATTAACTTACTTACGGGATCGCTTGGGGAAGTTGGTCGAATTGTTCGATAATTTTTAAGAGACGCATCAGCAACTCGAGAAATATAGGGAAACACATGAAGATTTTCCCTACTTTCAACAAAACTACTACAAAAAGGTAGAAAAAGGCTTTCAAACAATAAGAGGGAAAATGCAAACGGCGATTAGGCAGCTAACAGCAAGCATTGAAAACGGGGCAAGCAGGGACACGACGCTGACCCAAGCGAAAAAACAAGCGAGAACTTCAAGCGTTGAAAAATACGTACACAAAAGCAGAACGATTATCGAGCGAATCAATCGAATAATAAGTGAAGTGCAATCGGCTGAAAATAAATCAAATATATTTTACGAAGAAAAATTGAAGTTTTTACAAAAATATTGTAGAGTCCAACAACGAACAAATATAAAAAAAATCAGTACAAGAAGGGTTCTACGTTGAATACGACCAGTCTAAGTACCTTGACATGGAAGAAAAGGTACTCAACTTAGTAAGCGAGCTTTAGAAAAAAATAATCAACGAGCCGATTGAATCATACAGCTCACATTCGAGGGCTTCCATCAAGTTACCGGAGATAAATATTCCATTGATGAGCAACCAATAAGTCGTGCTCATAAGATGTATTACTTAAAGACGAACGTCATTGGTGAAGCAGAGCGCTTGATGACACCGCTTGGTCCATTCTTCGTAACAGGTACGAGAACAAGCGGTTAATAGTTGCTGCGCTACTTGATAAGCTATTAAAGCAGCCATCCTCGAATATGGAAGATGCAAGTTCCTTTAAAGCCCTGCATGATACAACCAACGAGTGTATACTTGCCCTTGCCAATATCGGTATCAATGTGGAAAGTTGGGACGCTATTCTAACACACATTATTACGAAAAAGCTAGATCGAACAACGCATTGTGCTTTTGAGCAATCCTTGGAGGAACCAAGGAAAATACAATCAGTGAATAAGCTCTTAAGGTTTTTGGAAAACCGTTTTCAGTCCCTAGAGACATTGGGAACCGGCAAGAAGCTAATAAAACCAAACGAACGAGTAAACAGAAGCAAACATACTTTAGCCACGTTCACAAAAAATGAGTGTTACCTATGCAAACAAGATCATCAAATTTATCATTGTGAACGTTTCCTAAAAATGTCCATACCGGAACGACGTGATGAGGTAAAAAAGCTCAACTCTGTATAAATTGTCTAAGAGCCGGACATTTTCAAAAGACTTGCATCTCCAGAGATTGTGGAAAATGTAGCAAGAAGCCTAATACACTTTTGCATGACAATACATAGAAAATAGCAAATAGCAGCCCGAAGCTTAAAACAGCGCTCACTGTCCAACCAGAACAGTTTATGAGAAGCAAATGCATACTTCTTGGAACGGCAAAACTAAACATCGTCAATAGGGATGGCCATTCTATCTGCTGTAGGGCAGTTACAGACAGTGGATCCCAATTAAATTTCATTACAGACCGTTTCTTTAAAAAACTAAGGCTAGAAAGTCAATCGCACACTCTGAAAATCAGTGGAATATCAAATACCCAAACTCGCAGTGATAAGAGGGCTAATATAACCATTCGTTTCATAAAAGGCACTTTCAATCAGCAAATCGAGGTTCATGTCATCAAAGAGATTGCTTCGGCTCAACCACGATATCCTCTTGACATAAGCACTTGGGCAATTTCAAGCAATTTAACATTAGCCGACGAGAAATTCTATCAACCTCAGCGGATAGACCTTCTGCTTGGTGCTGAATTTTTTGTAGACATCATAGTAGAAGGAAAGTTAGCTAGGTTGTAATTGGCAAACTAAAAATGACATCGACAAACAACTCCAACGTTTGTGGGAAATTGATGAACCTAAAGAAGCCAAAACTTGGACTCCGATGAAAAAAATTTTCGAGAATCATTTTCTGCAAACCTTCACCAGAGACAAGCATGGTCGCTTTATAGAAAAATATCCACTCCATCAAGGCCGTAAGACTCAAGGATAATCAAAAGTCGTTGTCTTTAAGCGATTATTGAGCATCGAGAAGAAACTTGTTAGGGATGAAGGCATACGACATCAGTATACCGAATTCATGCAAGAGTATATACGATTAGGGCATCTGGAAGGTGATATCCCAGCGGTGCATTACTTCTTGCCGCATCATCATGTGGTAAAACCAGGAAGCACCGCCATGGAGTTGCGTGTTGTTTTTGATGCTTCCGCGAAAACCGACAATAATATAGCATTAAATGACATCATCATTAATGGGCCCAAGATTCAAGATGACTTACTAGCCATTTTGCTGCGTTTTCGAATTCATAAGAACATCATGACTGCAGATATAAAAAGAAATGTATCGTCAAATTTGGGTGGACAAAGAGCAGCAAAACTTACAAATGATTATGTGGCGAACTAATCCAAGTGCCAGGGTAAGATATTTTCGGCTGAAAACAGTAATTTATGGTGTCAAGGCAGCACCATACCTGGCAACAAGATGCCTTCTCAAGCTAGCCGATGACTCAAGAAATCTGTACCCTCTTGGAGCTGAAGCCATGAGTGATTTTTACATGGACGATTTAATAACAGGGAGTGATGATCTTCATCGAACAGTTGAAATTCAAACTCAGGTAATAAAAATCCTGGCATCAGCAGGCTTCAACTTAAGAAAGTGGTGCTCTAACCACTTACGACTCTTAGAGCTTCCAAAGGAAAATGTAGCGACAAAGTTAAGTATCTCAGACCTGGGAGATCCTACTGTCAAAACTTTGCGACTATCCTGGCAGCCAAAACACGATGTTCTACAATTTGGTTCCATCAACCAAAATGAAGACGCACCAACGAAACGAAATGTGCCAACGAAACGAAAATCTCTCGTCGGCAAATATTCATTCAGCAGCTATGGAATTAGGCCTTGACTGGGATCAACCCTTTTCAGACGACATCAGAACGATGTGGTCAAACTTGCGAAAAGAGCTTGAGGCATTCAAATCACCTAAAGTTGCACGTTGTGTCATTGACCACAGGGCGAAGCAATTGGAAATACATGCTTTTTCAGACGAAATGAAAAGGCATACGGAACTGCGATCTATGTTCGATCAATCAGCGCTACAGACGATATCAACGTTCGGCCTCTTTGGTCCAAGTCACGAGTTGCCCCTCTTAAAACGCTAACGCTACCCAGGTCAGAGCTGTGTGCGGCCAAACTAATGGCACACACAGTACAACAGCTAAAAGCAATGCTCAAATTAAAAGTGGATAGTACGGATTATTGGACAGATTCAAAAATTGTATTATCTTGGATTCAATCACCATCAAACACATTTAAAACGTTTGTGGCAAATCGGGTAGCTGCAATTCAGGAGATAACTGACTTAAGTGAATGGTATTGTGTGAATACGAAGGAAAACCGGGCTGACTTGGTAAGCAGACCTCCAAACTCTGGTTTTCTGGACCTGACTTCCCGATGAATAAGGCAGAGCAATGGCCAATTTACTCACTTGCACATACCAAAAGAAGTGAAGAAGAAAAACCCTTGAAAGGAATATCATTAACTTGCACAAAAATGACCGAAGAGCACTTCCTAAACCGAATCAATCATCGCAATTCCCTTTACCAACTAATGCTTATCATAGCTCGCATCGTTCGTACCATCACCTGATTCAAGAGTCAGCGACCACAACAGTTCCAGACTAGGTTTAATACACCAGAGAAACTAATAACCGCTCGGACTATTATCCTTAAACACATATAAACTTTGGCATTCGCAAACGAATTACGAGAATTGTCAAAAGGTGGTGAGGTACATAAGGGAAGCAAAATGGAATCATTAAATCCCTTTATCGATGAGAAAGGATTAACCCGTGTTGGTGGTCGACTTCAAGCAGCTGACTTAGAATATGACACAAAGCACCAAATCATACTTCCGAACGACCATCCATGGGTTACCTTGATGCTATTGGAGCTACGCGTGGAAAATCACCACAAAGGACCCAAGTTTTTGAATTAATTTCGCGCCAGTCTTATTGGATCCTTCAAGCCCTAACTTTAGCCCACCATGTCGTTCATAAATGCGTGACTTGCATTTAAGCGAAACCAAGGCTTGATCACCAACTTATGGGAAATTTACCACTGGCAAGGGTGAAGGCATCCAGGCCTTTTCTTAGCACTGGCGTCGATTTTTGCGGTCCTGTATGGATCCATTATAAGATTCGTGGCAAGAAACCTACAAAGGCATACCTGGCAATATTTTGTTGCTTCAGTACAAAGGCGGCTCATATAGAAGTCGTATCTGACCTTACCAGTGAAGCATTTATCGGTGCACTTAAACGTTTTATCGCAAGACGAGGTGTATGTGAAAACATATACTGCGATAACGCCACAAATTTCGTGGGAGCAAACAATCAGTTGAAAGCACTTCACAAGCTGTTACTACTGCAAACTACTCAAGAGTCCATTACTAGGCAATGCCTTAAGAGGAGGATCCATTTCCACTTTAACCCTCCTAGAACACCCCATTTTGGTGGATTATGGGAGGCCGCCGTCAAAAGTACGAAAAAACACCTTCGAACGGTTATGGCATCAGCAACTCTAACATATGAAGAGCTTTGTATGTTAACCAGTGAAATAGAGGCCATTTTAAATTCAAGACCTCTCACAACACTTTTTTCAGATCCGGATGATCCATCGCCACTTACAACAGCTCACTTCCTGATTGGTGAGCCACTAGTTGAAATTCACGAGCCCAGATCGCAGAATACAAAAGTATCCCAAGTGAAACGATGGCAACTGATCACATACTCGAAACAGGAATTCTGGCATCGCTGGTCAAGGGAATATCTTTGCGAGCTGCAATAACGCGCAAAATGGAAACGAACGTTTCCGAATATCCACCCAGGCAGCGTGGTGACTATCAAAGATGATAACCTTCCCCCGCTTAAGTGGCAACTAGCAAGGTTTCAAGAAGTAATAGACGGAGAAGATGTTTTTTTTTCGAGTAGCGAAGATAACCACAGGATCCGGTCATAACTACCTTCGTGGGATCCCCCTCTTATGTCCATTATGATTCCGCAAGTACTCAAGATATAGTGAACAAACCTTCGGCAAGCGACAATCAGAAATTCGGTAGCCCGTCATCTTCTCTCGTCAACTTGTCAACTTATTGGCTACGTCTAATCAAAGCAAACCTGCCAGACCATTAAAATTCAAAACCCCACATCCCCTTAAAGGGAAATTTCGCCCCATCGGTCAAACATGGTTTCAGTCAGCATCCGCTCAGCAACAGTCCAAATTCGATCACGAACCACTCACAGCAGCATCGTCCACCAACCTGAGGGACAACGCTCAACAACCTACCAAAAAGCAGCGTCATGACCGTATCAAGGGAGGGTCTACGACATAATACGCAGCTATCAACCTTCTCTTGCTGGCATCTACAATCACGCGACCAAAAGCCTATTCTCCTTCGTTTGATATTCAACCGTTCAAACCGGAGCCCGAAATTTACTTCGAATCACTAGGTAGGAGCAGTCAGGTTGTACATGAATGGAATCTGATCACCTATTATATAATTTGTAATTTGTAACTTATTCAAAATAATTCATTTTACAGGCAAGATGCCTAGTTAGAAAATGAATAAAAGTAAAAATATTATAAAGAATTGATAAAGAAAAGATATAATAAAAATATTAAAATTAATAATAAAACTCTAGCGCACCTGAACCGCTAGAAACACTAATGTTCGAAGAACAGTAGAAGAATCGTGCAGGTTTTGAGTGCATATTCCACCACATGAGCTGCTTATTACGGCCAAACTGTTTCAAATGCCACGTTTTACTTTGGTCTCAAGAATGCATTATAGCTCATATGGTAGAAGGTTTCAGATATTACCACTGGCATGGGTTTCAAAGTTTATGAATCAAAAACACTTGTTAATTATATTCGTTATCAGTTGCTTATTTCACCAAACTTTGAAAGCAGTATCTCATATAACATCAATGAAGAAAATGCTCAGTGCCTGCAGCACTGTAACTGAAGTTGGTGTTTGGGGCTGCGATCCGAAAAATTTGTAGAACTTTGGGAATTGAAACATCGGTTATTTATTTTCATTGTAAATGTTTCCGGTATGAATACTAACTGTAAGCATTTATTGATACAAAAGTAGCACAACTGACTCGTGCTGGCAACCTTTCGCCAGTATCAAAGCCAAGAATATATCACATCTGCTTCACGTTGTTATATTACATTCGAAGTTATAGGAGTATAAAGAAATTTAGGGTTACCTGCAGCGAGTTTTTTCAAATAATCGAAAGCTTAATATTTGCTGTTTATTGTCACTACAATATAATTACCAATTGAAAATCCTACGATAAAACTGCTTAATAAAGATATTGCAAACAAACACAAAACCAACAATAGCTGGCAACCCTATCGAGGCTTTTCAACCAAATTTGGCCTGAATAATGCTTATAATAGGTTCCATTAATTGTATGAAATTCGTATTGATTTCATGGCTGCACTGGAAGCTATAGGGCAAAAAGTTTTATTTTCCTGAGCGAATTTTCAAAACCAAAGACACAAAAATTACCATAGCTGGCAGCACCAATCGAATTTTTCAACCAAATTTCTATCAAACAGAGTTTGATAGTTTGACAGAGGTGCAGCTACTGTGTCAATTTCATGAAAATCTGGTTACTAATTCACATTTCATAGGGCAAAAAGCGGTTTTTTTTCTTTGTTATTTTTCAAGATGGCACCACTGACACAGAGTTGCCCACAATTCAAAATCGCTTCTATCAGACCTGGTTCTACTTAAGTCCAATGCATTATGTAAATTTCAATGGTATCTGATTATTGGTCACACTTCATATGATGTCCCAATAATGCATAATTAATACCATTAATTCGTAAATTCATTATCCTAATATCATGCAACAAAGTATTCAATGAAACAACCAGCAATAGCTCCCATAATCAAATTTCACTCACATAAACATTCTCGTGCACATTCCAAATTCCGTTGCTTGCAACACAGTAATCTAACACACAACAATCTTGCTTATGCATCATTTTCATAACACAAAACATCAACATCAATGCGTGGATTGAATATCGCACTCGATAAACATCATGTGGAGTGTGAGTGGGATCTCATAGAAATAATGCTGATTTAGCATTTTGTACGATATTATTGTATTCATTGTAGAAGCTGAGCTATATTAAAAGTTTCGTGAACGAAAATAAAGATTCAGTCCTAATCAGTCGTTCAGAAGTTTCATTGCGTTCAAGTCGTACTCCAGGTTCGGTTAGCGATACGCTAAACGAACAAATTGAGAATTGCAAGGGTACATTGCCTTAGCAAAATCAATTGTCATCTTTTGTGCAAATCAGTCTGTTTGCATAATTCACTTCGTTCAAATCGTACTCCAGGTTCGGTTAGCGATACGTAAAACGAACATATTAAGAATTGTAAGGGTACATTGCCTTAGCAAAATTAATTAATTTCTTGTGTAAATCAGTGCACCGTAACAACTTTAATCGCTCTTTTGTGTAACATTTATTGAGGATTTCCACGTTGACTAGTAAAGCACTAGTCAACATACTCTAAAGCGAAGGTGCAAGGCCTTAGCTTATTTCTGATAAAAGAATCAGAGATTAACATTGGTGACCCCGACGTGATTTCACGTCACGAAAAACAGCAGTGATGGAGGATCTTGTTTCCAGCCAGACGGATCTCGGAAGGGAGATCCAACGTATTATTACAAACTTCAAAAAGGACAAGAAGGAAAGCAAGACGAAAAGACGATATTACGAGATCCGACTTCAGAAACTGGAATCTACGTGGAACGAGTTTAAAGACGGACACCTGGAACTTGAGGCTTTGGGTTTACCTGCGGATCACGACTACATGAAGAAAAATTACTTCCACGAAATAAAGCAGCTCTGTGAAAAGTATCACAACATTTTTCTAGAAGAAATGAGTGCATTAGATGAGCCTAAACCATTGGCCTCCGGGGCCAAGACAGAAGCCCACGGTGAAGTTCAGCGGAATATTCGACGTTAAGGGGCAATCATTCAATCCCTGAAACGATTATTATCTTCTGTCTGCCTCGATATTGACAACCAGTGCTTGGACTTTTACGAGATTACGAGAAGTTAAATTCGTGAGTTGTGGTCACAAGTAACTACCTTGAATGCATCAATTTGGGAAAACTCAACCGATCCCAGTGCATTGGGATAAAATTTTGATGAATACCTTGACCTCGAGGAAAGTGTCCGCGAATTAACCATCAAACTGTCGTCCAAATTAACGAGCACGAATACGAGCAATTTAACGCAACATCAAGGCGTGAGTCAGTCATCCGTTTTGAGGCTTCCAAAAATCTCCATTCCTAAATTCGATGGCAACTACGCACACTGGCGCCAGTTTGCCAACCTGTTCGATCAACTCGTTCATCAGCAAGACATTGCTGACTGTCAAAAGATGTGGTACCTAAAAACGAACCTGTCGGGAGAAGCGGAAAAACTTGTGAGGCACTTAACTCTATCTAATGAGAATCATCGTACGGCATGGAAAACATTGCATGACCGGTACGAAAACAAAAGGCTTTTGGTTGCAACACTAATCAATAAGCTCCTCTCACAATCATCCCACTGCTCAGAAATCTCTTCGGCCGCCATAAAACAGCTTCATGACACAACACAGGAGTGCTTGCGAGGACTAGAGAATCTGGGTGTCTCAATCTCTACCTGGGACCCTATTTTGCTAAACATTTTAGTGAAAAAATTGGACAGAACCACACATCTCCTTTACGAACAGTCCTTGGATGATCCCAAGCAACTACAGACCATAGACTCATTTCTGGCCTTCTGTGAGACTCGTTTCCAGTCATTGGATGCTCTAGGGACCCCAAACAATCAGAAACAAACGTACAAAAGGCAATCTCGTGCTTCCCAATCGTCGATTTCATTAGCCGCTTGTGTACTACGCAAGGAAGAACATCCATTGTACTCTTGCAAAACATTCATCAAGCATACTCCAAGCAAAAGGCTGCAAATTGTGCGAACCAACGATATGTGCACCAATTGCTTGAAGCCAGGGCATCCTGCCAAAGGCTGTGACGCGGGCAAGTGCCGAAAATGCTCACAGAAACACAACACTTTACTGCATTTAACCGATAATCCGAAAATGTCCACCCGATTTCAGGCAACCGAGCAGGCAGTCACATTAGCCGCTCAGGGAACACAACAAAATCGTGGATATGTCATGCTGAGCACAGCTAGAGTTCGGTTGATAGCTGCGTCTGGATCCGAAGTAGAATGTCGTGCAGTTTTGAATTCTGGCTCTCAAGTGAATCTCGTGACTGAACGAATAGTCAAAAGATTAGGTATCAAATCTAATCCTTCAGCTTTGCTTATACAAGACATAGGAAGCGCGAATGAATGCGCTCAACGGTGGGTGGGCTTGCAATTAAAATCAAAAACGTCAGGCTTTTCTGAACATTTAGAGGCCTTTGTATTACAACAAATAATACCACCCCAGCAAACAATTTAGTGAGCGTTCACTAAAGACGATAGTTTCTCGACAATCAACAGACATATCCCTCATACGAAACCGAGCTTGTTCGTAAAACGATACGCAGCAATAGTTTTGCTTAGGATGACCGATGCAATAAATAATGCAAGCCATGTGTATGTGCCCTATGGCCTATGCGACTCAGTAGCAGATTTTATATAAATTCTTCCCCTAGTTTGCTGGTTGATATACACTCGCTAAAACCACATTTTTTCTAACTCATTTACGAATCGTTAAAAATTATTCTTCTCGGATTGCCACTTTAGTAGGACCAATGAATCGTTTTCGATTCATTTGCGAGCTCGTTAACGACAAAAACACTCGTAAAATATGACTCTTTTATGAATTAATTACGATGCATTTGGTTTGCTGAGACCCTTCGATTACAATTGACGCCACAGCATGGCCCATTCCTTAAAACATTAAATAAGCGGATCCAGACTTCAATCAAACTTCCAGCATTGATGTTCTTATCGGCGCAGAGTTTTACAGTCAGCTACTGACAGTTGGCCAAATCAAAATTGCAACAGTGCTACCAACAATGCAGAACACAGTATTTGGGTGGATCATTAGTGGCAAAATAAACAACACCAATACGCGAAAGGCAGTGTGCAGTGTAGGCATAACAGATGAAACACTCAACACCATCATTGAGAGATTTTGGAGGGTCGAAGAGGTCAAGAACGGAGGGCACCCACTCTCAACACCCGAAAGGGCATGCGAAAGGCACTACAACGAAGCTACACAACGTTTAGCGAGTGGCCGATTCATGACTGCACTTCCGTTTGCAAGAGAACCCGAGGCTCTGGAAGAGTCCAGAGACATGGCCTTGCGCAGATTTCATGCACTCGAAGGAAGACTAGCAAAAGATGATAGTTTACGTCAGCAGTACGTTCAATTCATGGAAGAATACCACGAAATGAGCCCCATGGAAGAAGTCAATATTAACAACATTGCTCCACCATATTATTTTCTGCCACATAATTGCGTGCTCAAACTAGACAGCCGCACCACCAAGCTCCGAGTGGTATTTGATGCTTCTACGAAGACGACTACTGACATATCATTAAACGACATATTGCATACGGGTCCTACAGTTCAAGCTGATCTCTGCTCAATATTGCTACACTTCCGCTTGCCACGCTATGTTTTCACTGCGGACATACATCAGATGTACCGTCAGGTGTTTATCAGTCCGGCTGATCGAAAATACCAGATGATATTCTGGCGAAGTGATCCTGGCTAGCCAATAAAATGCTACCAACTTTGCACTGTTACCTATGGTACGTCTGCAGCACCATATTTGGCCACCAAAACCCTGCAAAGATTAGCCAATGAGGAAAAGCTTGCACATCCTGAAGGCGCAGCAGTGCTAGCACAAGATTTTTACGTGGACGACGTTTTCACTGGTTTCAATTTATTAGCCGACGCATTCGTTGCTCAGGATCAGCTCAAATCCATTCTGTTAGGAGCTGGATTCAAATTAAGGTAATGGTGTGAGAACCATCCAGCACTACTACGAAGCATACCGGCTGAAGATCAAGAAATTCTGCTGAATTTCTCAAAGGAAGACAACGAGTCAATCAAAACTTAGGGAATGACTTGGTTGCCCAAATCAGATCAATTCGCGGTAAAAAATAATCACATTTACCAACACTGAATCACGAAGAGGATGATTGCTTCCGAGATAGCTCGGCTCTTCGATTCTTTAGGGTTAGTGGCGCCAGTAGTGACAAGGGTCAAGATGTTGTTACAGCAACTATGGCTACTCCAACTCGATTGGGATGCTGCAGTACCCCAGGATATCCACACGCAATGGGAAACCTTCAGAACAAGATTGAACCTACTTGATAAGATTCAGATTCCGAGACATGTCATGCAACCAGGCATCACCAAGGACATTCAGCTGCATGTATTTGCGGATGCCTCAGAATCAGCATACGGAGCTGCAGCCTACTTCCGATCAGTCAGTAAGGCACAAACACAAGTGCGTCTTCTTTGCGCAAAGTCATGAATCGCACCCATTAAAAAGCTGACAACACCACGACTCGAACTGTGCGCCGCAAAACTAGCAGCGGAGCTTGCCGAGAGAATCACAACTGACCTGAAAATGGAGGGTTCGAGGTTAACTCTCTGGACTGATTCTGAAATCGTGTTATCGTGGATCAACTCAAAGGCAGCTAACTATCAGACATTTGTGGCAAACAGAATCACCGCCATTCAAGAGTTGACAACACCCCAACAGTGGCGTCACGTTGGAAGCAAGGACAACCCAGCAGATGTATTATCTCGGGGATTATTCCCTGACAAGTTGGTGCAGTGTCATTTATGATTTTACGGGCCCAAATTCCTGCACGGAACCGAAACACTTTGGCCTCCATCTTTTCTCTCAACCACAGAGGGTCCCCTTGAAAGAAAACGTTCTGCATTAACACTAACAACCACGCATGGCACTAAAGGTCTGTTTGATGAAGTCAACCACAGAAATTCATTTCAGACATTACAAAGAATAGCAGCGTTTACTTTGAGATTCATCTCTCAGATAACTCACCAGCTACCACGAAAACCGGTGGAAAGGTCATTGACAGTGGTAGAGCTAGAGAACGCACTCCAGCTCATCGTCAAGGAGATGCAGAGAGTGGAGTTCAAGGAGGAGATTCAGCAACTGAAGTAGCTTAAGAACATTGACCAAAATAGTCGCATCAGTGAATTGACACCTTTCCTGGACGACAAGGGCATTCTTCGAGTTGGTGGACAACTGGAAGAATCTATGCTTACTTACCATGCTAAACATCAGATGTTGCTACCGGAGTCTCATCCCTGGACGAGACTTCTAATGATGTATTACCACGAAACAAACTCGCACATAGGTGCACAAGCTTTGCTTGCAAACGTAAGGCAAAGATTTTGGCCCATCAAGGGCAAACATTTGGCGAGATCAGTGGTGCATCATTGCATACGATGCGCTAAAACAAAACCACAAATGCTACAGCAAATCATGGGAAATCCACCGCACACCAGAGTGCAACGTGCTCGTCCCTTTGTTAACTCTGGTGTTGACTTTTGTGGACCATTATGGATTCACTACAAAATAAGGGGAAAGAGGCCTACCAAGTGCTATTTAGCTGTATTTTGCTGTTTTGCCACGAAAGCAATCCACTTAGAGCTTGTCTAAGATTTGACCACGAATTCATTCATTGAAGCACTGAAGCGTTTCATGGCCAGGAGAGGTCGGTGCAAGGTGCTGCAATAATGCCACCAACTTTGTTGGCGCAAGAAACAAATTGGAGGAACTAATCCCCATCATTCATTCCGTTGAAGCCCAAGAAGCAATTAAGGAAACCTGCAGCTCGAAAGGTGTCAATTTCAAATTTATACAGCCTAATGCCCCGCACTTTGGAGGGCTATGGGAAGCAGCGGTGAAATCTGCGAAGAATCTCCTTGTACGGAGCGTTGCTTCGGCATCGTTGACATACGAAGAACTGGAAACTGTTGTCGTGGAGATTGAAGCAATTCTAAATTCTCGTCCCATCACCCCCATGTCGTCGAATCTCAACGACCTCACTGCATTGACTCCGGGCCACTTTCTTGTTGGCGAACCTTTATCCGCACCAATAGATGCACACGCCGAAGAGAGGAAAATGAGTCTTTTGAGCCGATGGGAACTAGTGTCCCACTTAAAACACGAATTTTGGCGACGGTGGACATTCGAGTACCTAAACGAGCTCCAATATCGTCGAAAATGGAAGACCGAATGCCATAATGTGAAACCCGGAACACTAGTAATAGTCAAGCAGGATAATATCCCGGTGTTACATTGGCCACTAGGACGCATTTTGAAGATTCATGCAGGTCAAGATGGTTGCGTGCGTGTGGAAGATGTGAAAACAACATCTGGCATCATTCGTCGCCCAATCCACAAACTAGCTCCACTTCCATCCAGTGATGACCTGGTTAGTCAAGCCTAGGCACCCGTGCCGGAGCCAAATGGAAGCAACCAATCTGATTCACATGATGACAGTCAGCGAGAGCCTCAACCGGGAACGTCATCAGAGTCCCACCTCCAGCGTTCCAATGGTTCAAGGCAAATTCCTTCTAAACGGAGACGAGTTGCAACTAGCACACCAACCGGGCTAGCGATGCTTTTAACGCTAATGGTGGTACCTTTAGTCGAGACATCATTTGTTCAAATTCAAGGCTTCAATGGTCAGCTTGGGTTTCATTTTGAACGTTTAGGAACCGTTAATTTGGCCACGGCGGATTGGAAATTAATTGTTTACTACAACCTTGCGCCATACTGGCAGGACATGGCCCACCTAACGAACTATATTAATTCAATGAAGGGGCTCTGTAATCAACTTACTGACCACGAACTGTGTAGTTCAATCTTTAAACAACAACAGCAGCTTATTGAGAAGCTCAAGCTTGATAACGAACTACTAAAACCAACTCCTTATGGTGGAAGGAGCAAGGGCGGAGCACTCAATATCGTGGGAAACATCGCAAATTCACTGTTTGGAATCCTCGATGCTGAATATGCGAAAGAGGTCTCAAATTCCTTCGACTCGATTCAGGGAAACGAGGAGTATCTACTGTCCCTGCTAAAAAATCAAACGTCAGTAGTTGATTTTGCGATCAACATAGTCAAGGAAAATCAGGCCTCCACTGAGGAATCTTTCAGTCTTATTGACAATAAGATACGGAAGCTGGTCCAATACATCAACCATACTGGCGACGAGCTCTATCAAATGAAATTATTTCAATCATTTACTGTCATAACGCTCCAAACAATAATTACCACTTCAAGGCTAAAAAGAGTCCAATCATCAATAATAGACGTATTAACAGATACGCGCCATGGAAAAATCCCTCTATCTTTATTGTCTTCACAGCAGTTGCACCGAGAAGCAAACATCATAAAAAATAACTTACCAGCAGGCTTAAAGTTACCGGTAAACCAAGATGATCTTCACCACCTCTATCATTTAATGGGATTAAAGGGGTGCATCTTGGACAAATATATAATTTTCCAGCTTTCCAGCTTTCCACTGCTGAAAGTTTCGAGCTACTACATGTATTGGCCATTCCTGCACTCATCAACCAAACTCTGATGGCCATTCAACCGTCAACACCCTTCTTGGCCATCAGCCTCCATCGAGATCAATTTTATACGCTGAGCGAACATGAACTATCTGCATGCAAGATTCTCGATCGTTCAATCTACATTTGCAAGGCTCTACATCCTATTTATCACAAGACGGCCAATATCAGCTCTTGTGAACTCAACTACTTAACCGACAGGGCAATGATGTCAAGATGCAAGCTGAAGGTCCTGCCTAGCAGTCTATCCTGGACATCCCTAAGCCTTGCTAACAGTTGGCTGTTTGGTCTCAAGCAAAACATTACGATCAACCTAGTGTGTGGGAACAAGGCATCATCAACCGTGCTATCTGGATCTGGCATATTGTAATTACATCCAAGTTGCGTCCTGAAGCATGACTCACTCACGATCAACGGAATACTATCATACACTGCGAGCACCAATGTATCATACACTAAATAAGGTGACCCGGCACATCATACCATAATTGAAGCAACAAATCTGGACGCTGGCGAAGCCGTAGCGTTCAAGACACACTCAACTAGGCTGAAGCTGATCGAAGATCAACTTAGGTCTCATGATCCTTTGAGGCTGCCAAACACTATCGGCCATCACGACGTACATCAGTACACAATAAGCTATCTTGGACTAGGCCTGGCAATAATCAGCATCATCGCCATCATGTGGAGAACTAAGAATAAGTTGGCTAGAATCTGCAAGTCAAAACCTACACCACGTCCAAGACGCAGCACGTCTCAAAATTTTGATGTTTCTATACTATAAGTACAATTGTAAAACATATTATTCACAAATTTCTATGTTAATGTTACCGTACCATAAGTAAAATTGTAAGATATAATATTCACAAATCTCTATATTAATATGTATTTTATGTATTCTATATATTCTTTGTATTTCTATGTTATTTCTATGTATTTCTATGTTCGTATCATAGCCACACGCATCCACAACGGCAAATTTGTATCAAACTCAATAGCCTCAGAATGGTTACCTTCAATAACATGTAATTTACAAGTCACATACGATTCAACAAAAATAATTTCTCGAAACCCTATGCAATACCCAGACAAGTTGAACACAGCCATGCATGTTCAATGGGGGGAGGATGTTCGATTCCACCCACACTTCACATGATGTCCCAATAATCCATAATTAATACCATTAATTCGTAAATTCATTATCCTAATATCATGCAACAAAGTATTCAATGAAACAACCAGCAATAGCTCACATAATCAAATTTCACTCACATAAACATTCTCGTGCACATTCCAAATTCCGTTGCTTGCAACACAGTAATCTAACACACAACAATCTTGCTTATGCATCATTTTCATAAATCAAATCGTACTCCAGGTTCGGTTAGCGATACGTTAAACGAACATATTAAGAATTGCAAGGGTACATTGCCTTAGTTAGCAAAATTAATTAATTTCTTGTGTAAATCAGTGCACCTTAACAACCTTAATCGCTCTTTTGTGTAACATTTATTGAGGATTTCCACGTTGACTAGTGAAGCACTAGTCAACATACTCTAAAGCGAAGGTGCAAGGCCTAAGCTAACCTCTGATAAAAGAATCAGAGATTAACAACGCCTTTAATGAGCCCGTTTCGTCTATCAAAAGAAATTTCAACGATGATCACCATCAATTTGATTTTAATTTATCTTTACCATCTTTGAAAAAGAGCTTAGCCAAAAACAGTCCATTTTGACTGATTTGCTGTAAGTTTGAAATCTGTAAATACTACTAGTCTGTATTAGACGAAATTCTTTGAAAATATAATAAAATAAATAAAATGTCAAATTAATTTGTGGAGGTTTATATTTAGATTTTCTGCATATGTTTTTCTTCCATTTACAATTTAATGCCTGGAACGGAATTTCCGCCTCAATTTAAATGGTTTTTGCCCGGGCAACTACTTTCGAACAAATATCAACCGATGCAGTGTGCAATGTTTTTAGATATTAGCCTAAAAGATGCAGTGCAGTGCAATGCAATTAATGTAAATTGTCACATGCGATTACATGAGCTTTAAATATCATAAATTACATGGCAATGCAATTCAAGCTTATTTCTGTGAATTTTCAGGTACTTCTAAATATTTATATGCAAAGAATGAGTGAATATTGGAAAACAAATTTTGAAAAAATCTTTACAATGAAGTAAAAATAACATCACTTTCCGAATATTGTATGTGTTCGTTTTTCAAGCTAACTTTCTCAAGCATGAAATTGATAACCCTATATGTTTGAGAATCATTTATTCATCTCTGAATAAAAGAAGTATGAGCATATGATAAATATGCACATATATTTTTCAACAGCGCACATAATTGTATGCGCATACATAAGTATGTGGAAACAACGGTCCACACTAGTTTTGTATCTGCATACGTATGCGCATACAAAAGTATGTGCTAATTTCAAGTGTGGACCGTTTTTGCACATACTTACGTATGCGCATACAATTGTATGCGCTATTGCTTGAAAATGTATGTAAAAACATATAAGCGCATACTTTTCATTGATTTTATGGGTGCTTTGTGGCAAGGGTAAAATGTATGTGCAGATTTCGTTGCAGTGTGGACCATCTTAAGCACATACTTATGTATCCGCATACGTATGCGCATACATAAGTATGTGTAGTCTGGACGGGCTATAATACATGAGCTTAAATGCTAATATTATAAACAATATATACAAGATATAAACATTATAAACAAGAAAATTAAACTAATTAAATAGGATCAAAAATTTTACTACGAACCATATTTTTGAAAATGGCAATAGATTGTGGAAGAGGACCAAGTTGAAGACTATTGTGAGTACGTAAGAGTCGCAAAACGGGAGAGTAGAAGAAAGTGTGAGTACGAGCATACGGCACTTCAAATAAAATAGAGGACCTGATTGGCCTTACGGAGTCCCGCTCAATGAACAAAAATGCTAATGAGGATGAAAGGTAGCCGCGAAAGATTTTAAACAGGAAACACTTATCCAAGTAAACTTTGCGCTGCTCAAGGAGAGGAATGTTGAGAAGAGATAGACGCTCACTATAAGGTAAATACGGCAGACTATATTTAAAAAGTAAAGTACGTGTAAACCTGCGCTGAACTGATTCAACAGCGTCAGCGAGGTATTTGAAACGAGGTCACCACACTTGACTGCAGTATTCAAGTACAGAACGGACTAGGGTAATAAACAGGTGGACACAAGTAGAAATACTAAATGAATTGTGGCAGGAACGAACCACGAAACCAGCAATTCGAGAAGCTTTTCTAGTGCTTTTCTTAACTCCTCCACACTTAAATATGATCGTCTCTGATCGATAGAAGTAGGGGAGATCGTTGAACCGTAGGTTTGGAGCAAATGATGTAGGAATTGCGGGCGGTGCAACTGTTGTTGATGTTGATGATTCCGGCGTCTTCAAAGTTGTCGTTTGTATGATGATTTTGAATAATTTTCGAATAAAATTAGTATTATACCCGCTTCGTCGAAAATCGTCATATATGTATATATATATATATATATATATATATATATATATATATATATATATATATATATATATATATATATATATATATATATATAAGTATATATATATATATATATATATATATATATATATATATATATATATATATATATATGTCTAGTCATCAAAAAGATCTAACTTAAAATACTGAATCAATTGATCACACGGTATGAACATTCCGCATATCTCAGCTTAAAATAAATGCATTCAATTAAAATATTCCATAGCATAAACTCCAATGCATGTTATTCTAGCTAGCATATGCTACATAATCTTTTTCCGCATATTTTTGTATTTAGCTTCCCCATCATTGTAATTATTGCTTACCTAGTGTCTATCAATAACAACACACTGTTCAATGTACCTAAAGGCAAATTAAGTAACGTTTAGAGAAAGTATTTTTTACTACTTAAAGAACTAGATTGTAAGGCAATAGGTCAGTTCAGTTCGCCACGTAGTTAAAAACATTTCTCGGCTAAATAATTGTTTCTTTGTAAGAATCAAACATTTTGGTGACCTTGAGTTGTAATCAGTGATCCAAGGCACAATTTACCTTTGGTGAGGCTGCCAAAGGCACTGAATTGCATGTTGAACAAAATTCCTACAAAGGAGAACTCTTGATAGTTAGAACAAGAATCAATAATATCATTCTTATTATTGCAGACTTTCCAGTACGAAGCGATGGTACAAAGTGAAATAATGGAGCAATTGGCAGCCATACAGGAGAAGACAGGCTCGGCCATTGAGAAGTTAATAACAATGTTCAACAAAGACTCGGCCGAGAGGAAAACATTAACTTACTTACGGGATCGCTTGGGGAAGTTGGTCGAATTGTTCGATAATTTTTAAGAGACGCATCAGCAACTCGAGAAATATAGGGAAACACATGAAGATTTTCCATACTTTCAACAAAACTACTACAGAAAGGTAGAAAAAGGCTTTCGAACAATAGGAGGGAAAATGCAAACGGCGATTAGGCAGCTAACAGCAAGCATTGAAAACGGGGCAAGCAGGGACACGACGCTGACCCAAGTGAAAAAACAGGCGAGAACTTCAAGCGTTGAAAAATACGTACACAAAAGCAGAACGATGATCGAGCGAATCAATCGAATAATAAGTGAAGTGCGATCGGCTGAAAATAAATCAAATATATTTTACGAAGAAAAATTGAAGTTTTTACAAAAATGTTGGAAGAATGTAGAGTCCAACAACTAACAAATATAAAAAAAAAACTCTAGCGCACCTGAACCGCTAGAAAACTAAATTTCGAAGAAATTGTCTTTGAGTGACAAAAAAGTGTGGAAAGACGTAATACACTGTTTTCTAGAATCATATCAACCATTCCTTATCCAAAGCAATAAAACTCAACTATAACACATATAATTCAGTGCTGGCAACACTTTCCGAACGAAGCAGTAATAAGTTTACCATAACAAGCTCATACTCAAATCAACGTATCCTTTGAATTTCGTTCTCTTCGCAGGATTTCATCAAAGGTTTCAGCGGTTAAACGTTGTTTGAGGCTGCCATCCGAAAAATGTTCAAAACTCGGAAAATTTAAAAAAGAATTCCTTATTTTTATTGCAAATTCTTTGCATATGAGAACGTAATTTGAAGCATCTGTTGGTTCAATATTAACGGAAATGGCGCATTGCTGGTTAGCCTGTGTCAGCAGCAAAATACATACCAATTCTGCTTCACGTTAAGTTAAACCCAACCAGTAAATTTCGTTTCAATTGAATCACTGCGCTGGAAGTTATACGGGTGAAAAGAATTTTAGGGTTACTACCCTCAAAACTTATCAAATTTTTAAAGGGTTATTTTTGTTGTAAATTTTTATTGCAGGATCATTTTCATTTGGAAATCTAATGACAAAATCGCTCAGTAAAGAAATTAAACTACAAAAATGGTCATAGCTGGCAGCCCTTTCATAATTTTTGTACGAAATTCCTACGACATTTACTTCACAAAAAGGTCCATTGACTGCGTGAACTTCGTTCTGATTTTTACACTGGACCGGAAGTTATAGGGAAAAAAGCTTTATTTTGCTGAGCAAATTTGCAAGATTTAGGAGACAAAAATCACCATAGCTGGCAACTCTATTCTAATTTTCCAGCCAAATTTTCATCAAATGTTAGTAAGATATAAAGTAAGATCCAAGTATTGGATGAATCTTTTCAAAATCTGATGGCTGAATCGGAAGTTATAGGCCAAAAACCAGTTTTTTTTCTGGGTGATTTTTCAAGATGGTACCACTGGCACAGGGTTGCCCGCATTTCAAAATCACTTCTATCAGACCTGGTCCTAGCTAATACCATCATGTCCTGTAAATTTCACTATGATCGAATAATCCGGTCGTCAGTTCTCGTGAACAGAACTTTCGAGTGCTGTAAATAGAGGTAATTTGGTGATGGGTTGCCGTTCTTGTGCAAATCGGAATTTTGAAAATTTTAATTTGACATGATGGACAAAGGTTAAAATTTATCAGTGATCTGATTTTTTTGTCAAAAATCAAAAAATTTTCAGGAAGGTCAATGATTTGAAGGTTTTTTATTCAGGAGCCTGCCGTAGCCACAGGGTTACCTGCAATATCTTAAAAATCCACATGTGCTAAATTTTAGTCAACACTAATACGCTCTGCAAATTTCACGATGATCCATTGTTTTTCTTAGAAGTAATGACAAATCAAAATTTGAAAAAAAATCCTTGCCTACTTTTAGGCATCCTGCACCCACACACGGCTCACAATTTCCAATTTTTTATCAAAAACGAGCTAAGAACATAATTAGTTTTCATTCCCAATAGTTTTCTTTAACAAAACTTTTTACTGCTTGGAAATATAGGAGTACCACTAAAACGCTCGCCGCCACCAAAAGGTTTAGAATATCTGAATTTGAGAAAAACGTGGACATACCTACTATATACATCTACGTTCTCCGAAAATTTCAGCTCAATCGAATCGGCCACTCCAGAGATTATCTCCCTTAATCATTTTGATGATATATATATATATATATATATATATATATATATATATATATATATATATATATATATATATATATATATATATATATATATATATATATATATATATATATATATATATATATATATATATATATATATATATATATATATATATATATATATATATAAAGAAATATGAATTTTCGGCGAAACGAGTTTAATACTATTGTTCTTCGAACATTAGTAAAAATCAGTACAAGAAGGGTTCTACGTTGAGTACGAATAGTCTGAGTACCTTGACATGGTAGAAAAGGTACTCAACTTAGTGAGCGAGCTTAAGAAAAAAAAACTCTAGCGCACCTGAACCGCTAGAAACACTAATGTTCGAAGAACAGTAGAAGAATCGTGCAGGTTTTGAGTGCATATTCCACCACATGAGCTGCTTATTACCGCCAAACTGTTTCAAATGCCACGTTTTACTTTGGTCTCAAGAATGCATTATAGCTCATATGGTAGAAGGTTTCAGATATTACCACTGGCATGGGTTTCAAAGTATATGAAAGAAAAACACTTGTTAATTATATTCGTTATCAGTTGCTTATTTCACCAAACTTTGAAAGCAGTATCTCATATAACATCAATGAAGAAAATGCTCAGTGCCTGCAGCACTGTAACTGAAGTTGGTGTTTGGGGCTGCGATCCGAAAAATTTGTAGAACTTTGGGAATTGAAATATCGGTCATTTATTTTCATTGTAAATGTTTCCGGTATGAATACTTACTGTAAGCATTTATTGATACAAAAGTAGCACAACCGACTCGTGCTGGCAACCTTTCGCCAGTATCAAAGCCAAGAATATATCACATCTGCTTCACGTTGTTATATTACATTCGAAGTTATAGGAGTATAAAGAAATTTAGGGTTACCTGCAGCGAGTTTTTTCAAATAATCGAAAGCTAAATATTTGCTGTTGATTGTCACTACAATATCATTACCAATTGAAAATTCTACGATAAAATCGCTTAATAAAGATATTGCAAACAAACACAAAACCAACAATAGCTGGCAACCCTATCGAGGCTTTTCAACCAAATTTGGCCTGAATAATGCTTATAATAGGTTCCATTAATTGTATGAAATTCGTATTGATTTCATGGCTGCACTGGAAGTTATAGGGCAAAAAGTTTTATTTTCCTGAGCGAATTTTCAAAACCAAAGACACAAAAATTACCATAGCTGGCAGCACCAATCGAATTTTTCAACCAAATTTCTATCAAACAGAGTTTGATAGTTTGACAGAGGTGCAGCTACTGTGTCAATTTCATGAAAATCTGGTTACTAATTCACATTTCATAGGGCAAAAAGCAGTTTTTTTTTCTTTGTAATTTTTCAAGATTGCACCACTGGCACAGAGTTGCCCACAATTCAAAGTCGCTTCTATCAGACCTGGTTCTACTTAAGTCCAATGCATTATGTAAATTTCAATGGTATCTGATTATTGGTTCGTGAATTCCCATGAACAGAAGTTTTTGATGCTAAAAATATAAGTTAACTGAGAGAGGGTTACCGTTCTTGTCCGGCTTTAAATTTCCAAAGTTTTACTTTGAACGTGTAGATAAAGCATAAGATTAGTATACAGATTGGTTTTATTGTAAGAAATGGACACTTTTAGGATATTCGATGATTTGAATGTTTTCACTTCCAAATATTTATTTTTTCAAATTTAAGACACTAAAATTATCATAGCTGGCAGCTTCAACCGAATTTTTCAACCAAATTTCTACCAAACGTGGTTTAAAATAAGTTCCAGCTACTGTGTGAATTTCGTCAAAATCGAACGATTCAATCAGAATTTATAGGGCTAAAAGCAGTTATCTTTTTTAGTGATTTTTCAAGATGGCACCACTGGCACAGAATCGCCCGCATTTCAAAATCACTTCTTGTCCTATTAAAGACCAATACATTCTGCAAATTTCAATTAATTCTGCTCATTGGATCGTGAGTTTCCGTGAACAGAAGTTTTTGATGCTAAAAATATAGGTAAATTGGGCAAGGGTTACCAGGCGTGTCCGTTATACCATGTCAAATTTTTTTTTTGGCCTATGTAAAAAAAGCACAAAATTTACATATGAGTGGCTCTTTTTTGAAGAAGCGGCATTTTTTCAAGAGAGACGATAATTTGGAGGTTTTCACTTTCAGTGCCTGCCCTAGCTTCAGGGTTCACGCTCATTAAAAGCTACACGAATTTACAACTAAATAATATAAATATGTTCTGAAAATTTGGTAATGATTGAATGGCTCCATCAAAAGTTATCACAATTTAAAAATTTTCAATTTTTCCCGTTCTCTTTTTAGGCACCCAGCGCACACATGGGGTTAAAAAATTCCAAAACATTATCCGATTCACATGTAAAACACGTTCGAAATTTATTTTGCTAACTTTATTTTTGCAAAACTTATTTGTGTACGGAATAATAGGTATATTAAAAATATCACTAAAATGGCCGCCGGCGCCAAAGGGTTAAAGATTTTTAACTTTTTCTGAGACCTGGTACTATTCTGCATATACACCAATGTGTCCTAAAAATTTCAGTTCAATCGGATGGCGCGTTCCTGAGATTTTTTCACTGAAATTTTTTGATTGAAATTTTAAATGTTTTACTTTGGCTATGTAGACAAAGTATTATATATATATATATATATATATATATATATATATATATATATATATATATATATATATATATATATATATATATATATATATATATATATATATATATATATATATATTTATATATATATATATATTTATATATATATATATATATATATATATATATATATATATATATATATATATATATATATATATATATATATATATAGAAATATGAATTTTTGGCCAAAGTGATTTTAATACTAATGTTCTTCTTCGAACATTAGTAATAATCAACGAGCCGATTGAATCATACAGCTCACATTCGAGGGCTTCCATCAAGTCACCGGAGATAAATATTCCGAAGTTTGATGGAGACTACTTAAAGTGGAGGCAATACCTTGACTTATTTTCACAAACTATTGATGAGCAACCAATAAGTCGTGCTCATAAGATGTATTACTAAAAGACGAACGTCATTGGTGAAGCAGAGCGCTTGATGACGCCGCTTGACCCATTCTTCGTAACAGGTACGAGAACAAGCGGTTAATAGTTGCTGCGCTACTTGATAAGCTATTAAAGCAGCCATCCTCGAATATGGAAGATGCAAGTTCCTTTAAAGCCCTGCATGATACAACCAACGAGTGTATACTTGCCCTTGCCAATATCGGTATCAATGTGGAAAGTTGGGACGCTATTCTAACACACATTATTACGAAAAAGCTAGATCGTACAACGCATTGTGCTTTTGAGCAATCCTTGGAGGAACCAAGGAAAATACAATCAGTGAATAAGCTCTTAAGGTTTTTGGAAAACCGTTTTCAGTCCCTAGAGACATTGGGAACCGGCAAAAAGCTAATAAAACCAAACGAACGAGTAAACAGAAGCAAACATACTTTAGCCACGTTCACAAAAAATGAGTGTTACCTATGCAAACAAGATTATCAAATTTATCATTGTGAACGTTTCCTAAAAATGTCCATACCGGAACGACGTGATGATGTAAAAAAGCTCAACTCTGTATAAATTGTCTAAAAGCCGGACATTTTCAAAAGACTTGCATCTCCAGAGATTGTGGAAAATGTAGCAAGAAGCATAATACACTTTTGCATGACGATACAAGGAAAATAGCAAATAGCAGCCCGAAGCTTAAAACAGCGCTCACTGTCCAACCAGAACAGTTTATGAGAAGCAAATGCATACTTCTTGGAACGGCAAAACTAAACATCGTCAATAGGGATGGCCATTCTATCTGCTGTAGGGCAGTTACAGACAGTGGATCTCAATTAAATTTTATTACAGAGCGTTTCTTTAAAAAACTAAGGCTAGAAAGTCAATCGCACACTCTGAAAATCAGTGGAATATCAAATACCCAAACTCGCAGTGATAAGAGGGCTAATATAACCATTCGTTTCATAAAAGGCACTTTCAATCAGCAAATCGAGGTTCATGTCATCAAAGAGATTGCTTCGGCTCAACCACAATATCCTCTTGACATAAGCACTTGGGCAATTTCAAGCAATTTAACATTAGCCGATGAGAAATTCTATCAACCTCAGCGGATAGACCTTCTGCTTGGTGCTGAATTTTTTGGTGACATCATAGTAGAAGGAAAGTTAGCTAGGTTGTAATTGGCAAACTAAAAGAACTCAATAATTCCCAAGCATTTTGTGGTGTAAGCTCCAACGTTTGTGGGAAATTGATGAACCTAAAGAAGCCAAAACTTGGACTCCGATGAAAAAAATTTTCGAGAATCATTTTCTGCAAACCTTCACCAGAGACATGCATGGTCGCTTTATAGTAAAATATCCACTCCATCAAGGCCCTGAGACTCAAGGATAATCAAAAGTCATTGCCTTTAAGCAATTATTGAGCATCGAGAAGAAACTGGCAAGGGATGAAGGCATACGACATCAGTATACCGAATTCATGCAAGAGTATATACGATTAGGGCATATGGAGGGTGATATCCCAGCGGTGCATTACTTCTTGCCGCATCATCATGTGGTAAAACCAGGAAGCACCACCATGGAGTTGCGTGTTGTTTTTGATGCTTCCGCAAAAACCGACAATAATATAGCATTAAGGCGACATAGCACCTTCAAATTGGAAAAAAAATGTTATTTTCAAAGGCTTGTTTTTAATTGAATAAAAAGACATATCTTAATGAAACTTTTTACACACACTTTATATGTCTTAGACTACATAAACAAAATTGTTAAAAATGTTTTGTGGCCCCCTGTCGTCTGCAACAATTTTTTGGAAAATACACCAAAAAAACCTGGCGTGCATGATAACTGCCCTCAGGAAAGTCTGACAAAAAAAACAAAAACGGGGTTTTGACCAACATCAAAGCGGCCTTAGAATGAACTAAAAAAAAACAAATTTGGTTGAAAAATAGCAAAATGGAGGCGTTTTTTCGAAAATCGAGGTTTTTTTTCCCCAAAAATCAGCTATAACTAAAAAAGTTTAATGCCGATTTTTTCATCCGTAGTTCATTCTGAGCATTAACATGTGCAGATTAACGTGTTAAAATTTCAAAACGATTGGATAATATTGTTTTTCTTAATCATGCACGCCAACTTGAAAAACGTTGTTTCGAGAAAATCGCGTTTAAAGTTAAAATTCAATATTTTTTGCAATAAATCTTATCGAAAATTAATCTGCGATGCTTGGACCATACAATACACCTTCTTCTTGCTGATACTACTCCTCTTCTAAAGATTTTTGCTCCCTTCGAGCAGTTCTGGCCTCTTTAGATGCCTCAGTCGAGTGTTTTTCCACCTGGTTAATTCTTGCAGCATCTCTATGCTCTGCATGTTCCAGCGCACATTGGCCAATTGTAATTCCCATGACTTGCATTATTTTCAAGATAGCCATAAATCCTTCATTAAATGTACATACAGAAATATTTGCAGCCATATTTAGTGTGTTTTCCCCACAAAAAGTATGTTTGGGGGCCGAATTCCAAACACAAGAATTATAGCTTTCGTTATTATTCTGCGCAAAACTGCCCAAGCAACGCTTTAATAAATCTTCTGATGATAATTCATCATAAATAGGCTTTAAAATTTCTTGTACCTCATCATCTAAAGGTGGAGGATGCTTGAAATTGTTTAATGCATTATCACCCGCTGCCTCCGCCTTGCGCCAGTTACACCAAGTCGTTTCTCCAACAGGACAATAACAGTGTTGAGGGTTCTCATCAGTTGAAATTTTGTGGCAATATCCTGCCCAAATTTCCTTGCGCATATTTTCAACTGAATCAGGATTTCGTCGTATAGTTAGGCCATAATACGTGGCTAAACTTTTCATTAATTTTAGTGGCAGATGAACTTTTTTCGGACCTGTTTTTGGAGATTCTACACTTTTTTTAGAAACATATTTTACAGCTAATTTTTTGTTTTTTTTCCAAGGCTAGCTTATTTTTTGCTTCTTTTAAAGGAGATGACTCACTTATCTTTGTCTACACTTTGGCTTAAGTCGATGTAGCGATATAGCGAAGTGAACGAAAATCATAGAAAAAATGATCTTGGGGCGCTTCGCTATATATACTCATAAAATTTTTTTGTTTTAGAATTTCAATTTTATATTATTAAAATCATGTTTTAAAACCTTCATTCTAACATATTCAATCAAACAACAAAAATCGATTTTTTAAAAATTTGGAGGTGCTACGTTGCCTTAAATGACATCATCATTAATGGGCCCAAGATTCAAGATGACTTACTAGCCATTTTGCTGCGTTTTCGAATTCATTAGAACATCATGACTGCAGATATAAAAAGAAATGTATCGTCAAATTTGGGTGGACAAAGAGCAGCAAAACTTACAAATGATTATGTGGCGAACTAATCCAAGTGCCAGGGTAAGATATTTTCGGCTGAAAACAGTAACTTATGGTGTCAAGGCAGCACCATACCTGGCAACAAGATGCCTTCTCAAGCTAGCCGATGACTCAAGAAATCTGTACCCTCTTGGAGCTGAAGCCATGAGTGATTTTTACATGGACGATTTAATAACAGGGAGTGATGATCTTCATCGAACAGTTGAAATTCAAACTCAGGTAATAAAAATCCTGGCATCAGCAGGCTTCAACTTAAGAAAGTGGTGCTCTAACCACTTACGACTCCTAGAGCTTCCAAAGGAAAATGTAGCGACAAAGTTAAGTATCTCAGACCTGGGAGATCCTACTGTCAAAACTTTGGGACTATACTGGCAGCCCAAACACGATGTTCTACAATTCGGTTCCATCAACCAAAATGAAGACGCGCCAACGAAACGAAATGTGCCAACGAAACGAAAATCTCTCGTCGGCAAATATTCATTCAGCAGCTATGGAATTAGGCCTTGACTGGGACCAACCCTTTCCAGACGACATCAAAACGATGTGGTCAAACTTGCAAAAAGAGCTTGAGGCATTCAAATCACCTAAAGTTGCACGTTGTGTCATTGACCACAGGGCGAAGCAATTGGAAATACATGCCTTGTCAGACGTAAGTGAAAAGGCATACGGAACTGCGATCTATGTTCGATCAATCAGCGCTACAGACGATATCAACGTTCGGCTTCTTTGGTCCAAGTCACGAGTCGCTCCTCTTAAAACGCTAACGCTACCCAGGCCAGAGCTGTGTGCGGCCAAACTAATGGCACACACAGTACAACAGCTAAAAGCAATGCTCAAATTAAAAGTGGATAGTACGGATTATTGGACAGATTCAAAAATAGTATTATCCTGGATTCAATCACCATCAAACACATTTAAAACGTTTGTGACAAATCGGGTAGCTGCAATTCAGGAGATAACTGACTTAAGTGAATGGTATTGTGTGAATACGAAGGAAAACCGGGCTGACTTGGTAAGCAGAGGTACACGTCCGAAGCAGCTATCGACCTCCAAGCTTTGGTTTTCTGGACCTGACTTCCTGATGAATAAGGCAGAGCAATGGCCGATCTACTCACTTGCACATACCAAAAGAAGTGAAGAAGAAAAACCCTTGAAAGGAATATCATTAACTTGCACAAAAATGACCGAAGAGCACTTCCTAAACCGAATCAAGCATCGCAATTCCCTTTACCAACTAATGTTTATCATAGCTCGCATCCTTCGTACCATCACCTGATTCAAGAGTCAGCGACCACAACAGTTCCAGGCTAGGTTTATTATACCAGAGAAACAAACCACCACTTGGACTATCATCCTTAAACACATACAAACTTTGGCATTCGCAAACGAATTACGAGAATTGTCAAAAGGTGGTGAGGTACATAAGGGAAGCAAAATGGAATCATTAAATCCCTTTATCGATGAGAAAGGATTAACCCGTGTTGGTGGTCGACTTCAAGCAGCTGACTTAGAATATGACACAAAGCACCAAATCATAATTCCGAACGACCATCCATGGGTTACCTTGATGCTATCGGAGCTACGCGTGGAAAATCACCACATAGGACCCAAGTCTTTGAATTACATTTCGCGCCAGTCTTATTGGATCCTTCAAGCCCTAACTTTAGCCCACCATGTCGTTCATAAATGCGTGACTAGCATTTAAGCGAAACCAAGGCTTGATCACCAACTTATGGGAAATTTACCACTGGCAAGGGTGAAGGCATCCAGGCCTTTTCTTAGCACTGGCGTCGATTTTTGCGGTCCTGTATGGATCCATTATAAGATTCGTGGCAAGAAACCTACAAAGGCATATCTGGCAATATTTTGTTGCTTCAGTACAAAGGCGGCTCATATAGAAGTCGTATCTGACCTAACCAGTGAAGCATTTATCGGTGCACTTAAGCGTTTTATCGCAAGACGAGGTGTATGTGAAAACATATACTGCGATAACGCCACAAATTTCGTGGGAGCAAACAATCAGTTGAAAGCACTTCACAAGCTGTTACTACTGCAAACTACTCAAGAGTCCATTACTAGGCAATGCCTTAAGAGGAGGATCCATTTCCACTTTAACCCTCCCAGAACACCCCATTTTGGTGGATTATGGGAGGCCGCCGTCAAAAGTACGAAAAAACACCTTCGAACGGTTATGGCATCAGCAACTCTAACATATGAAGAGCTTTGTATGTTAACCAGTGAAATAGAGGCCATTTTAAATTCAAGACCTCTCACAACACTTTTTTCAGATCCGGATGATCCATCGCCACTTACAACAGCTCACTTCCTGATTGGTGAGCCACTAGTTGAAATTCACGAGCCCAGATCGCAGAATACAAAAGTATCCCAAGTGAAACGATGGCAACTGATCACATACTCGAAACAGGAATTCTGGCATCGCTGGTCAAGGGAATATCTTTGCGAGCTGCAACAACGCGCAAAATGAAAACGAACGTTTCCAAATATCCAGCGAGGCACCGTGGTGACTATCAAAGATGATAACCTTCCCCCGCTTAAGTGGCAACTAGCAAGGTTTCAAGAAGTATTAGACGAAGAAGATGGTCTTGTTCGAGTAGCGAGGATAACCACAGGATCCGGTCATACCTACCTTCGTGGAATCCCCCTCTTATGTCCATTAGTACTCAAGTACTCAAGATATAGTGAACAAACCTTCGGCAAGCAACAATCAGAAAGTCGGTAGCCCGTCATCTTCTCTCGTCATCTTATTGGCTACGTTTAATCAAAACAAACCTGCCAACCCATTAAAATTCAAAACTCCACATCCCCTTAAAGGGAAACTTCGCCCCATCGGTCAAACATGGTTTCAGTAAGCATCCGCTTAGCAACAGTCCAAATTCGATCACGAACCACTCACAGCAGCATCGTCCACCAACCTGAGGGACAACGCTCAACAACCAACCAAAAAGCAGCGTCATGACCGTATCAAGGGATTGTCTACGACATAACACGCAGCCATCAACCTTCTCTTGCTGGCATCTACAATCACGCGACCAAAAGCCTATTCTCCTTCATTTGATATTCAACCATTGAAACCGGAGCCCGAAATTTACTTCGAACCACTAGGTAGGAGCAGTCAGGTTGTACATGAATGGAATCTGATCACCTATTATATAATTTGTAATCTGTAATTTATTCAAAATAATTCATTTTACAGGCAAGATGCCTAGTTAGAAGAGAATAAAAATAAAAATATTATAAAGAATTGATAAAGAAAAGATATAATAAAAATATTAAAATTAAAAATAAAAACTCTAGCGCACCTGAACCGCTAGAAACACTAATGTTCGAAGAACAGTAGAAGAATCGTGCAAGTTTTGAGTGCATATTCCACCAAATGTGCTGCTTATTACGGCCAAACTGTTTCAAATGCCACGTTTTACTTTGGTCTCAAGAATGCATTATAACTCATATGGTGGAAGGTTTCAGATATTACCACTGGCATGAATTTCAACGTTTATGAGAGCAAAACACGGGTTAATTATATTCGTTATCAGTTGCTTATTTCACATAATTTTGAAAGCAGCATCTCATATAACATCATTGAAGAAAATGCTCAGTGCCTGCAGCACTGTAACTGAAGTTGGTGTTTGGGGCTGCGATCCGAAAAATTTGCAGAACTTTGCGAATTGTAACATCGGTTATTTATTTTCATTGTAAATGTTTCCGGTATGTATACTAACTGTAAGCATTTATTGATACAAAAGTAGCACAACCGACTCGTGCTGGCAACCTTTCGCCAGTATCAAAGCCAAGAATATATCAAATCTGCTTCACGTTGTTTAATTACATTCGAAGTTATAGGAGTATAAAGAAATTTAAGGTTTCCTGCAGCGAGTTTTTTCAAATGATCGAAAGCTTAATATTTGCTGTTTATTATCACTACAATATCATTATCATTTGAAAATTTTACGATAAAACCGCGTAATAAAGATATTGCAATTAAACACAAAACCAACAATAGCTGGCAACCCTATTGTTTCCTTTTCAACCATATTTGGCCTGAATAATGCTTATAATAGGTTCCAAAAATTGTATGAAATTCGTATTGATTTCATGACTGCACTGCAAGTTATAGTGCAAAAAGTTTTATTTTCCTGAGCGAATTTTCAAAACCAAAGACACAAAAATTACCATAGCTGGCAGCACCAATCAAATTTTTCAACCGAATTTCCACCAAACAGAGATTAGAGTAAGGTTTAGCTACTGTGTCAATTTCATGAAAATCTGGTAACTTATTCACATTTCATAGGGCAAAAAGCAGTTTTTTTTCTTTGTAATTTTTCAAGATGGCACCACTGGCACAGACTTGCCCACAATTCAAAATCGCTTCTATCAAATCTGGTCTTACTTAAGTCCAATGCATTCTGTAAATTTTAGCTGTATCTGATTATTGGTTCGTGAGTTTCCGTGAACAGAAGTTTTTGATGCTAAAAATATAGGTTAACTGGGAGAGGGTTACCGTTCTTGTCCGACATGAAATTTCCAAAGTTTTATTTTGAACGTGTAGATAAAACATAAGATTTATATACAGATTGGTTTTATTGTAAGAAACGGACATTTTTTTGAATATTCGATGGTTTGAATGTTTTCACTTCCAAATTTTTTTTTTTCAAAATGAACACACCAAAATTATCATAGCTGGCAGCTCCAACCGAATTTTTCGACCAAATTTCTACCAAACATGGTTTGAAGTAAGGTCCAGCAATTGTGTGAGTTTCGTCAAAATCGAACGATTCAATCAGAATTTATAGGGCGAAAAACAGTTATCTTTTTTAGTGGTTTTTCAAGATGGCACCACTGGCACAGAATCGCCTGCATTTCAAAATCACTTCTATCAGACCTGGTCCTACTTAAGACCAATACATTCTGTGAATTTCAAATAATTCTGCTTATCGGATCGTGAGTTTCCATGAGCAGAAGTTTTTGATGCTAAAAATATAGGTCAATTGGGCAAGGGTTACCAGGCGTGCCCGTTATACCATATCTTTTTTTTTTTTTTGGTTATGTAAACAAAGCACAAGATTTACATATGAGTGGCTTTTTTTTGAAGAAACGGCATTTTTTCAAGAGAGACGATGATTTGGAGGTTTTCACTTTCAGTGCCTGCCCTAGCTACAGGGTTGCCAGCACGCTCATTAAAAGCTACACAAATCTACAACTAAATAATACCAATCTGTCCTGAAAATTTTGTAATGATTGAATAGCTCTTTCAAAAGTTATCGAAATTTAAAAATTTTCAAATTTTCCCGTCCTTTTTTTAGGCACCCAGCGCACACATAGGGTTTAAGAATTCCAAAGCATTATCCGATTCATATGTAAAACACGTTAGAAATTTATTTCGTTAACTTTATTTTTGCAAAAATCATTTGTGCACGAAATAATAGGTATATTAAAAATATCACATAAATGACCGCCGGCGCCAAAAGGTTAACAATAACTGACATTTAAAGAGACCTGGACCTATTCTGCATATACACCAATGTATCCTGAAAGTTTCAGCTCAATCGGATGGCGCGTTCTCGAGATTATCTCACTTAAATTTTTTGATGATATATATATATATATATATATATATATATATATATATATATATATATATATATATATATATATATATATATATATATATATATGGAAATATGAATTTTTGGCCGAATCGATTTTAATACTAATGTTCTTCGAACATTAGTAAAAACACAATAAGAATAGAAGAACTAGAATTAGAATACAGTAAAGTAAAAATAGAGAATAAAAGGACAGTGGATATTATAATAAAACAACAGAATACAAAGATTTAGGATAAGAATAGAAGTACCAAATTAGAATAGTAAAAATTAAGTAAGCAAAAATTAAGAGAAAAAAAGAATTACGGATGCATAAATAAAATAATTAAGTAGGCGAAAAAAGTGCACTACGAACTAGGCTTTTGAAAATTGCAATTGACTGAGGGAGAGAACGAAGCTGAAGATTATTATGCGTCCTCAGATGAGAGTAGAGAACTAATGAGGAGAGGAACATCAGTAAAGCCAACAGGGCAAATTTCGCATACAAACATAAAAACGTAAAAATGACTACGGCGTAGTTAATTTAATTTTTCGTGATTTGAGAAGGGGCAAACACTTGGCGCAAAACTTTGAATACGACTATTGCGTCTGCATGTTTGCTTTTACGTGTTTGCTTGAAACAAAACATTTTCACATAAACGTGTCTGCTGATTCTTCAATACATGCGTTTTTTAACAGAGAGTAAAATTTGAACCTTGCACATTTTATTGTTATGTGAAATCTTGAAATTCAACAGAATTTTCAAATGCCGGCACAATGCTCATTTGTTTGCTTTCAGGTAGCATAAGTGTTTCCCGAATTGCACATAAGCAACATGTTTTTGAAACCAAATACACATGTTTTCTTGTTTGAATATATACAGCATACGTATAACGTTCAGAAATTATCAAATTTGTAGCCTTCTTATACCTTTTGCAATCGGACTTGGGACCGGCTCCAGTGGAATTTGGTCATTTTTGATTTCAACCTCGTTGGTTTTACATGAGAAGTAAAACCAACGTACATGAGAGACATGTGACAAGTCTATTAAATATCAAAACTACCGAAAGCTAATCAAACATTTTATATCATAGCTGTTTAATTTTGATTTATTTTAGCAACTTACATAATTTTCTCTAGCTTCATAAAGATATGATGAGCTGCGCCACTGACCGAAACCATAGTAACCACGACGATGCAAAAGTCACTTCCGACAATGTAAACAATTCATCGGTGCACAAACTTTTCTTTCACTTTACACGAAACCTGCAGAAGTCCCGCGGATTTTCTTGCGCACTGAGATAATATTAGACCGTATTACGTAGATATTGAATAATGTTTTTGAAAAAAGTCACTACAATCACGTTGAAACCTTGCTTATTTTAGCAAGAACTATCTACTCACTTTTACATCATTTTCTTGTTTATATTTATTGCTATTTCGCGATTTACGCACTAAAACACAAAAATCGAATATGACTGTAAACTGAAACCACTAATCAAGTTTAAAATCACTGCAGCATAACACAATTAATCGTGTTTTAAATAGCTTCCACTAAAACCACAACCGGCGGCGCGTACATTTGACAGCAAAATTTGACAGCTAAGCCCAACCAGGCCCAAGCCCGAGAGAATAAAAGAGCGCGTTTTTGTCCTATTACACAGACAGGAATGTAGGGCCAGAAGGATGGGGTAGGCCGCTCCTCTTAGTTTTCTACTCTCATGTCCTCAGTAAACGCAAAACAGGCGAATGAAAAAAAACGTCAGTACGTGCAAAAGGTACGTTGAACATTGAGGTTGCTCTGATAGGTCTGTCATGAAGGCGTGACGTAAAAAAACACGACAAGGATGAAGATAAATAGCCGCAATAAACTTTAAAAAACTCTAGCGCACCTGAACCGCTAGAAACACTAATGTTCGAAGAACAGTAGAAGAATCGTACAGGTTTTGAGTGCATATTCCACCACATGAGCTGCTTATTACGACCAAACTGTTTCAAATGCCACGTTTTACTTTGGTCTCAAGAATGCATTATAACTCATATGGTGGAAGGTTTCAGATATTACCACTGGCATGAATTTCAACGTTTATGAGAGCAAAACACGGGTTAATTATATTCGTTATCAGTTGCTTATTTCACATAATTTTGAAAGCAGCATCTCATATAACATCAATGAAGAAAATGCTCAGTGCCTGTAGCACTGTAACTGAAGTTGGTGTTTGGGGCTGCGATCCGAAAAATTAGCAGAACTTTGCGAATTGTAACATCGGTTATTTATTTTCATTGTAAATGTTTCCGGTATGAATACTAACTGTAAGCATTTATTCATACAAAAGTAGCACAACCGACTCGTGCTGGCAGCCTTTCGCCAGTATCAAAGCCAAGAATATATCAAATCCGCTTCACGTTGTTTAATTACATTCGAAGTCATAGGAGTATAAAGAAATTTAAGGTTACCTGCAGCGAGTTTTTTCAAATGATCGAAAGCTTAATATTTGATGTTTATTGTCACTACAATATCATTACCATTTGAAAATTCTACGATAAAACCGCTTAATAAAGATATTGCAATTAAACACAAAACCAACAATAGCTGGCAACCCTATTGTGGCTTTTCAACCAAATTTGGCCTGAATAATGTTTATGACAGGTTTCATTAATTGTATGAAATTCGTATTGATTTCATGACTGCACTGGAAGTTATGGTGCAAAAAGTTTTATTTTCCTGAGTGAATTTTCAAAACCAAAGACACAAAAATTACCATAGCTGGCAGCACTAATCAAATTTTTCAACCAAATTTCCACCAAACAGATTAGATTTAGGTTTAGCTATTGTGTCAATTTCATGAAAATCTGGTAACTTATTCACATTTCATAGGGCAAAAAGAAGTTTTTTTTCTTTGTAATTTTTCAAGATGGCACCACTGGCACAGACTTGCCCACAATTCAAAATCGCTTCTATCAAATCTGGTCTTACTTAAGTCCAATGCATTCTGTAAATTTTAGCTGTATCTGATTATTGGTTCGTGAGTTTCCGTGAACAGAAGTTTTTGATGCTAAAAATATAGGTTAACTGGGAGAGGGTTACCGTTATTGTCCAACATGAAATTTCCAAAGTTTTATTTTGAACGTGTAGATATAACATAAGATTTATATACAGATTGGTTTTATTGTAAGAAACGGACATTTTTTTGAATATTCGATGGTTTGAATGTTTTCACTTCCAAATTTTTTTTTGTCAAAATGAAGACACCAAAATTATCATAGCTGGCAGCTCCAACCGAATTTTTCGACCAAATTTCTACCAAACGTGGCTTAAAGTTAGGTCCAGCAATTGTGTGAGTTTCGTCAAAATCGAACGATTCAATCAGAATTTATAGGGCTAAAAACAGTTATCTATTTTAGTGGTTTTTCAAGATGGCACCACTGGCACAGAATCGCTCGCATTTCAAAATCACTTCTATCAGACCTGGTCCTATTTAAGACCAATACATTCTGTGAATTTCAAATAATTCTGCCCATCGGATCGTGAGTTTCCGTGAACAGAAGTTTTTGATGCTAAAAATATAGGTAAATTGGGCAAGGGTTACCAGGCGTGCCCGTTATACCATATCTTTTTTTTTTTTTTTGGTTATGTAAACAAAGCACAAGATTTACATATGAGTGGCTTTTTTTTGAACAAACGGCATTTTTTCAAGAGAGACGATGATTTGGAGGTTTTCACTTTCAGTGCCTGCCCTAGCTACAGGGTTGCCAGCACGCTCATTAAAAGCTACACAAATCTACAGCTAAATAATATCAATATGTCCTGAAAATTTCGTAATGATTGAATAGCTCTGTCAAAAGTTATCGAAATTTAAAAATTTTTAAATTTTCCCGTCCTCTTTTTAGGCACCCAGCGCACACATAGGGTTAAAAAATTCCAAAGCATTATCCGATTCATATGTAAAACACGTTAGAAATTTATTTCGTTAAATTTATTTTGTGCACGAAATAATAGGTATATTAAAAATATCACTTAAATGGCCGCCGTCGCCAAAAGGTTAACAATAACTGACATTTAAAGAGACCTGGACCTATTCTGCATATACACCAATGTGTCCTGAAAGTTTCAGCTCAATCGGATGGCGCGTTCCCGAGATTATCTCACTGAAATTTTTTGATGATATATATATATATATATAAAGAAATATGAATTTTTGGCCGAATCGATTTTAATACTAATGTTCTTCGAACATTAGTAAAAAGAAAACATTCATCGAGGTAAATTCTGCGCTGGTCAAGTTGAGGAATATTAAGGGCTGATAAACGCTCACTGGAAGAACAATATGGTAGGTTGTACTTGAAAATAAGGCAGCGAGTAAACCTTCGCTGGACAGATTCAACCGCCTCAGACAAATAACAGAAACGAGGACCCCACACTACAGAACAATACTCAAGGATAGAACGAACAAGGTATAGAAAAAGACGCACACAAGTGGAAATGTTGAAGGAATTGTGGCAAATGCGTGTAACAAAACCAGCGATTCGGGACGCCTTACGAGTAATGGTACGAATATGAATATCGAACTTTAGCTTCCGATCGAAGGTAACTCCGAGATCGGTAAAATGGTCCATAACTAAAAGGGTGATGTCACAGATAGAGTAGATAAACTCAAAAGCACAAGGTTTCAATGTAAAAGACATTGAGTAACATTTAGAGATATTCAAGGACAAGTAATTACGGTCAAACCAGGAAACAAGACGGTTCAAATCGTACTGAAGAGCAAGGTGATCGGAAGGAGCATTGATAGCACGAAAAACTTTCAGGTCATCAGCGTACATTAAACAAGGAGATTCAATTACATTAGGAAGATCAATGACGAAGATATTAAATAACAAAGGCCCTAAAATAGATCCTTGAGGTACACCGGAGGTAGGAAAAAAAGGAGAGGACGAGGAACCACGGAGAGAAGCGTAACAAATGCGATCTAATACAAATGATGAGAGCCACGAGAGAAGAGGCTCCGATATACCATAATGCTCCAATTTAGGAAAAAGGAGCTCATGGTTGACCGAGTCAAAGGCCTTAGAGAAGTCAGTGTTTATGACATCTACTTGGTGGTGATTATCTAAAGCAGAAACAACAAAATGAGAAAACTCAACAAGATTAGTGGTTGTACTTCGGCCTTTCACGAAACCGTGTTGTTGAGCAGGAAAAACATGACAAAGAGAATCATAGACACGATTAAAAACTAAACGCTCACAGATTTGAGAAAAACAGGGAACGATAGAGATATCGCGATAGTTAGAGACTAGGTTTAGATCACCAGACATGTGGATACGAAAAATGCTTGACACTTTCCAAGAAGCAGGGAAAATACCATTACCCAGACTAATGTTAAAAATGATGGACAAGGGAACACAAAGAGAAAAAGCAAGTTTTTTAACGAAAAAGTTAGGAATATCATCAGGGCCGAGAGAAGAGTCAAATGTATATATAATAGATTGGACTTCAAGAGGATTGGTCTCAAGTACAGATAGGCAAGTGGGAAAGTGAAAGGAAGGAATGCTGGAGATATCAGAAGACAAATTAGAGTATACAGAGGAAAAGAAGTCAGCAAACAGATTACATATTCCTTGCGGAGTAGAAGCACTAGAATTAGTAAAAGAAACAGAATCAGGTATAGATGAAGAAGATTTTAAACTACGCACATATGACCAGAACCTTTTAGGACCATCTGATCTAAGTGACAATTCAATGTCAGAAAAGTAGTTGCGCATTGCAATTTTAGTTTCTTTTTTAGCAGCAGATCATAAACGAGAGTAAGCGGCATAATCCCTTTCAGGCCCCGACTGCAAATACTTCAGGCGAGCAGCGTTTTTAGTATTTAAAGCACGCAAGACATTACCGGTAAGCCATAGAGCATCATGAGGTTTATTAGCCAGACATATGGGGGTGCTAGCAAGTATAAGTTGATGAAGCTTGTGGTAGAAGTAGATAGCAGCGCGGTCAGGATCAAGTCCACGAAAAAAACTAAACCAATTTATAGAATTAATTTCACCACTTAGTCTTTCATAATTCGTTTTATGGAATTTGCAATGACTCATCCTGCACCTCTTGCTTAGAATACAGCTCTGGAGGCGTATATTTGCTGATAGTGGAGGATGACGGCTATCAGATTTCACATAATGATAAGAAGCAGGAGACAGAGTAAAAGAAGATGAATCTAGGTTGGAAAGGATAAGATCAAGAATTCTACCATTACTATTGGAGAAAATGTTAAATTGATTGAGAGAACACGAAGAAAGAAAAGATGACAAGGAAATAGATATGTTGTTACAAGACTCCACACAATGAGAAGTGAGGTTCCACTGAACAGAAGGTAAGTTAAAATCACCACAGATGACAATTGGAGTGGAAGGGTAGGCTACGTTAAGGTAAGCTGACAGTTCACCGAAAAAGTTTTCAATGGTGGTAAAAGGGCAGTTACACGGAATATACAATGAAGCAATAAATAAACAGGATTTGTCAGAGAAGGAGACACAGACTGCAACACATTCAATAGGAGGAGAAGGAGAAAAATCAGAGCAGAGCTTACTTCGAAGAGAGCTTAATACGATTACAAGGACACCACCACCATCGACCTTACCAGAAGCACTTCTATAACGATCATTTCGGTAGACATTATAGCACGGAAAGATTTCCGAACTTAGGATGCTTTCCGTAAGCCAGGTTTCAGAAAGGCATATAAGATGATCCTTTTCAATAAATGAAGCAGTTTAATTTCTTCCAGCTTGGTTCTCAAACCACGAACATTTTGGTAGTATAAACTAACACTAGAAATACTTGAAATTAAGTGTGATTTCTCCTGACGAGGCTGGAACGAAAATTTCGACGGTTGACAAAAAGTTTAACCAAAGTCCCAGGCGGCCAAAATTCCGGGTCAGCAACTATATTTAAGTTAGTAGTTAATGTTAACTTAAAAGAAGCAACGTATCTCCTCGGAAGATTTTCCTTGGTCAGTTTTACACACGCAAAAATATGAGGTGTGTAACCCAATTTCTTCGAGACAAAGCGCTCAACAGCATCGGATGTCATATCGTAGGCAAATTTGGATACGAAGATCTGCAGTGGAGGCGAAATAATTCGCAGGGAAGAAATTTTATCACAATGAACAGCATCAGTCCTAGAAGCCGCAGGAGAAACGTTATGATTGTGCCTATTAAAGGCTGGCTCAGAAAGGACGGAACGAAGTTGTTGCGAATGAGCCTGAGATGGAAGCACACAGTTGACGATAGGTGAAATTGATGGAGACGGACCCAAAGGCTGAATTTGTTGATTTTGTTGATGAGGTTGCTTTTGCTGCTGTACGTCCAACTGGAGTTGAAGCTGATGGTCGATCTGACTGCCCGGTAATGGACGTTGCTGAAAACGATTACGAGCACGATTACGCGTCACTACCGGAGAAGCAACTGGAGACGGAAGGTTTACTGAAAGGAATAAGATATAATACAACGCATCATTAACAACCTAAAAAACCTGTGCTCAGTAGTCATCGACAAGGAAAACTGCAACCTAATAACAGCTCAACTCAATCAGCAACTAGTGACAATAAAATCCACCAACAAATTTTTGCCAACACCACTTCACACAAGGAGGAAACGTGGCGTCATTAATCTAGTAGGGAATATCGCGAATAAGCTATTTGGAGTTTTGGACGACGAATATGCCGAGAAAATGAGAACAACCATCGATCATGTAAAGGCCAATGAAGACTTTCTACAAACTCTGATTAAGAATCAAACGTCAATACTCGAAACGACCGTCAATCTATTCAAGGAACGCGACAGATTTGTGGATACACATCTTCAAACAAAGGACAACAAACTTCAGTTCCTGAGAAACCAGATGAATAATATGGCCAAGGAATCACTTGACTTTAAGACATCAGCTTCGGCAACGTCGTTTGCCTTGTACACTTCACTCGTATTAAATCAATATCAACACATTCAAGCAGACCTTATTGATACCCTTACATATACTTACCATGGCAAACTAAATTCTCGCATCATATCACCTCAACAACTCATCCAAAAGGTCAAACAGCTCAAAGCACATCTACCATCTGGCATACGACTTCCTGGTGAAAACTACAATGAGAAGAATATCCGACAATTTTACCGGCTTATGACGACCAGATGCAAGATAACCTCACAATACGCCATATTTTCAACTCGACTACCATTAGTTTCCAGCCTGGAGTTTGAATTGTACAAACTAACGGGAGTGCCCGCTTTACGAGACAATACTTTTGTTGCTTTTCATCTATCTAGTGAATACAGCCTAATCAACTTGCATCGGGATCTATTCATCAACTTAACCGAGGTCGAGTTTAAGAACTGCATTGAGAGCGAACATAATTATTACCTATGTCGAACTAAACACCTGATGTATAATAAATTCAGTAACAATAGCAGATGCGAGATAGCTTTATTCAATAGCTTATCGCCGTCAACTTTTTGTAATCTAGAAGAAACATCGCCTATTCAAATCTGGCTACCATCCCAACCACTGAATCTTCTCTCTAGACAAAAAATACAAGATCCGTATAATTTGTAACGGAAACTTAACCGACTATGGACTTCAAGGATCTGGATTACTCCGGCTCAATGGTAACTGTACTCTCTAGACAAAAAATACAAGGTCCGTATAATTTGTGACGAAAACTTAACTGACTATGAACTTCAACGATCTGGATTACTCCGGCTCAATGGCAACTGTATTATCAAGGAGGATTATATGACCATCGCCGCATACGTTGTTCATACAGATTGCCAACAATTGATGTTCCCATTGACAGCCAGTATGTTGCATTACACGCCACATACCAATACGACTACTTCGACTCCACCAATAACAACTTCTACAGAGTCCAGATTTAAACAGGCAATTGCAGATCTTGAATCAAATATCTCAGCCCTACAAGTCTATGAAACCGATCTGCAGCCACTCGCCTCAAGTCCACACCACTAAGTTACTCAACTACAGCTGTTTAGCAGGAATCATTAAAGCTCTTGGGGTTCTCATCACATTGCTACGGCGGAGAAATTGTCAAAATACAAAACCCACACCAGCACCGCGCCGAAAACCTACGCAAAAGCCTAAATTCAACTTCGATTTTGGCGCAAAATGCGGCGGAGGATGTCTAGTCATCAAATAGATCTAACTTAAAATACTGAATCAATTGATCACACGGTATGCACATTCCGCATATCTCAGCTCAAAATAAATGCATTTAATTAAAATATTCCATAGCATAAACTCCAATGCATGTAATTTTAGCCAGCATATGCAACATAATTTTTTCCGCATATTTTTGTATTTAGCATTCCCGTAATTATTGCTTACCTAGTGTCTATCAATAACAACGCACTGTTCAATATACCTAAAGACAAATTAAGTAAAGTTTAGAGTAAGCATTTTTTTACTACTTAAAGAACTATTGTAAGGCAATTGGTCAGGTCAGTTCGAAACGTAATTAAATATGTTTCTCGGCTAAATAATTGTTTCTTTGTAAGAATCAAACAATATATATATATATATATATATATATATATATATATATATATATATATATATAAATATATAAATATATACATATATATATATATATATATATATAAATATATATATATATATATATACATATATATATATATATATATATATATATATATATATATATATATATATATATATATATACCTGTATATATACACATATATATATACATATATATACATATATATATATATATATATATATATATATATATATATATATATATATATATATATATATATATATATATATATATGTATATACATATATTTATATATATATATATATATATATATATATATATATATATATATATATATATATGTATATATATATATATATATATATATATATATATATATATATATATATATATATATATATATATATATATCAGCAAGATGATTAAGGGAGATAATCTCTGGAGTGGCCAATCCGATTGAGCTGCAATTTTCGGGAAATATGGATGTTTATATAAACCTTTTGGTGGCGGCGGGCATTGTAGTCAATTTGCAGGTACCCCTATATTTCCAAGCAGTGTAAATTTTTGTTAAAAAAAAGTACTAGGGATGAAAACGTATTATATTCTCAGTTTGCTTATGAGAAAGAATTGGAACTCTTGAGCCTTGTGTCGGCAGTGGGTGCCTAAAAGTAGGCAAGGATTTTTTTCAAATTTTGATTTGTCATAACTTCTAAGAAAAACAATGGATCATCGTGAAACTTTCAGAGCGTAGTGATGTAAACCAAATTTAACTTACATGGACTTTCAAGACTACACACACTACACACTAGCTACAGCAGGCTCCTAAATAAATCCTTCAAATCATCAAGGCTCCAGAAAATTTTTTGATTTTTGAAAATAAATTCAAATTACTGATAATTTTTGACTTTTGTCACATAAACATGTCATATAAACATTTTCGAAATTCCGCGGTAAACAAGAACGGCAACTCGTGATCAAATTACCTCTATTTTCAGCACTCAAAACTTCTCTCGATCGGATAGTGCGATCACTATGAAATTCACAGGACATGGTGGTATCAACTACGACCAAGTCTGATTGAAGTGGTTTTGAAATATAGGGAACACTTGGCAGTGGTGCCATTTGGAAAAATCACTTAAAAACACTTAAAAAATCCTATAGCTTTTGATTTGGCAGCCAGATTCGAACAAAATTCAGGCAGTAGATGAACCTTACTCTAAGATAGATTTCGTAGAAATTTGGTTGAAAAATTAGTATAGAAACGCCAGCTATGGCAATTTTGTCTCCGAAGTTTTGTAAGTTTGCTCAGGAAAATAAAGGTTTTTTCCTTATAACTTCCGATGTAATTACGAGATCAAAACGAAATTAATGTGATAGTTTATTGCACAAAGAAAAGGTGAGATTATGGACTTGTGACTATATATATATAAATGGAAAAATTAAATTTTGGGCGAATAGATTTGAATACTAATGTTCTTCGAACATTAGTAATAACGGAAACACCTAGCGAACCGCGAGACATAATACATATTGATGCATACACCATTCATGGAAATAATTTTTTAACAATTATTGACAAATTCTCAAAATTCGCTGGAGCTTACATCTGAAACAATAGAAACAGCTTAACTTATTAAATGTATGCAAAATTTCATAAGCCTTCACGGCGCTCCTAGTAAACTTATTTGCTACGTAGCACCAGAATTCACTGCATCAATATTTCGCGAGTTCTGTGAATACCACATCATAGAAATCCATTTCACATCTGTTCACCAATCTAGTAGTAATGCACCAATCAACAGGATTCACTCCCCGTTCGCGAAAATATAGTATATGGTTTCTGACACAAAGAGAGACAATGACTTTGATGACTTTAATCAGAAGATTTATATATTTATTGATTTAATGTCTATAACAACAGATAAGTCCAATTACCCAATAGACAATGATAAATAAAAATATATATAAAACGAACAAAAGTATCATAATTCAATAGAAAATAAGAATCCAAAATGTAAAAAAAAAATTAGCCAAGATGAACATGCATTAAACAGAATAAGTAATTACTTTATCTTTTAACATATTTTTGAAAAGCATCAAGGTCGGTGGCAGGGAACCAAGTCTTAGTTCGTTATGCTGCCTAGGTAAACGTAGCAGCGGTGAAAAGTAATATGTATCAGCCCGTGCAAATGGAACATTAAACGTTAAAGTTGATCTGCATGACCGATCCAATACACGGACGGAAACCAGGTAGCAGAGGTCAAATGGGACAAGTCGATGGTGAATTTTAAATAGAAGGCATTCATCGAAGAACAGCCTACGAGATTTCAGGGATGGAATTTGCAGCATGGTAAGTCTCGCGCTATACCCACAGTAAGTCAAATTGAATTTGAAAAGCAGAGTGCGGGTGATCCTGCGTTGTACAGATTCAACCGCATCCATTAAGTACTGAAAATGTGGGCACCATATTTGACAACGATATTCAAGGATGCTGCGGACAAAAGAGCAAAACAGGTGTACACAGGTGGAGATATCAGTAAAATGCTTAGAAGATCTAAGCATAAAACCCGAGAGCCTGGACGCTTTGGCAGTTATATGCAATATGTGTTGGTCAAATAAGAGTTTAGTGTCAAATATAACTCCCAGGTCTTTAAAACAGAATACAGCATTGAGAGAGCTATCGGAAACGAATAAGAAAACACTAAAAGGTTAGTTTTACGCGTGAACGACATTTGGCGACATTTTAAGACATTCAGAGTAAGATAATTTGCACTACACCAGTTGCCCAGAGTGTGCAGATCATTCTGTAGCTGAAAGCAGTCTTCAATTTTATCGATCACTCTAAATGTTTTAGGATCGTCTGCGTAAAGAAGGGAGAAGGAGTTTAGGAGACCTGGCAGATCATTAATAAAGATTAAGAACAATAAGGAGCCAAGTATCGAGCCTTGCGGAACACCAGAGGTGGGATAGAAGGGAGCAGAGGAGCAGGAATTCACAGTTATATTACAAGCACGTTCATAAATGTAGGAAGAAACCCTGGAGAGCAGCGGTCCAGAAAAGCCATATTTCTCTAATTTCAAGAGAAGAAGCACATGATTAACAGAGTCGAATGCCTTAGAAAAATCAGTGTAAAGAACATCCACCTGTCTTTGCTGATCGTTGGCAGAAGCAACAGTATTGCTGAAAGATAACAAATTGGTAACAGAGGATTTACCTTTGACAAATCCATGTTGCTCGTTGGCAAGGAAAGTAGAGGATAAATTCTGTTGCAGACAACTCTCTCAAGTTGCTTGCTAAAGCAAGGTAGAAGCGATATTGGACGGTAATTGGAGATACAAGCGGGATCACCAGCCTTAAGTATGGGAAAAATGTTGGCTGATTTCCATATGGAAGGAAAAACACCAGAGGCGATGCTTAGGTTGAAAATAATGGACAGGGGTACACAAAGTGAAGAAGATAGTGACTTAGTTAGTATATTAGGAATACCATCAGAGCCAGAAGAAGCATTAGAATCGAGACTACTCATTAAATTTTCAACTTCTAAAGGGTTTGTACGAAACGAAGAGAGCGCTCTAAGGTTAGCGCGAAACGACGAGAGAGTGGTGAGAGAAACATGTGGAGGAGAAAAAGGGTTTTGTGCGGAAGAAAATGACGAGAAAAAACGAGCAAAGAGCTCACAGGTCTCTTCAGTTGTAGCGGCAGAAGTTTCATCAAGAAACACATTTTGAGGAATGACGGAGGATTTTTTCAGTGAGTGAATAAATGACCAGAAGGGCTTTGAATTGTTGGAACTAATAGAAGCCTTAACTCTGGCAATGTAGACACGCATGGCTTCTTTAGCGATCCTCTTTGCATGAGAGCGTTGCTTTTTAAACTCAAGCAGGTCATCATGCAAAGCTGAACGTTTAAATTTGGCACAAGCAACATCCTTTGCCCTAAGGCCAGCAGCATTGGGTCTCCTGGGACGACATGTGGGAGTGAAGCGAGGAATGAGATTTGCGAGGAAGACATAAAGCCTATGGAGAGCCTCATTAACGGAATATATTCTTGGTCGTCGAAGCGAGCGGACGTGTTACGCGCACTGGGTTTTTATTAAATTCATAGGTTGACCGTTGTGCCGATTATTGTTTTATCGATGTTACCTAGAAACACTTAGCCATCACATTTCCTATAAACACTTAGCCATCACATTTCCTACTGCTGCCCGTTTTGTGTGTGCAAGTGATACCAGTGACCCAATTAAAGAATTTAAAATTCAATAAAATTGTGCATGCCCATCAAAATAACACTTTAGTGTACCGATTATTAATTTATTGTTCGTGCCTATAAATACTTAGTCATCACATTTCTAGCCATTTTGTGCATGTGATAGTGACCCAATTTAGTGACCCAACATTTACACATAGTCGCGTAATGATCTTGTTTTTGTTTTTATGAAACACACTAGTGATTTGTGCAAACGTACGTCAAAAAAATTAACTTTGTATAAATTAAATATCTACTATACTATTCAAATTTATTGACCTAATTCACCAACCGACGAGCGCTGTCCAAACACTTAGTCATACTCGTATATTTTACATTTACACAATCATTTACACTAACTGACTAGTGAGTTGTGCCACAACTACGAATTACAAATGCTGTTTGGAAAATTGCACCGCTTACGATAACAAATCAAAGTCGGTTATCTACAAGGGTTTCTGTCAGCGCAAACTGCATGGATCATGTATGGATGCGCCAAGAGATTGGTTTTCTAACTACCTCTCCGACCATTTTATATGTTCTGACTGCCAAGACACCAAAGGCTTACTAAGATGTGTGTTCGACGACATCAGCAGTCGTATTGTTAGCATCAATGCGGATAAAGATGACATCATAGCCAAACAGTTAGCACAATCGAAAGCTACTGCTGAGAACTTTACGGAAATGGCAAGTTGTTTTGATGGGCTAGTGCACACAGTCACGAATTTCCACAACAAGCAGAGTATCGAGAAGGCAATATCGTCACTCGATAGAAAATTGACGACGATTATCTCAAATCAGATGAAAGGCTGTGTAGATCCATCTTCGCCCAGGAAACACGATACAATCCTAAATAAAGACAAAGATATCGTGGTCGAACTTCTTACAAAAATTTGTGAAAAATTAGATACCCTCGACAGCGGCTACAACTACCTTTCCAACAAGTTCAATAAGCTTGCCGAACTTCCATTTGAGAAAGATGCTCCCAACTCAGCTCAACCGGAAACTTACTATCCTACGGTGCAGCAGTTAACCTCATCAAACAGTACCTCGACACCAACAGTTTTGAAAGCGCCGGACCGTCCTATTCTTAAATTTGGCACTACGTGGTCTCGTGAAGAGTGGGACAACAGGATCAAGAGGATTGAAAATGTTCAAAAATCCTACAATAGTAGCAGCGATAATTATGAAAGAGCGAAAAGTGCTTACATAGCAGACGTTTCCCCAACAAGTTTTTTTGTTAAAGGTGCTCCTAGTTTTGCTGACGAGGCCTGGCTTTCTAAGGTGTTGAAGAAAGGGTTCAAAATGAACAATTGTGTATGCAAAGAATTACCAGCCCGTTTACGTGGAAACAAGCAAAAATCATTTACTTGCTTCAAACTATCGGTACCAGCTCAATATGCTTGGATATTTTGCAACCACGAGCGCGTTGGACATAACTGTTTTACGTGGAAAGGAATTAAGTTCAGCCCATGGATTGAAAGAACCAAGAAACGAGTCTCCTCCGGACGTCAAAAACCAGCTTTACAACCAAATCAACGGAATAAAAATAAGAATACATATTTAGGTAATTTCTCTATGCCTCCTTTACTTCCTCAATCCTTACCTTTTCCTAACTTGCCTAAAATTACAAAACAAAATATCCCTTCTTTCACTTCTCCCGCATCCCTTTCCACGTCACACGAGCCTCCCACTTCCCACGCGTTTTTGGGTAAATTCACTTCAAGCGGTAAAACTAAGTCCTCGCCCCCTACTAATTCACAAGAAAGTCAGCCCTCCAGCAGTTCACAGGCAACTGAATCTCTCGATGCAACCGATCCCGCGCCCAATACTGCTCCTATGCAATCAAAACCTACTGAAGCCGTGTCGAAATCAATATATTCTAATTTCGTTCGTGGCGAGGATCTGATACCATCTCAATCTGGAGCAATCATTATGCCAAAAACTTCTGTCGGTCGACCATCTTCACCCAAATACCTCGACCCACTTGTTCCACCTGTCGTAAAGCTGACTGCAACCTCTAAAGATGATCTAGAGAGCAGATACCTCTTGTCTCGTTTCAGAGATCATAAGATCTACGACAATGTCCGCCTTTTCCTTGCATACATGCATGATGCACATGAAACCACGTGTTTTGATGGGAAAACGAAGACTAAGCTCAAAGTTATGATTCAACAAGAGGGTCTTCCCACTGACCTTGAATCTTTAAGAATTATTTTCAATCGCTACCATGAAGAACTTGGAATGTCTCCGGAGCAAGTCAAACGAGATCTTCTGACTTACCGCTCCTATGTCAATTCCAAACATATTTCTCTGTTACAAAAATCACGCGACGACCAGAAGAAATATTACTCCTAACAACAAAGTTCCTTCTATTCGCCCAAGATTTCTCTACCACAATTGCGGTGGTATGAGAAGTAAATTAAACAAGCTTTTTCTCGACGCTAAATCTTGCCATTTTAATATACGAACGATCACTGAAACGTGGTTGAACGACTCACATATAAACGAAGAAATTCTTGACACTGATTGGACCATCTATAGAACCGATCGCGACTACCTTTATACTGGAGTTTCAAGAGGAGGCGGTGTACTTATTGCGATTCGCAATATCCTTTCAAGTGAACTTGTTGTGACCAGTTCTTACAAATTTTTTGGACACAAATTCGTCAGAGTCTTATTCGACAACCATTACCTCTATATTGGTATCGTTTATATCCCACCTCAATCTGATGAAACTACTTACATGGACGTTTGTGACTTGATATCTTCAGTAACAGCTTCCTTACACGACGATGACAAAATAATTATTCTGGGGGACTTCAACCGTCCAAAAATCAGTTTCGTTCTCGACGAAAATGATGACCGCCTCCTTCCAATCAACTTTTCTGACTCCATTGACTTCAACCTTATAAGTACGTTCTATGGCAACGATTTACAGCAAGTAATTCCTATCCCTAACCAAAATGGCAATTGGTTAGACCTTATTTTTACTAACTTTTATGACGAAGTGGTGGTTAGCCCAACTATTGACGCCGAGAATATTTTCTCAAACACTCTCCATCACTCCGCTTTTACAGTTGAGCTTTCCGCCACAAATATTTCTTTCAGCCAATCGTACAATAATGAAATTGTATATGATTTTCAAAATGCTGACTACTTAAGCATTAAAAAATATTTGGACACAGTAGATTGGACAATTTCTCTTTCGTTATTAGATTTAGATGAATCGGTGTCTTCCTTTTATAAAATAATTTTCAATGCCATTCACTTATTCGTACCGAAGCTGAAGAAAAAAAACAAACTCTCAGAGCCTTGGCTCGACAATGATTTAAGGTGTCTCAGAAACCGTAGAAATAAATTATATAAAGCAATTAAAAATGAAAGCTTGCTCAATGAGGGTCTAATCAGATTATACGATCAGCTATCCAAAGAATTTCTCATCAAATCTCGCGAAGCGTATGAGTTCTATGTTAACTCAATGGGGGAAAAAATTATTAGTGATCCCAGGAAGTTTTATGATTTCGTTAACTTGAAACGTAAATCAACCGGCTATCCCTGTTCGATGTCCCGTGGTAACATGGTTTCTTCCTGCCCACAAGCCATTTGTAACTTTTTTGCTAATCACTTTCAAAATTCTTTTTGCTCGCCAAAAACCTCCACTTCTACTATGTCTGCAAGAATCACCGCGAGACCTCTTATCGCCGGGTTTGTTCTTACACAATAGGCTATTATTGAAGCTATTCACGAACTAAAGATCGGCAAAGGACCAGGCCCTGATTTGGTTTCTCCTTTCTTCGTCGTGCAATTTGCGGACCAATTGATCACACCGTTGCACATGATTTTCAATAAATCTCTCTCCCTAGGTGTTTTTCCATCTTTCTGGAAATCTTCATACCTTACGCCTATTTTCAAAAGTGGTGATAAACGATCAGTCGATAACTATCGGGGGATTGCTATTCTATCTGTTATCCCCAAACTTTTTGAGAAGTTAGTTTGTGAAAAACCTACTCGCATAATCGACCCTCTTCTAAATGAGCAACAACATGGTTTTCGTAAGGGTAGATCGACTTCTACCAACCTCATGATCCTGGTATCTGATGTGCTCTGTGAAATGGAAAAAGGAAGTCAAATTGACGCAGTCTATACGGACTTTAGTAAGGCTTTCGACCGGGTTGACCATCAAACTCTAATATACAAGCTTCGCAACTTTGGTATATCAGGGTCTCTTCTTGATTGGCTCCAGTCTTATCTTCGCGATCGAACTCAGCTTGTTAAATTCCAGGGCCACTTATCTAAAAGAGTTTTCGCATCTTCTGGAGTACCGCAAGGCAGTCATCTAGGTCCCCTGCTTTTTAACATCTTCATTTCTGACCTTTCTGAGACATTGCTTGGTATACCCCATCTCTTTTATGCAGACGACTTAAAAATCTACCACAGCGTAAACACGCAATCTGACGCAATTCTTCTACAATCCAAGCTTCAATCTCTCGAACATTGGTGCAATGTGAATAATTTGAATCTTAATATTAACAAGTGCCATGTAATAAGCTTTTCTCGTAAGAATATGATCATTAAGTATTCTTACTGCCTTAACAACACCATATTGGATAGGGTTGATCATATTATAGATCTCGGGGAAGTGTTGGACAACAAGATGCGGTTCAATCTCCACTATGACAAAATCCTTGCCAGGGCCAATAAACAGCTCCGATTCATTAAGAGACGTGCTAAAGAGTTCAAGAATATATGGGTTACCAAGTCATTATATATCACTCTGGTGCGTCCTCTATTGGAGTATGCCTGCGTAATATGGAACCCAGTTTTTGAGCTACATAGTGAGAGAGTAGAATCTGTTCAGAAACAGTTTTTACTTTTCGCTTTGAGGGACCTCTATGATCCAAAAGACTTCCAACATCTTCCTTCTTACAAAACTAGACTGAACCTTCTTAATTTTAATGCCTCTCTCTTCTAGAAGAACACTGTTAAGTGCATGCCTAACCTTTGATATTATAAGTGGTGCAGTCAATGTTGAAGCTCTCTCCAACAAAATTATTTTCAATGACCAACCAAGACGCACTAGGTATGCAACTCTGCTCAAGGAGGTCAATCACCACACTACCCATGCATATAACGAGCCCATAAATAGGTGCTGTAGAATATTCAACTCTATAAGCAGTAACTACGCTTCGGGGATCTCTAAACACACTTTTAAAACAAACTTATTAAAGGCCCTATCAACATCCTAATCCCACCTAATTTGCCCATCAATTTAGCTTAAATCAAAATAAAATATATTAAAGTAAAGTAAAGTAACTAAAATAAAAGTTGTGATGTATTTTGTTTTCTAATGTGTTGGAAAAAATATGTATTTTGTTGTTGTGTTGTTATATTGAATTGTTAATGCATTTTGCCTTGTTTGGTAAATAAATAAATAACGCCAGAGCAGCGAAGAAATGAGTGCCAGTTAATATGATTGATTTCGTTCGCCATTCCAACAAAGTTGGCTTTAAAGAAATTGAAGCACCGGTAGCAAGAAACTGTGGATCTGAGAGGAAGATTGAAAGAAATTTCTAAAAGAACAGGAGGGTGGTAAGGGTCGGGAGGGACATAGGGTAGAGCATCGGAATCCAAATCAACAGAAGACACTGGGATATTAGAAAAAATTGGATCCAATATTTTGCCATTTTTATTAGGTACCGAGTTCAATTGGGAAAGAGAACATACAGAAATGAATGAAGATAAAGTAAGCGAAAGACTGTTGCTTGAAGTGATGGTTGAAAAAAAGGTATTCCACTCGATGGAAGGCATATTGAAGTCACCACATAGCATTAAGTGAGCGGTAGGAAAACGGCACAGGAGATAAGATGAGAGCTCTACAAAGAAAATTTCATAAAGTGAAGAAGGACTATTACATGGGATATAGATTGAGGCGATAAGTAATAGTGAAGCAGGAGCAAGAGAGACACGAACTAAAATACACTCCACTGCAGATGTAGTTGAAAAGTCACTGCAAACCGAACTAGAAAGAGATTTGTGGACGCCAATAAGAACACCTCCACCATCAGACTTCCCAGAGATTGAGCGATCACGATCCTTGCGGAAGACAGTGTGCTGTGGTAAAATCTCACTATCGAAAATATAATCTGTCAACCAGGTTTCCATAAGACAGATAATATCATCAGAATATAGGGCAGAAGAAAGACTAATTTTATAAGACTTGGTCCTCAAGCCACGGACGTTTTGAAAGTACAGTTTTAAAGAACGTTTTAAGTTTGAGTTTTCTTTCCTGGTCTGGATCGAAAATTTTTTCGCCGAATTTTGGTGAACTCTTTTACAAAGACTCCAGGTGGCTAGAAGTCGCACTTTAGTAGGTCGCTGATGCCGGAAGAAACGGTGATGCAGAAAGAAGCAATGATTTGCTCCTGCAGATTATCCAGAGTCAGCGTTTTGCACAGCAAAAGAGGTAGTGCGTATCCAAGCTTAGCAGCTACGTACTTTTTTACTATTTCGGTCAAAGTACGATATGCCAACCGAGAAACAAGAACTTTAAGTGGAGGAGTTACAACCTCCATGTCTGGAAGCGTAAGCAAAGCAGCAGCAGATGCGGAAACGAGGTGACTCGTCGAGCTGCTATCCCGCAGTGAAGAAGGTGCAGTTTGCACAGTCTGGGTAGCAGATAAAGATGAAATCGCAGGTATCTGGTGACTCGTCGAGCTGCTATCCCGCAGTGAAGAGTGTGCAGTTGGCACAGTCTGGGTAGCAGATAAAGATGAAATTGCAGGTATCACCGGGCTCAACAGCTGCTGATGATTACCAGGCGTGTGTTGAGGGACACGTCTAGATGTTTTAGCTATAGTCTGAACCTGTGAACGAGTACGAGCAGCGGTGGGCGATCCAGGTGGGCTTAACGTAACGCAGTCATCGATCAGTGTTCCGTGCGAGGACCCAGAGGGCTGCTCAATGTTAGCAATAGAGACCAGCTCATCGACCTCCCTGCTGGTGCAGCGAAAATCTTCCGCTAGTTTAGTAAGTGCTCTGCATAGAGTATCAATTGTTGACTTAGCAGAACGAAGACGCGAAGCGTAGGACCCCATGGAATGTTTTCTGCGTTTGTCGCAGAACCAATATACGCCCGAATCATGTTTAAATATAACATCCGTACATTTACCCGGAAGGGAAACGCATTGCGAATGGAATGTTAGAGCGCAAAATCCAGCGCAAGTAATCATTGGTGACGTGTGTTTTTTATCCAAACACTCAGCAGCATCGCAGTGCAACATAGTAGTTTTGTTATTATTTTGTAACGTAAAAATAATTTACACTACACACGACGGGTTAAATAAAGATGATGATGTATAAGAGTTTGTAAGTTAAAGTTTAAGTTTTAAATGTACGCCTGAATCTAGGCAAAAACTAAATTTGAAGCAAATACACCCACTTAAATCAAGGCACGAGTAATGGTTTAGAAATGCACTGGTTACAATATGTAAACACTTTTAGGTCGACAATGTAAATAAATAATTCTTTGTACAGCGTAGACGCACTTCGCACTTTGCACGGGAAAAGTCAGTGACACATCGCAAAGCTCAAGCCGAGAAACGGTTAAAATGCAAATTTGAAAGTCTTTTCTTAAGAAACTTGAGAATAAGCGGTAGTATTGCGCGAAAGCACTAAACGGCGGCGCGTAGGAATAACACAGCTAGCATATGAAACTAGGCGTGACGAGCAAACGGCGGGCGGGACCGATTAATGAAAGAAAACCACGGAGCCAATGACGAACAGTAGTGCACTTGGTTATCTATTCACTAGATAAGCTTCATAGAAATTTGGCTGAAAAACTAGTATTGAGTCAGCAGCTATGAGTATTTTAGTCTCTTAAATATTGTAAATTTGCTCAGAAAAATAAAGAGTTTTTCCTTATAACTTCCGATGCAGTAACGAAATCAAAACTACATTCATGTGATTAGTGGATCTTACTGCATTTCTAATTCTGTAGGAATTTCGTTGAAAAATCGCAAAAGAGTTGCTAGCTATGATGAGTTTCGTAATTAATTGACATTTCTTTATCGAGCGATGTTGTCATAACATTTTCAAATGGGAATGATCCTGCGATGACTATTAACAACAAATATTTACGTTTCAAAAATTTAAAAAGTTTGGACAGTGGTAACCCTAAAATTATGTTCACTCCTATAACTTACAGTGCAGCCATTCAACCGAAACAAAATTCATAGAGTGGGTTTAACACAACGTGAAGCATCTATGGTGCCAGCACATGATTGCCAGCACAGGACAATTGCGTAAATATTGCACCAACAGATGTTTCCATTTTGTATTCATAAGCAAAGCATTTACAATAAAATAAGCAACCGATATAAATTTTCCGAGTTAAAGAAATTTTTCAGATGGCAACCCCAGACATAGTTTAATCGCTGAAACTTTCGATGATATCCTCGGATGAAAATGAAATTCACAGATTAGGTTGACTAAGCAGGAGCATGTTATGGTATATTTATTGCTGCTGTGTTGGATAAATGTTGCCAGCACTGAACAGTTTCATCATTGGTGTTTTAGGAAATGCTGTCAGAAAATGATATTTGTTCTTTTGAGTAAGAAATGATTGATATGATACTACAAAGACGTGTATAACGTCTTCACACGTTTTTAAGTTCCCCAGAGATAGTTTCTTCGATAAATAGTTTTCTAGCGGTTCTGATGCGCTAGACTTTTTACTAATGTTCGAAGAACAATAGTGTTAAACTCGTTTCGCCGAAAATTCATGTTTCTTTATATATACATATATATATATATATATATATATATATATATATATATATATATATATATATATATATATATATATATATATATATATATCAGCAAAATTATTAAGGGAGATAATCTCTGGAGTGGCCAATCCGATTGAGCTGAAATTTTCGGAGGTATCCAAATTCAGATATCCTAAACCTTTTGGCGACGGCGAGCGTTTTAGTGAATTTTGAGGAACTCCTATATTTCCAAGCAGTGTAAATTTTTGTTAAAGAAAAGTATTGGGAATGAAAACTAATTATGTTCTTAGCTTGTCTATGATAAAGAATCGGAAATTTTGAGCCGTGTGTGGGTGCAGGGTGCTTAAAAGTAGGCAAGGATTTTTTTTCAAATTTTGATTTGTCAGTACTTGTAAGAAAAACATTGGATCATCGTGAAAATTACAGAGCGTATTGATGTTGACTAAAATTTGGCACATGTTGATTTTCAGCATAAAGCGGGTAACCCTGTAGCTGTGGCAGGCTGCTGAAAAAAAATCCTTCAAATCATTGACCTTCCTGAAAAATTTTTGATTTTTGACAAAATTTCAAATTTTTGAAAAATTTTATTCTTTGTCCTTCATCAAAAGATAAAATTTTTAAAATTCCGATTTGCATAAGAACTGCAACCCATCACCAAATTACCTCTATTTTCAGCACTCGAAAGTTCTGTTCACGAGAACTGGCGACCGGATAATTCGATCATAATGAAATTTACAGGATATGTTGGTATTAGCTAGCCTGTGGCAGTGGTACCATCTTGAAAAACTACTGCGAAAAATTTTTAAAGATTTTAACAAAGTTTACACAATATTTCGATGTTACTCTATGTAACATTTGGTTTAGGACTGGCAGCTGTTGTGATTTTTGTCTCACAAATCTTGCAAATTTGCTCAGCAAAATAAAGCTTTTTTCCCTATAACTTCCGGTCCAGTGTGGAAATCAAAACGAAGTTCATGCAGTAAATGGACTTTAATGTGAAGTAAATGTCGTAGGAATTTCGTAAAAAAATCATGACAGGGCTGCCAGCTATGACCATTTTTGTAATTTTGTGGAATTTCTTTACTGAGCGATTATGTCATTAGATTTGCCATTGAGAATGATCCTGCAATGAAAATCAACAACAAATATTAACGTTTTAAAAATTTGAAAAGTTTTGAGCGTGGTAACCCTAAAATGCTTTTCACCCGTATACCTTCCAGCGCAGTGATTCAATCGAAACGAAATTTACTGGTTGGGTTTAAGTTAACGTGAAGCAGATTTGGTATGTATTTTGCTTTGCTGCTGACACAGGCTAACCAGCAATGCGCCATTTCCGTTAATATTGAACCAACAGATGCTTCAAATCACGTTCTCATATGCAAAGAATTTGCAATAAATATAAGAAATCAATTTTTAAATTTTCCGAGTTTTGAACATTTTTCGGATGGAAGCTTCAAACAACGTTTAACCGCTGAAACTTTCGAAGTAATCCTGCGATGAGAACGAAATTCAAAGGAAAAGTTGATTTAAGTATGAGCTTTGTTACCTCCCCTGCCTTCGGGAGGACAAGATCTGGGTGGGTCCGTGTAGGTCCCGGTCTAGCCCAATGGAAATGGGCGTGGGCGCCACTCACTCACCCCTAGTATGGACCTGGAGCCGTTGAGTGAGGTTTGGCTCCCCCAGAATCTCGTTTTAGCTCGGTTGGGCGCCTCAACCCGCGCAAGTTCGAATCGCCACCAATAAAATCTGAACCTATGACGCCTGTAAATCACTATGCGAGCTTGAAACGCTTGTAATGCTATCTGCTATTCTTGCACCCGCAATTCGGAGTACGAACTCGAATCGCCACAAATGAAATATGAATCCCTAACGCACGTAAAACACTATGCGAGTTCAAATTTGAAAATAAACCCGTCCCGATATATTTCTTCTATTCTTGAATTCACGAAAGGTTGATTCGGGATTCACTTACGATCATTACCCCGATGCGGGGCCTGCCGAGACTGAAATTTACTTTATTCTGATTCAACTTTTACTCCCGGGACAACATGAAGTCACTTCATCTTCCAATTACTTTTATTATCGACAACAGATTAAACGGCTTAGCAAGCTATTGACTTGAATTTCTATACGGAATTTACGCTACGCGGCCACCACTCAATTTTTTACACAATGTCAGTGTACCTAGTAACTAGTATCGGTAATATTTCTTCCTATACTAATCTTATAGCTTTACGTACGTTGGTTATCTATTACGTTGGTTATACGTTTATCTAGTACGTTAGTTATCTAATTTTACGTTTTCCGCCAAAACATTTGCTCACCAAAAATTTCATATGCTAACTAATTGACTGACTTTTTTCCTTGTTTTGTTTGAAGATCCGCCGAAAGTTCGAACGTGTTGACTCCCTCCAACTCATTCAGCTCCGTCGTCGTTATTCCCGCGTGGATCCCCTTTTTATCCCAAAAGTTCGCTTCGCACCGATGAATATTGAACATTGAATTAAAGCACCAGATTCTTGTCTTCGTCTACACCTCGAAAAGCGCCTGATTCTTGTTTTCGTCTACACCTCGAAAAGCGCCTGATTCTTACTTTCGTCTACACCTCGAAAAGCGCCTGATTCTTACTTTCGTCTACACCTCGAAAAGCGCCTGATTATCCAATACTCCTTCCAGACTTCCGAACGCCTCGCTGTCTCGTGTTAGAAAGGCAGCAAATAAAGCACTTTTTTCCACTCTATCGAAACCCACCTGAGTATTAAGAAAAAAACGTAGCTTTATCCAATACTCCTTCCAGACTTCCGAACGCCTCGCTGTCTCGTGTTAGAAAGAACTTTTGCGCGATCTTTCTCCTCAACGTTCACTACTCCTGAACGGTTTTTCGTAAGCTTCCGTTGTTCAGGTGCAATGTACTCTTCGCTCATGGCACTCGAGGCACCAACCTATTGTGGGTTGCGAGATTCACCATGGTGACTGTTCCACCACAGCTTTCGGGCAGTGTGGGACTCAGGTATGACATATATGCATGGTGACATTTGGAACGTCACTGTCAGCGGTTTATTTACATCAGCAACCAAAACGTCGTGGCGATTTGCTAAATCCCTGTGATTCCGCAGCTCCGGTGGCCAATTTGATTTCTGGAGAAATCGCCCAGGCGTGACGGGTCATTAGCGGCAATCATCGCTTCAATTTATTGACGGCGGACAAGCCAGAGTCAGGTAAGTGATTTGTGCCATTGTTGGACCCGATTCTTGGTGGTGTCTTTTCGTTTCAGGGCGCTCGTGGACGATCCTGGATCATGTCTACGCCGCCACCAGAAGCTATTCCAAGGGGGTACCCAGGAAGTTGGAAGTTTTGAACGGCTTTTCCCCAAGGATTACGGACAGGTGAGTTGGTGTTTACTGAGTCGTCGCCGTGTTTATGTGTTCCGGCCGCCAAGTGGTACGTTCGCGTTTTCCTTCCGACTGTCCACGTTCTGGGGGGTCCTTCCTGACTAGTCGGCAGGTGTTCGGTCGTTGCGTGGGTCTCGTTTCTTAAATTAACTTAAATCTAGGTCATCGGCATCCGACCAATATATGAGATAAGTCGGATGCCCTGACTCCTATTTTACCTACGAGTGGTGGGTACATTTAAGTGTTCGGCCTGCAAAATTGAGTGGTGGCATCGCGGATCAGAAAGGGGCAGCCCTTCGGGGAGAAGGGTTGCTCTTTTTTTCTTTTTTCTTTTTTTTTTATTCTTGTTGTTGAATTGAAACTCCCCTTTGTTACCACGTAGCAGATTGTTATGTTAAACTTATTGCTGCTTCGTTTGGAAAGTGTTAACAGCACTGAACATTTTCATCATTTGTGTTATAGTTGAGTTTTGTTGCTTTGGATAAGGAATGGTTGATATGATTCTACAAAGCAGTGTATTAAGTCTTTCCACACTTTTTTGTCACTCAAAGACAATTTCTTCGAAAATTAGTTTTCTAGCGATTCAGGTGCGCTAGAGTTTTCTTTTCTCCCAAGTTCTCCAACAGGTTGCAATACCGAGAACGATTGAAAAAATTGTAATTAAACTGTGGATTGTAAGTTTATGAATGTTTTTATCGGATTGTTGAAGTTCGATTGATCTTGTGTTATTGATGCTTAATTCTTTCATCATTTCTAAAGACATTAGTTCGTGTTTCTCTTCTGCTTCAGAGCTCGGGTGGAGTATTGCGGGTAAAGCTTGTATTGTGGTCATTTGCTGGGAAATGAGTTTTTTGTTGTTGATGGATATGCTGGTATGTTCAAATTTTATCAAGAATGTTCCATTTACGCTGTGGAATGTTTTTTCAATTTCCAATACGCCGACAAATTGGCTTAAAAGTAATACACCGGCTGAGATTTCGTCAATAGTAGGTACATTTCAATTGTTTGCTTTAGTGCAGGATGCATTGAGGCTTCTCAGTAGATTCGGGATGCAGGTTGTATTTCTTATATCTATTACATGATCTGATTTACAAATTGATAATTGAATTCGAATTTTACTATTTCCATTGATAGCAGAAATTTCTTCTTCGTATATCAAAATGTTGTTAAATACAATTTCGTTAGTAAAATATTTTCTTTTGATGAGCTTAATAAATATGTTCTGATAATTTTTTCGAGTCGTTAAAGGCATATTAACAATATAAAGTAATGCAGAGCTTTTGGCTACAATCTTTACCTCTGCGAAGTCTAATGCCGTATATGGTAACATATCTTTGTCCAATACATTAGTTGCAAGTTTAGTTTCGTCTTTAGATAGGATTAAAGAATTTATAATACCTGATTTAGCCCAATGTGTAGCATGGTTAATATATTTTAATTCTTCTGCAATTATCCTAAGCATAAATTGTACATCAAGTATTTTGTTACTATTTATCTGATTATTTTCTTTGAATAATTTTTGTATTTTGTTTGCCATTCTCGTTATATTATTTATTCTGTCGTTGTAGAGTTGGTTTATTACAACATGTCTGTTGTTATTTTGTAGCATATCCGTGATTTTTCTTTTATGGTTGGCAGGATTGCCTGCAATCCATTTCCAAGCGCGACCGAGAAAGTTAAGGGATCGCTTTATCCTTTTTGGCTTCAGATTTTGGATCAAATCTCTAATTTGATGCAGTTCTTGGGATAGGAAGGGAGCTAGGGAATGTTGTCGGATTTCTGGAATGTTGAGAATCGGTTCGATTTGTGATACGCAGTCTTCAAACTTGTCTACGTTGATGACGTGAATGATTTTAAAGTTTCTGTCTTGTATTTTGGTCAGTCCAGAGTGAATGGAGACTATTTGTGAGCTAGAGTAGTCTAAAATCTGAACTCTAGCCATGGAAGTTGGAAGAGTGAGCCTGAAAAGTAGAATTAATTTTTGATCTTTTTTATGAATTATTTTCCCTGATTCTGTTAAAACTGTGGAATTATTATTTTATTTTACTGTTTCCTGCTTGTATTTGGGTGTTAATTTAGAACCTTTTCGTTTGTTTTGTTTTACGTAAATAATTTTTGCAATGTCGTTGTTTTTAGTGGGTTGTCTCATTTTATTGTGGTTTCGTATGTCTGTCTCTTGTTTTGGTCTGAGTCTGTCGATGTTTTTCTGGCGTATTTTCTGTCGTTCGTCTGGGTCAAGGTTTCTGTCAAGATAGAAATCTACAGTTTTTTTTTTCCAGTGGTTGAATGTATGGTGTGATAGTATTCGTTTACTGCTCGTTGCAGCAGTTCGTCAAATGGGCGTGAAGAATCTTCCTTTCTGAGGCATCGCATGATTTTGATCAGGGTTGAATGCCATCGCTCGACCTGTCCGTTTACTTCATTCTTATATGGTGAAGTTTTAAATACCTTGATTTGCAGGTCATTTTTAATTAAAGCAGTTATTGAAACGGACGTTAGTGATCCTTCTTTGTCGATCACGACTTTTGTTTGACAATGGTTTTAATTTTGGCTGCCATTCTGGGAAAATAGAAGCTTTCGAGAATTTGTAGTCTATTCTCATCGGCGTTCCGATGGGCTCTTCGGTGAACCTGAAGGACTGTTTCCTCTTGTTCAACCTCGTAAGGAATGTCCTCGACAATTTTCTGCGTAAACCGAATGCGGTAGTCTCTAAAAAGTGCTATGAATATATCATTTGTATTTTCTTCATAATGTCTTCAGCAGTGTAAATTCCGTTTCCAATCCTTGGATTTAAGTAACGTTTAAAAAGGCTTATGATATCTGTGTCCGAGTATTCTGGTTTGATTATTATGTGTCGGGTGTAGTTTTCGTAAGGATGAAGAAGCTGATAGCTATCTTCGCTGCCAGTTTTGAGAATAGACTGATTTCGTTTGTTCGTATTCCATCTCTGCCGATGATATAACCTAAAAACTCAACTTCGCTCTTTAAAAACTCGCATTTATCGAGCTGCATTTTCATGTTGGTGGATTTTAAAGTTTGTAAAACTATGTCCAGGTTTTCGAAATGCTCTGCCTCGTTTTTGCCGAAAATGATAATGTCATCAATGTATACATAACATCTTTTCCCTATATGGTTGCGAACGATCGCGTCGAGAGCTCGCTGAAAAATTGACGGGGCGTTCTTCAGTCCGAATGGTAACCGGGTGAACTCAAATTTTTTGTTTTTTATGGAAAAAGCAGTCTTTTCAATGTCAGACTCCTTTAAAGGAATCTGGTGAAAGCCGCTTTTTTCATCAACCACCGAAAACCATTCATTTCGACGGAGATTTGCGAGAACTTCGTTAATCTCGAGAATAGGGTATTTATCCGGGATGGTTAATGAGTTAAGTTTGCGGTAGTCGATTACCATTCTGAACTTCTTCTCTCCTGATGCGTCCATTTTTTTGGGACGATCCAGACCGGAGAATTGTACGGCGATCTAGAAGGTCTTATTATGCCGTCATCCAGTAATTTTCTTACTTGCTTTTTTACTTCCCTTTTTAGCGCTATTGGGTAAGGATATGAACGTGAGTATACAGGATCGTTGGTAGTTGTTCGAATTTTGCCTTTAACGATGGTAGTATAAGTAAGTTTCTCGTCTGGGTCTGAGAGCTAGCTTGAATGTTTTCGAATAATTGAGTTTAATTTAGATGCCTGCTGTTGGTTAAGATGGTTTGTTCTTATCTCAAGGCTGTTGACTTCTTTTGAAACATATTGCTTGAAAGGGATATGAATATTGGGATGAATGGTCATAACACTATCTCTTGCGTGGATGACAGCTCCAAGATCTTTCAAGGTATCGCTCTCCGAAATACCATCGACAGATATTAATGTGGGGAGTATAAAGAATTGGATTTTGCCTATATAGGGACCAAAAGGCTGAATATATGAGTGATGAGTAACTTGGACGTTCCCGCCAACTGAATTAGCATAGAAATTTCTCATGTTTGGGATGTGGTTCCATATGTGTTTTGGTTGGATATAGTTTTTATTGGATCCTGTAATTACTAGAAATTTTAATGTCTCTCCGCTTCTTATAATGTATTCAAAGTAAGGAAGCGAAGAGTGCGTTAGCCTAAAAAATAGATATCGTCTAGTTGCTCTGGTTGGTCTAGGTTGGAGTTTTGAGACTCTTAGTGTGTTGTTGTAATATTTGCTTGCTTTGGCTCGTTAGTTCCCGTGTTGGGATCTTCATTAAGTTCTAGTGGGAATGGATGGGTTTCCTCTAGTGCGATGTATTCAAGGAAATCTTGATCGTTACCAATATAAGAATTATCGAAAAGTTCTTCGCGAACTTCTGAATTTTTATTTTTATCATGTGTCGTAAAGTGGGTACGCTGGTGCTTATTTAGATAAACTCCTTGAAAACAGGTTGGTTTCTTAGGCATCGGTCTTGATTGGGCCTGAGGTCTGTTGCAATAGTTCACGGAGTGTGTTCTAACGTACTGATCGACGTCCATAGGCTTGGGCCTTGGTTGTAGTTTTGGAGTGACAGGCCTAGGGTTAGGATACTGCTGCTAGAATCTATGAGGCTGTAAAGCATGAGGGTTATGAACCAATTCGGGATAAGAAGTACGTCTAGGGGCTGGAACATGAAAGGGTTTTGGAGCATTGGGATTGACTCTTCGAGGAGGAACAGGAGGTGTGTAAAAGCTGGAGAGTTGTTTGCGTGTTGCGCTCTGTAGTCCATATTTTGTAGTTTCAGACAATAGTGTAATGCCTGAAGAAAGTCAACTGGTTCCCGAATACTCGAAAGTCTGGGTAAATCACCTCGTAATCCTCGAACGAAAGTGTCTAGTGCCTTATCTTGATAGCACTGTGTCATAACATTCAACGATTTGTGGCTCATCTCCATTGATGATAATTTATTGAGGATTAGAAAGAAGTGTTGGTAGACAGCCTGGTAAAATTCAGGAATGGTGTTGGATCCCTGTACCAAAGTTGTCATTTGGTACTCGAGCGTACTTAAGTCCCTTTTATCTGCATAGTGCAGCGTAAGGCATTTGGTGATTTTCTCCCAATTGAGTGGGGTGTTGTACGATTCGAGTACAATATTAGCGTCACTGACAATTTTATTACAGATTAATGAAAGAATACCGTAATATTTGGGTGTGCCTCAGAGATGATCATACATTTTTAGAATTCACTCAACGCTCTTTTTTCAAGAGCCAAATTTACTTGGTTGTCTAGAAAAGTCCCTCAGACTTTTCACGATATCCGGAATTTTGTCCATATCGGACAAATTCATGTCGGTGCCTATGCTAATTTGCCCATCGGTATCGTTGTTGATATCGGCCACGGGATTCATAAAGGAATTACAGGCTGTTAATGCGTTTAAGTTTTTGAAACGAAAGAAATTTACTGTAATTTGAGACGCAAAAAACTAGTGTATATTATCGAAACTTGGCTGGAGGTATAAAGTCAGTTCAAAGTTAGCACAACGAAGTGGACGAGCAAATTTCTTAACTCTTAGATGAAAATTTACTGCTGTCGCCATATTTCATGGAGGATCATTCTGAATCAATCTATATCAACTTGCTATCAGAGTTGAAAGAATTACTGCAGGTATTGCATCCTACAGAAGAACCGAACGAAAGTAAATTGCCGAAAGAGACAAAGGGTGATGACGATCAAAAACTACCAAAATTTACCGCAAAATATGATGAATGGAAATATTTTCATGATAACTTCTTGTCTCTTATATACAATCGGACATCATTGTCAAAAGTAGAGAGATTGCATTACTTGTTACCGCCCTCCCTGGGCGGTAATACGACCCCTATTTCCTTCTACCGGGGAAAGGGGCGACAGCCACGGACGGCTCGCTCACACTGAGATGGGTGGATTCGGGCGCCACTCGTTTCTGCCCGCGCTGTCTTCAAGCCCGCCTCCGCAAAACGAGAATTCGGGCGGGCATCAATTTCACTTTCCACGAAACCTACTACGAATTGATACAACAGCGATTACACTCAATTTTCACACTTTATTTCTGAATAAGTCACTTCGTCTACCTATCAATTGCGGCGCCGATCCCTATCGATACAAAGCTAGTCGCTAACAGCCCTAGTCTATAAAGCGTAAATTATTCCTCCTAGCAGCCTCTAGCCCAACTATGAATCTACAATAAAACTAACGTACCTTAGCTTCTCTCGTAATTACTCCCGGGGCTTCCCCCAATTCGTGCGTCGTCTTCGATTTTTTATTCGAGATGATGGTTATCTGCCGGCGTCCGAGAAACTGGCGAAATTTAAGTAGAGGCGCCGCTGGCGCGCCGTTCGTCGTAGCCAACCGTCTCCACCAACGGATTGCTTCTGGAAGTTACCGCTGCCGTCGTCTAATCCGACGTCGCACCCCACATTTCAGATCGCTAACTCAATAATTTCGATGCACTTCTATAGTTACTTCGTCTCCATCAAAGATTCGATTCGGGAAATTACAAATGCCGTCGTCTAATCCGACGTCGCGTCGCAAATTTCAGAACGCCCAAATCAATAGCTTCGCTGCGCTTCAAAAACTTTTTCCGTCTCCGCCAAAAGGTTTGATTCTGGAAATCACCGCTGCCGTTTTCCTGTGCCTCGCGCCGATCGCAATTCGTGGTCAACGTGGAAAAGAAATTAGTATCAATTTCATCCAAAACTCCGTCGTTCTTTTTCTCAACTTACGTTTACCACTGCCAGTCACCAAAAGAGACCCACTCCTTGCTTTCCATTTCCATTTAGCCTCGGTGGACCATAAATTTCCAGCTTTAGCGGAATTTCTGAATATCATTTATTTACAAAATCATATCCTTTATTTTGTATTTTCCTATTCCACTTTATCACACAAATTCAATATAATAATATAATATTTACAAATTCAATATAATATTTACAAATTCAATACAATAAGCCGACTCGCTATTGTATCCATACGTCGCTTTTGTTTTGTGCGCAGACCTAACGCGTAATATACTTAAAATGCAGCTAAGCGAGCAAGGCTGAAAACTAGCTACGACATTTTGCAGTGACGGAAAGTAATAATGCCGCTGCTTAGAAAAAGCAGAAATTTTGGATTTTTTGCAATCTGGCTTTTTATGTAATCTGGCAGTGCACGTAAACCTGGGGCTACAAAAATACGATCCCAAGCAAAAAAAAAGTCTAGCGCATCAGAACCGCTAGAAAACTAATTTTCAAAGAAGTTATCTTTGAGGGATTTAAAAATGTGTGAAGACGTTATAAACTTCTTTGAAGTATATCAACCATTTCTTACTCAAAGGAACAAATATCATTTTCTGACAGCATTTCCAAAACACAAATTATGAAATTGTCCAGCACAGCAGCAATAAATCTACCATTACATTTTCGTGCTTAATCAACCTATCCTTTGAATTTCGTTTTCATCCAAGGACATCATCGAAAGTTACAGCGATTAAACTATGTCTGGGGTTGCCATGCGAAAAATTTCCAAAACTCGGAAAATGTAAATATCGGTTGCTTATTTTATTGTAAATGCTTTGCTTATGAATACAAAATGGAAGCATCTGTTGGTGCAATATTCAGGAAATTGTCTGGTGCTGGCAATCATGAGCTAGCACTATAGCTGCTTCACGTTGTGTTAAACACACCCTATGAATTTCGTCTCGATTGAATAGCTGCGCTGTACGTTATAGGAGTGAACATAATTTTAGGGTTACCACTGTCCAAACTTTTTAAATTTTCGAAATGTAAATATTTGTGGTTAATTGTCATTGCAGGATCATTCCCATTTGGAAATTTTATGACAACGTTGTTCGATAAAGATATGTAAATAAATTACAAAGTTCATCATATCCGACAACTCTTTCGCGATTTTTCAACGAAATTCCTACAGAATTAGAAATGCAACAAAATTCGTTTATGACATGAATTTCGTTTTGATCTCGTAATTACATCGGAAGTTAAAAGGAAAAAAACCTTTATTTTCCTGAGCAAACTAACAATACTTTGGAGGTAAAATTGCCATAGATGGCGTTTCTATACTAATTTTTCAACCAAATTTCTCCGAAATCTATCTTACAGTAAGGTTCACCTATTGCGTGAATTTTGTTAAAATCTAGTGGCTAAATCGGATGCTATTGGCCAAAAAACAGTTGCTTTTCGCAGCGATTTTTCCAAATGGCACCACTGCCACAGTGATGCCTATATTTCAAAATCACTTCTTTCAGACATGGTCCTAGCTAATTCCAACATGTCCTGCTAATTTATTATTTGATCACATTATCCGATCATCAGTTCTCGTAAACAGAAGTTTTGAGTGCTGAAAATAGAAGTTGTTTGATATCGGGCTCTTGTTTACCGCGAGATTTTGAAAATTTTTATTTGATTTGGTAGACAAAAGTCAAAATTTATCACAAATTTGAAATTATTTTCAAAAATCAAAAAATTTTCAGGAAGCTCGATGAGTTGAAGGATTTTTTTTCAGGAACCTGCTGTAGCTACAGACATGCCCGTACAATCTTCAAAGTCCATGTGTGTTAAATTCTAGTCTACATTAATAAACTCTAAAAAGTTCACGATGATCCATTGTTTTTCTTAGAAGTTATGACAATTCGAAATTTAAAAACAATCCTTGCCTACTTTTAGGCACTCAGCGCCTACACAAGGCTCAAAATTTCCAATCCTTTATCATAAACTAACTAAAGTCATAATAGGTTTTCATTCCTAGTACTTTTTCTGATCAAAAATCTATACTGCTTGGAAATATAGGAGTACCTGAAAATTCACTAAAATGCCCGCCGCCGCCAAAAGGTTTAAGATATTTGAATTCTAGCAAGTCATGGACCTACCTGTCATATACATCTATGTCCTCCGAAAATTTCAGCTCAATCGAATTGGCCGCTCCAGAGATTATCTCCCTTAATCATTTTGCTGATATATATATATATATATATATATATATATATATATATATATATATATATATATATATATATATATATATATATATATATAAATATATATATATATATTCGGCGAAGCGAGTTTAATAATAATTTTATATAATAAAATTTGCATTGTTCGAAAATGTTGTAGCTATATGTTGTTGCTTTCGTTGAGTTGTTAAATTGTTTAATTAGAATCACGCATAGAAAAAACGGGCTTGAAACTTTCATATGAAATAATTTACAATGTAATGTGCATTGAAACACTGAAAAACAGTCTTTGCACTACAAGATTTGACGTAAAATAATTGACAATTATGGAGTGCTTAGCCAATTCATTCAATTGACACTGCCGGCTGCAAAATAGTCAACAGCAGTGGTACGAACCGTTTAGAACACTCTTACTGTTATTAGCACACTCTACGTAAGAGCCCATAAACAACCTCTGATTAACATTTTCTGCTTCAGTGACGTGACATGGGCAGGATTTTGTTGTTGTATTCAATATACTTATACACTTCAATATTGATCTGCTCGGGTGTGTAAAAAAAACGCATTTATTAACGGTATTTCTCAACAATCGATTTCGAGCCTTGGAAGCTTTGGGGCTAGATTGACCAAAGCATTGACAAAAGAATTTACCGTTTTCCAGCTAAGTTTATTATTTGCAAGCCAATGCAAACACACCACAACCTACTTGCAATCAATGTAAAGGCTCACATTGCTTAGCGCATTATTACCAATTTTGACAGTTGCCTCATTCTCAGAAATTTGAGTCAGTCAAGCGAAATGGGTTGTGTCTGAATTGTCTGCAAGGACATCACCCACCATAATAAATGCAAAGAGGCTGCTACAATCGGTCTGGCCTCAAGAATCACCTGGCGATGAACCCTTATCAAATGAAATTAGGTCAGCGTGCGCAAACTGAATAGCAGACTACATGAATTGAAAAATTTGCGCATCCCACGTTGGGTTGACTATATGAATTGCTCAACTGTTGAACTGCATGGATTCAACCGCAAGGCCTATACGAGAATAATTGTTCGAAATAAAGCACGAGCTTCTTCGCTTTTGGGCATTGCAGAAATAAGTCTGGAACTTTGTCGAGCGGTTTTATTGGCCAAATTGATGTCTAAGGTTAAATCAGGTTCATCCATCGCGATGGACAGTATTTATGGTGGATTGAACAACAACAATATTGAATACGGTGGGTAACAGTCTTGATGCCATGATCCGACAGAAGATAACCCTGCCAACTTAGCGTCTCTAGGCATTGAAACCCGTTAAATTATCTGCAATAATCAATAATTGTATGACCCTGCGTGTCTAACTCAATTGGAAAACTATTGGCTGATTTCCCACCAACTATCCAAAACTAAAATAGATCTTAAAACTCTAGGGCACCTGAACCGCTAGAAAACTAATTTTCGAAGAAATTGTCTTTGAGTGACAAAAAAATGTGGAAAGACGTAATACACTTTTTTGTAGAATCATATCAACCATTCCCTGTTCAAAGTAACAGAATTCAACTATAACACAAATGATGAAAATGTTCAGTGCTGGCAACACTTTCCCAACGAAGCAGCAATAAGTTTACCTTGACAAGCTCATACTCATATCAACTTATCCTTAGAATTTCGTTCTTATCGGAGGATTTCGTCGAAACTTTAGCGGTTAACGTTGTTTGAGGCTGCCATCCAAAAAATGTTCAAAGCTCGGAAAATTTAAAAATTGGTTTCTTAGTTTTATTGGAAATGTTTTGCATATGAGTAGGTCATTTGAAGCATCTGTTGATGCAATAGTTACGAAAATGGCTAAAGCTGGTTACCCTGTGTCAGCAGCAAAGCAAAATATATACCAAATATGCTTCACGTTAAACTAAACCCAACCAATAAATTTCGTTTCGATTGAATCACTGCGCTAGAAGTTAATCGGGTGAAAAATTTTTTAGGGTTACCACCCTCAAAACTTTTCAAACTTTTAAAGCGTTATTATTGAATGTTAAATTTCATTGCAGGATCGTTCCCATTAGCAAATCTAATGACATAATCGCGCAGTAAAGAAATTACAAAATATTACCAAAATGGTCATAGCTGGCAGCCCTTTCATGATTTTAGTATGACACTCCTATGACATTTGGCTCACATCAAAATCTATTTATTGCAGAAACTTCATTTTGATATCTTGACTGCACCGAAAGTTATAGGGAAAAAAGCTTTATTTTGCTGAGCAAATTTGCAAATTTGCAAAACAAAATTTGAGACAAAAATCATCATAGATGGCAATTCTAATTTTTTAGCTTAATTTTTGTCAAATGTTATCTTAAAAAAGATCCAAATATTGTGTGAATTTTGTTTAAATCTAATGGCTGAATCGGAAGTTATAGGCCAAAAAGCGGTTGTTTTTTCTCAGTAATTTTTCAAGGTGGATCAAATTATAAATATCTGGATCAAATTTATAGAACGGAATAAGTTCTACAAAGAAATTTCAAATTTATAAAATGGCGAGCAGTTAGAGAATAAAAGCAAGCTGTTGAAACGACATCCCTTCTTAGAAGGCGATGAGATTTGGCCGTCTAACAGAAGCAAACTTAACATCCCATCATCCTTTCTAAAAAAAAATGCTGATTGGTTGAGCTCTTAATTCAACAGACACACAAAGCAACATAACACGGCGAAACTCAACTGATATTGAACATTCTTAAAAAACACTACGATCGACGCTCGGAACTGTATTAAGCGTGAAATACATAAATGCATGAAATGCTTCCAACCGAAAAAAATCTCTGTAGCCACATCTTTCGGAACAAAATTCATCGGAGCGAATGCCAAACTCCAGCAAGTTACAATATTAAATAGAAACTTTGCAGCGGAAATTTTAGCCAACAGTAACATCGTGTGGCACTTCAACCCTCCAGGTTCTCTACATTTTGGCGAGTGTAGTGTAAATAAAACGTAAACACATAAAATGTCATAACATGTTCAAAATATACACTTTGCGATTTTAGCGACATCCCAAGAAAGTGGTGAGCACTAAGATTAGCAGTAGATTTAATTTAGCGAACAAATATACTTAATATTAAAAACTAAATTAAAAACCAAGTCCATACATTTTAGCACCTATATTTTTCATTTACTAAAATTTTACTACTTAAGAGCGAAACATGAGATTATAAAGTATCGCGGTGTCGGTTCCCGGCTGCATTGAGATATAAGTGAATGTGAGGAAACATCGGCGAAGTAGGCGAGAATTGTATATTAGCGATTAGCGAATTGTATATAAGATTTAACGATGAGGGTAAGCCACGAGCACATGAACGAGGATACCGTAGATGCAGCGATTTGCCGGCATCGGGCCAAAACAGCCGTGACTGAACATCAACACCACAGCCAACATCTGTTTTGCCCCGACATAGAACGAATGATTCAGGGCCCCGTGGCAAGGTCGGCGATGAGGGGCGAATTGGGGGAAATCACAAAAGACCGGGAAACGCGAGCCCCGATCACACAGGACGCGATACGAGGTAACCCGGACTTGAAATTCGACGTGGCGCGGCACAATCAACTGGGTGAAAGTAGATTAAACAACCATAAAACGACTTACCCGAATATATCTATGGGCGCTAGTTCGTATGGTTGGCGGAACGCTCACATATGCCTGTACCTGGGATCGGTGGATCGCCGTTTCGACATTCCGGTGCGCCACGAGACTTTTCAAATGCTCCGTCTAGTCGTCAAGTGTACAAATAGCAGATACGATTCATGGCAGATATGACAACTCGCTGACCATTTCTCGTCGCTACATTCGGGTCCGCGATAAAGGGTCAGTCCACGGCTAACATCAAAAAGTTCCACTGATGTTTTCTCCACTCACGCAACTAAAATGTGGGGAATTAAGAATAGTTATGCATAAGTAAACACTCACCCGGTGACAGCTAAATCATGAAACGTACACTCGCGAAGTGGCAGATATCAAAGTTCTCGATATGAGACTCGAAGTGGCGTTGCCATATGAAGGCGATCAAATACAAGATCAATGGCCGCTGTTTTAGGACATTGCCCTGATAGGGCGGTATTATTCAATACTGAAAAACGACATGGGAATAGTCCCGCAAGAACGGGGTCGAAAAAGCAGGACCGAGGTTCTGCAGGGATCCGGATGATGAAAGGAGTTTCTTCTTGATCCCGACACCAAGAGCAGATCGGAAAAAATAGCAGAACGAGCCTATAGCGATAAATTTTTCATTATTTCGGTGCGAGCGAGGAGTGAAGGCCTGAACTAATTCCGTCGAGAAGTACAGCAAATCAGCGAGCTTGGTTGCCAATTAAGGAGCGATTGGCGATTCAGAAGATCTTAGCAGATATTGAGACAGTGCGTACGATTTGTTGGATGAATGAAAGCGGCGATTGAAGAAAATACCAGAGTGAAGGGGCGAAGCGAAGGCGACGATCGATCCGTTGCGGAACGGTGCGACGAATATATTCTGGATTAGGGGCGAAGGTACGTGGCGATATAGATAGTTTTAAGATAAGATTTAGGTTTGCCTGTAAATCATAGATAAGCGTAATTTTGTTCGATTCGCGGCGCCGTGTAAGTTTCATTGAAGTAGTTAATTATCATCTGACGGATTTTGAGTTTGAATTCTGAGAATAAAATCGATGTACAGTGTTGTAACGCGGTGTTTCCCTTAGTGAAAGAATATATCGTGATAACGAAGTAGAACAGTTTATCCGGCCGACTTCTCGTTTCGCGGCGCGGGTATTGGAGGCAGCCGAGGGGAAGAAACGAGTGGCGCCCGGACTCACCCCTTCTCTGCAAGTGAGCCAGCCACCCGAGGCTGCCGCCCTGGCCTTCTGGAGTAGAAGGCAGGGTTTGATTTCGTAACGGCGGAGGCCGTACGGTGACAAAATACAGTTTGTTTCAGTATGCCAAGATCGGTCGGCGACCAAAAAGACATCTCAAGCAGATATCGTCATTTTTTTTCTTTTCAAATTCGAACGCATCTCAGCTGACGCTAGTAGGGGGCGGTTGAATTCGCCACGCTGAAGCTGGGATTGTTCTAAGAGGAATTTTTCACGTCATATCCAGCCTATTCTTTTTTGAATATTATCAGACTATTCGTTTTGAATATTGTCACACTATTCTTTTTTTGAATATTGCCCGACGTAGTGGTAGCCACTATTGGCAGTTATTGCACATCGAGCAAATATACTCAAACTGCGCATAGCGTACCATTTCACGGGCTTTGGGACCGTGTTCACGAATGGCGAGACTTTCACGTATCCGATAACGAAAATTGCGTTACTTCCCGTTCCCAATAACCAGTGACGGCTCGTAGCATAAAAATTTGGGTCGGCCAAAATGGAAGTTATATTTAATAAGTTTAATTTTTGGTAGAGCAAAAAAATTTTGATTTTCATACAAAAAAATGTTCCAGTAAAAACTACGAATTGCGCTTGAGCATTGTCATTAAGAAAGAGAATGGATGTAATTGGGGGAGAAAAAAGACACTGTAAATCAATGACTCTACATCTCTAAAATAAGCAAACAAGCAAAAAAACTAATTGTCAAAAGCGTCTACATACAAAGCAATAACATTTTTGATATTCATTTTTTCATATTACGGTTACAAACACAGCGAAATAATTGATATATTCGTAATAAAAATTTATCATTTTTATTCAACTAATTTTCGTTATTTTACTATTAGTGACAAAAGATTGGACCGTCATTGAGCTTCAAACCAAATGTATTTAAAAACTTCGCCAAAAATTTGTCCTATATATACATATATATATATATATATATATATATATATATATATATATATATATATATATATATATATATATATATATATATATATATATATATATATATATACAGGGTGTTTGGTACTAGGGGAACACTATTGTAAGGAGGTGATATATTTTAAGCAAAAAATTGCTCAACACGGTGGTCCGGTTTTCAAAATCTACGTAGTTGCAGAGTGGCCAATAAAACTATTTCGGACCTGTACCCTGCTTCACTTAAATCATTATATCTTGAAAACTAATAATCATAACGCATAGTTTTTTGGCTTGTTTTTTTTATTAAATCAAATTACCTTTAATTTGATGTAACATTCTAAATTCTAACTGTACCTGATTTTGAGATATTTACTTGAAAACACAAAATGTTGGCATTTCTACCCCGCAAATTCAGTGTTCAATGTCGTTTTTCTCAGAAAATCTCATGAAAAGATGCCATTTTAATTTAATTTTTGATAGGCCATATTGTTGACTGCAAAATTTGCAGACACATTTATGACTTAGATTTTACAGTTCCGCAAGTAGTAAGCGAAAATGCATATCGCTTAAAAAATAAATTTGCTGTAAAGTGGCCCTCGTTTAAAAGAATAGTTTAAATTGTTATTTGTACTGAAGTTTTTTTACTGCCCATTAATTAGTTTTTAAACTTTCAATTAAGAAGACTAAATAAAAATTAGTTTCCACATAACTGAAGCACCAACCTGGATGTTAAAGGTAACATTGGGTATTAAGGGGTTATATACAGTTAGAAGGCCGGAAAAAGACGTTTTTTTATTAATTTTTTGTGAGAAGGTATTTTACTTTACAAAAACAAAAAGTATACATGCATTTAGTGCCAACATCTAAGTTTATAATGGCACTAATAATTTGTTAAAATATTGATCTGGTGCGCTCCCCCAGACGATCTCCTGAAGGTCTTCCAAAAAAAGGTGTTCGGCGGTGACCACGATTTCTCCGGTATAATTCATCTCAAGTCAAAAAACCAAACAGATACTTTTAGTAGATAGATAAAACTAGGTATTGAACGAAGGAATAATCGAAATTTAGACAAAATGGCAGCTTCTTAAAAAAAAAATCGAATTTTTGACCAAAATTGCCATTTAAAATTGTTTAAAAAAAACAGAAATAATTATCCGAAATCTTATTCCTTCGTTTAATACCTGAGAAATATATCTGAGAAAGTTGTGTTAAAATTTCAAACCGTTTAGTTGAGCCGTTTTTTAGAAATCGTGGTCACCGACTTGGAAACATAGTTTTGAGAAAAACGCGTTTAAAGTTTCGGAAGAAATTAACACATATATCATATTTTTTTAGTTACATGGAGTCATCTATTTTAGGGCAATAAGATGTACCTTTTGTAGCCTCACCAGCTTCTAATACCTCGATTTGATGCTGTCTACGAGCCATTCTTCCCTCTCGCTTACTCCCATGCGCTTCGGTCTGTACTCCGCCGACTTTCTAACAGTCCGAAATGCAATAAATAGAAAATCGATTTTAACTGTATATAACCCCTTAATGGAATAAGTAAAAAAATTAAGACCCTATAAAAACAGAACCACTTTCAAATTATTGTGAGTTTCGGTACATTGCTCGAACTAGAAGATATCACTAAAATTTTAAACATAAATTTAAAATTCAAATGTCTCACTACACTAATGACGAATATGCAGATATTATGAACGTATATGGAGAGTGCCGGGGAAATTCACAAGCGGCGCAATCTTTGTATCAACAGAGATATCCCCATCGACGGATTCCTGGACGGAGAGTGTTTCGACAACTATACACAAGGATTTGGGAAACTAGCAGCGTTAGGAGAAGCCGAGTAAACGCAAATCCTGCGCCTGCTATCGCTGTACGGACCGATGAAGAAATACTGCTTGCAGTGGAAACTGACCCAACAATCAGTATTCGACGATTGGCGTTGCAGTTTAACGTATCTACGTGGAAAGTTTTGAGTGTTTTAAAAGCAGCTCGTTTACATCTCTACCATCACAGGAGCTGCTACCGATCGATTTGCCCAAAAATATCGAATTTTGCTATTGGCTCCTTGAGAAACAATTAGACACCGAGCATTTTTTGAACACCATTCTCTGGAAGGATGAGTCCTTATTTACCAGGGACGGTATCACAAACTTCCACAATTTACATACGTGGGCTGAGAGCAATCCACCCACGAGAAGGACTTCATCGTTTCAGCATAGGTTCAGCGTAAACTTATGGGCAGGAGTGATTGGTAACGATTTAATTGGACCTATTAGGCTCCCGCCTACTTTATATAGTACCAATTACTTACATTTGATGGTGCTCCAGCTCACTATGGCCGATCAGTCAGAGATTGGTTGAATTCCAATTATACCAATCGCTGGATCGGTGGAAATGGACCAATGCACTGGCCTGCGAGATCTCCTGATCTAACAATTATGGATTTTTGTTGTATGAAGACGGATGACGGCCTTATCTACACAATGGAAGTATCAACATTGGAAGACCTAAATACCAGGATGGATGCGGCTGCTACAGAAGTGAAGCAGCAGCTGAGAAGTATGAATATGAAAAGAACGAAACGAGCTTTAGCGTGTATTCAAAATGAAGGCGGCCATTTTAAACATTTACTGTAGCTCAAAATTGTGAAATAAAGCATAATCTCCTTTAATATATTCTTTCAGTTCAAGCAAAGAGTGTAGGTCGAAAACGAGGGCCATTTTAAGTCATATTCAGTTTTTAAGCTATATGTATTTTCGCTTATTACTGCGAAATGGTAAAACTTAAGTCATAAGTATGTACCCAATTTTAATAGCCAACAATATGGCCTACAAAAAAAAATCAAATAAGAATGCCAATTTTTTATGAGATTTTCTGAGAAAAACGACATTGAACACAAATTTGCATGGAAGAAGTGCCAAAATTTTGTGTTTTCACGTAATTATCTCAAATCAGTACAGTTACAATTTTAAATGTTACACAAAATTAAAGATAATTTAATTTTCTAAAAAAACAAGTTATAAAACAATGCGTTATGATTATTAACTTTCAAGATATAATCATTTAAGTGAGTCAGGGTACAGGTCCGAAACAGTTTTATTGGCCACCCTGTAACTCCGTAGATTTTGAAAACCGGACCACCCTGTAGAACAATTTTTTGCTCAAAATATATCAAGGAATGCCTCCTTACAATAGTGTCCACCGAGAACCAACACCCTTAAAACTGTGTCTGGGGCTGCCACCCGAAAAATTCCAAAACTCGGCGAATTTAAACATCGGTTGCTTATTTGATTATCAACTTTGAACGATATCCTTGGATGAAAACAAATTCAAAGGATAGGTTAATTAAACACGAGCATGTTATGGTACATTTAATGCTGCTGTGTTGGACAAATGTTGCCAGCACTGAAAATTTTCATCACAGGTGTTATAGGAAATGCTGTCAGAAAATGATATTTGTTCCTTTGAGTAAGAAATAGTTGAAATGATACTACAAAGAAGTTTATTACGTCATCACACGTTTTTAAGTCACTCAAAGATAACTTTCGAAAATTAGTTCTCTAGCGGCTCTGATGCGCTAGACTGGTTTTATTTTACTAACATACAGCAACATTGTCTTACTACCCTTTACATACATGGTGCATTCTACAGTAAAAAACTCGCACTTGACTTTTTCTATTCTTGCAATGCTTTTTTATAGAAAATAAATCTAAAATTGACTCAAGAGTAACATAACATAACTTATCCAGCAAATTGCGGCTGGCGGCCAAAATTTTTACATTGCCTCATCTGTATGTGGGGTGTAAAATTTGTTACAAAACAGCCAACTTAATTTTTAGTATGAGAGCGAAGTTTCGACTGGTAGCTATCTGTAGAGTTTTGAGTAGCGTAGACTGTAATCAGAATCTGCCAGTTTGGTTCGGGCCACAATTTCGGCCGTGGCTTTGCTTGATTTTTGCTCGTACTTACTGGGTATGATGTGGGCACCGCTTCGTGGAGTGGATGATGAACGCATTGTATTTATGCATGTACATATGCTTGAACGGAATGATGTAGGTTGGGTGGACCGTTGACTGGCCATCGTTGGAACGATGTACTTGCTTGATGTTTTGCTCAAGATAGCCGCTTACACAAACCAGGATTGAAGCAAGATTGAGATTAAAACAGATGATTGAAAATGGGTTGTTTTCTCGTTTACATTAGACTATTTCGATATTACTCCTGTTTTGATCTGATATTGTATACGCGGCTTATAAAAACCTTAAGATTGAATGAGGCAGATATAATTAAGAAATCAATTTGTAGTATTTAAGTGCTTAACATTAATTATTTATCTTTCTTATTTTTGGGTGAAATAAGTCAATTCTTTTGGTACGGCCGGGCCGATCCTGCTGCCTCTGACGAGCCGTCTTTGCCAATAATAAATCCATATAGTGCAATAGTATCAAATAACTCAGTACAGTGAATAAGAACCAAATAATCAGAGCAGTGCAAGCTAATGAAACTCATACTGTACCTTTTAATAAATAAAAGTAAATGGAAAACAGGTGAACAGCCAGGCTCGACCGAATAAAAAAAACACTAGTTGTCAATATCTGGTGGACTATGTTACCTACAAATGATTCGCAACCTAGACCTGTTAGCGCAGGCCAGAAAACAGATGTTCACAGTTGACTTGGTCACATGGGGCATATGGGAAATCGTCCCAACACAATGAATTCTGGTGGTACATGAAAATATACCGGTACCAGCCGGTATACAATTTTGAAAATGCTTTAGTTTTGAAAAGAAAGTAAGTAAGATTTGTATTTGAACTTTGAATGGATGTAACTAAGCAGAATTAGTATTGTATTAGATTGGTGTTAATATCGAATTGAAGATTAATTTGAAGTTGAAAAGTAACTTGAAATCGAAATCGACTGGAATAGAGTTAAATCGAATATATAAAATATATCTATATATATATATATATATATATATATATATATATATAATATATATATATATATATATAATATATATAATATATATATATTATATATACATATATATATATATATATATATATATATATATAATATATTATTTATATATATTATATATGTATATATATATATATATATATATATATATATATATATATATATATATGTATATATATATATATATATATATATATATATATATAAGATAATATAATATATATATAAGATATATAAGATGATTGGTTTGGTAAATAATAATAGAAGTGTTTCTCTGTAATAACAAAGCTGTAATTACAAGCTTATTTTATTATTTTGTATAAAATTAACCTAATTATAATTAAAATAACTTAAAATTATTAACTATCATACCTGTAATAACAAGGAAACAACATTCAATGTTATTATTTACTCTGTGTTGTTCTGGAGTATGATATTAAATACTTTTTATACAGTTACTTTCCTTGATGATTTGACATATACGTGTGCACTTCGTGGCGTACATCGTTATACTGACGCTGCTCGTGCACTTCAACATTTCGTTCGTCGGATAATGCTGCGTAAGCGTTTATTGTCTTACTGACACATCGATCCGAGTCGCTTACAATCTTTACTTGTGTGCTAAATTAAATTAAGTACAATATATTTTTCTTACATCTCCCCCCCTAAGAATAAAAATGTTGGTACAAAATTTTAATACAGAAATATACAAAGTTATAATTATTTACATATTTGCTTTATAAAAAGCTTGGGATCGGAGTGAGTTTTGATACATGAAATAAATTTGATTTTTATTTTTTATGCCTAGTGTTAATTTCATACATTGTATTTGATATTTTCTTCGTAATTTTATATGGACCAATTTTTAATTCGTCTAATTTGTTGCGATTCAATCGATTTCCATTTTCAACATATACTAAGTCTCCTATATCAAAATTATTATTTATCCTATTTCTGTCATACAAGCTTTTATTGTAGTTGTGATTTTGTATGCTATTTTCGAAAGCTTTTATTCTATCAATTTCTAGAGTGTTATCATTTTTCTTTGTTCTTAATTCTATTGGTAATATTGCAGTATCTTCACGTTGTAATAAATATTTTGGGCTGAATTTTGTGACTGTGTGTTCTGTTTCATTATATTTGTTTACACAGTTATGCGCAATAGTAGTCCATGCTAATTTTTTGTTTTCTTCATTCATTGCACATCTAATTTTGTTGACTAAAGTTTGATTAAGTCTTTCATTTAAGCCATTAGAAAATGGTGCCTTTACTGCGGTAAAAATCATCGTAATATTATTTTGTTCTAGGTAATTTTTGAATTTGAATTCCTTAGAATTGATACCTGGGTATTGATCTGTTAAAACTATATCTATATCATATTCTTTAAGTACATTTTCTGTTAATTTAATAAAATCATTTGCGTTTTGTGTTTTTGATGTTAATATGTAGGCAAATCTTGTAAAATGATCAACAAGAAGATGCAGATATTTCTTTGTGGATCGTGAACCTCCGAATCCACCTATTGTATCTATAGAAACTATTTCAAATGGTCTTCTTGCAGAACCAAGATGAGACATTAACCCAATTTTGTCTTGTCTTCTTGACTTATTTTTTATACAAATCTCACAATTTTTGCATGTTTCTTTTATATGTTTTGAAATATTTTCCGCTGCATAATATGGCATAATATAATATTTTTATTTTGCTTTGCATTTCATTTATGCCAATATGACAGAAATTTTTATGAAGGTTGTATATAAATTGTTTACAGAATTCTTCCGAGAGTATGATTTTTTCTTTTTCTCGCATTTTTTTATAATAAACATTATTCTTTACAATTAGATTGTCTTTCGTATGTACTATATTTTGATTTTTCTTTTGATGATTATAAATATCTTCTATTTTTATTAAATTAACAATTTTCAATAGATCATATTCATCTTCTTCAGACTCTAAAACTGGATTTCTACTTAAGCAATCTGCTTCTACATTATCTTTACCTGGATGGTATATTATTTCAAAATCATATTGTGATAAGTAATAAGTGAGGTCACCTAATTCTTCATTTGTTCTGGCTTTAATATTCATTTTTTCTAGTGGTTTGTGATCTGAAAATACTTTGAATGGTCTATTTATGAGCTAATGTTGCCAGTATTTTACGGATTCTTTAATTGCTAAACATTCTAAATAGATAGCTTTTTTTCTTTTTTGAGATTCATTCAATTTTTTTGAAAAATATGCAACTGGTTTTTCTACTTTTTCATTTGGTTGTGGTTGTTTCAGCACAGCGCCTATTCCTTGCAAACTTGCATCTGTATATATATGTATTGGTAAGTCTGGATTAAAGGTAGCTAGTACCGGTTGTGTGCAAAGAAAATTTTTCATATATTCAAAAGTTTTTTGACATTCATCGGACCAAATGAACTTTTGACCTTTTCTTAATAAACTATATAAAGGTTCAAGATTTATTGAAATTTTTGGTACGTTTTGATTGTAAAAATTAATTTTTCCTTAAAACTGTCTAATGTTCTTTTGATTTTTCGGAATTGGAAAATTTTTTATTCAAATTAAGTTATCTTTTATTGGAGAAATTTCATTGTATTTTATAATATGACCTAAATATTGTACAGAGTCTAATGCAAATGTACATTTTGAAAATTTTAATCGAAATCCTTCTTTCAATATTGCTTCTAGTAATTGTGATAGATGATCTATATGTTCTTTGAAAGATTTTGAAAAAATTAATATATCATCAATGTAGTTCACTGTAAAATCTGATAGTTTATGTTTTCTTATTATGTTGCTTAATATTCTTTGAAAAATAGCCGGTGATGTTTTTAACCCAAATGGTAAGCAAGTCCATTGAAATTGTCCCTCTTGAGTCACAAATGCCGTTGTTCTCCTATCTTCGATTCTCAATGGATTAGACCAAAATGCTGAATTTATATCCAGTTTTGAAAAGTATTTGCGATTTCTTGTTTTTACTACTAAGTCTTCAATTAGTGGAAACGGTTGTGATTGGGGAACTACAATTTTATTCAAGTCTCTAAAATCTATGCATAGTCTTGATCTTTTATTTTCATCTCTTTTATATGATAACGTAACTGGAGCAGCAAAAGGATTATATGACTCTTCTATTAAATTTCTTTTAAGTAATTGTGAAATTTGCTCCTCTATTTCTTTTTTATCTTCAATTGTGCATCGATAAGGCCTTTTGCTACAATATTTGTCTACTATGAGATCAATTCTAGCTTCGTAGTCTCTTACTGTGCCTATATCACATTTATCTTTTGCATATATATTTTTATATTTGTCTACTAGATTCTTTATTATATTTTCTTCATTTTGACTCAAGTGATTAGTTAAGACTTTAAAATTATCTAAATTCACATGTTCATTGAAGTTTATTTGATATTCTTGTTTTTCTGTGAGATTAGAATTTTTCTGTTCTATTTCTAATCTCTCATTTTGCATTAATTTGAAATTTTTTATGCAATCTAATCCTATTAGAAAGTCATATTTGAAATTTTCATTATCAATCATAAATACATCTATGTATTTTTCTATATTCATAATTTTCGCTTTGATTTTTATCAAATTTTCTGATCTGTATACACCATTAATCGTTCTCAAGTTAACTTTCATTCTTGAATCAGTTGTTTCTCTTTTCAATTGAACTAATTTTGAATTTATCAATGAAACATTTGACCCTGAATCATAAATAGCCAATGCTTCTAAAGTGTCATTCAATGTTACTTTGAGTCTAATTAATGGTGGGGTTATTAGTTTTTTTTGGTCGCTATCACTTAATTCTGCTTCTAATACTGAGCTGTTAACATGTTTTGTTCCGTCATTTTTATTTTTAAACCAACACTTAGTTTCAGGGTGGAAACGTGTACCCTTACCTTTATTTTTACAGATTTCGCATGCTACCTTTTCTACTTTTTCTCTATTAGCATAATTCTTATTCTTTTTTATATCCACATTTTTCTTGTGAACTAAATGTTCCAATTTTCCTAATTAATTACACAAGTCTTCTGTCTTTTTCAATTTTTCTCTATCAATTCTATCAACTACAAAATTCGGTAGACCAATAGCAATTAAATCAATCAATGTTCCTGAATCAATAGATTTTCTTACTTCTAATAATAATTTTTCCTTTTTTATTGCATATTCCATTAGAAATATCTTATTGAAGACCATCCTTTATTTGCAAATGTGTCACAAAAACTTTTTTTCCAATTTTCCCAATTTTCTTCAATAGTTAATTTCAAAAGTGTGCAACTATACCAGTCTGTAGCACCTTTTTCCATGAATGATTTTAAAAGTTCAATTTTTTTCTCATGTATGACAATATTGAATCGATCACATTCTTTTTCAAAACTAGTCATCGATTGATCTGCATTTGAATTTTTTCCATTAAATTTTTCTATTGTAAATTCTTTAGCAATTTTATCAATATTAATTTCTTCAGATTTTTTACTTTTCTCAAGAAATTTTTCTTATAAACATTTTAATGATTGTTCTGTAGATTCATTAACATTTTCTTGTTCCTTACATTCTTCTTCTAAAAACACATCATTAAATTGTAAATTTCCCCCTTCATCTACATAAATATCTCTAAATTCTTTCGTCAAATTTATCCAAACTTTTTTAAACTGGCCTCTTCTACTTATTGATTTCTTTACCTAAGCGAATGCTGACGTTTTCATAAGCACCTCATGATACGCTCCGTTCAAGTAGCCCGGTGTCATTGCGAAAGTCCGGCCGTCTGGTGTAGCGATGTAGGTGACACATATCACATTCGTCTTGTGTAGTCAGCTTTTTGAACGTGAATTGTAGCTTGTCCATTTCGTAAATGTTAACAAGAATGTTGTTTTATAAGATGATTGGTTTGGTAAATAATAGTAGAAGTGTTTCTCTGTAATAACAAAGCTGTAATAACAAAGCTTATTTTATTATTTTGTATAAAATTAACCTAATTATAATTAAAATAACTTAGAATTATTAATTATCATACCTGTAATAACAAAGAAACAACATTCAATGTTATTATTTACTCTGTGTTGTTCTGGAGGTATGATTTTAAATACTTTTTATACAGTTACTTTCCTTGATGATTTGACATATACGTGTGCACTTCGTGGCGTACATCGTTATACTGACGCTGCTCGTGCACTTCAACATTTCGTTCGTCGGATAATGCTGCGTAAGATCTATTGTCTTAGGGTACGGACAAGACGGAGCGACGAGAGCGTCGAGTTGAGCATAGCGTCGAGTCAAGCATATAACAGCGCATTGAATTGTGTTCATGTAGACGCGACGAGACGCGAAATTGTAAACGAAATTTTACAGTGGCAGTCGAAATAATGAGTTCTTCAGTGTCGGATGAAGAGTTTTTTTTCACCACAATACACCAAACTGAAATCGATAGACTGCTAATATATATAAATCAATAAATTTTCCTAATCACTGATAGAAATGTAATTGACTGTGTGCAATTCTGCACCGTTCAATCATAAAAAATGTACCCGAAATTTCGAATTTCCCACGAAAAACCCATTAACGCAATTCGTCTACTTACTGTATGTCATTGAAACACATTTCGCAACAACAACATGCATTACCGCTGCGAGCAGTCGAGCAACGAAATCGGTTCGAATCGATGTCGTCGCTACTATCAAATTTTCACTCTTTGGTCACTGCTTCGACATGGCCACCTCCATTTGAAAGCATAGGACCGATTTCGGCGCGTTGCTTGACTCGATGCTCGCGACGCTCTCGTCACTCCGTCTTGTCCGTACCCTTAGGCACTCCGCACACGGGTCGTTAGTAATGCTAGACGTGAGAGATGTGTTTGACACTTGTCAAGCTCGCGAGAAAACGAGTGCCGTCATCCTCGTATTATGCCCACACACGGGTCGTCAAGAAAACGTCAGTATGCGTCGTAAAATCATACAATTCGGGGCCTCAGAGTACTAATATAGTAGAGATGACATTGAGTCTATCTCTGAAGCCGGATAAAAATTTTCTTTAAAAGTATTAGTGCAGTCAACCAGTGGCGCAATGGGGGCATTGATAAAATGTGGAACAGCAAAAGGTCATATGTATATATATTAATATATATATATGTACAATATACATCCATATATATATATATATATATATATACATATATATATATATATATATATATATATATATATATATATATATATATATATATATATGTATATATATATATATATATATATATATATATATATATATTTATAAATAAATATATATATATATATATATATATATATATATATATATATATATATATATATATATATTTATATATATATATATATATATATATTTATATATATATATATATATATATATATATATATATATATATATATGTATATAAATATATATATATATATATATATATATATATATATATATATATATATATATATATATATATATATATATTTAGATATATATATATATATATATATATATATATATATATATATATATATATATATCTATATATATGGATACATATATTGATATATATATATATATATATATATATATATATATATATATATATATATATATATATATATATATATATATATATATATATATATATATATATATGGATACATATATTGTTATATATATATATATATATATATATATATATATATGGATACATATATTGTTATATATATATATATATATATATATATATATATATATATATATGTATATACCTATATTCGTGTTTGTATATATATGTATATATATATATATATATATATATATATATATATATATATATACATATATATGGATACATATATTGAGATATATATATATATATATATATATATATATATATATATATATATATATATATATACCTATATTCGTGTTTGTATATATATATACCTATATTCGTGGTTGTATATATATATATATATATATGTATATATATATATATATATATATATATATATATATATATATATATATATATGTATATATATATATATATATGTATATATATATATATATATATATATATATATATATATATATATATACCTATATTCGGGTTTGTATATATATATACCTATATTCGTGTTTGTATATATATATATATCTATATTCGTGGTTGTATATATATGTATATGTACATATATATATATATATATATATATATATATATATATATATATATATATATATATATATATATATATATATATATATATATATATATATATATGTATATATATATATATATATATATATATATATATATATATATATATATATATGTGAATATATATTTTTGTATGTATATATATGTATTTTTGTATAAATTTTGTGTATAGAAAGTTGAAAATATTGATATAGAAAAAAGAAAAACCTTCGTCATTTAAAATCATCACCTAATGTAAGGCACTTGATATAACGATGAAGAAGGTGGATATCCCGATCGGCATTGTAGCTAGCTGCAAGATTTCAAATACATCCTCAAGCTTTGCTCAAAGAAATGGATGAACCACGTAGGCGAATTAAGTAGAGCACCATTACTACTGATCCTTGCAATAATAATTCGAATTCTCCATTAAAACTAACTTCCCAGACTATTATTTCTTGCTTTTTATGTCCATGACCCTCTATTTAATAAAATATAGTTTACACAATATAGTTTACATACATCTTTCTTCTTCTCAATATTGGTTATAATCTGCTTTTCGCTCAAAAGTTTATAGACAATCTCCAAATTGTCGTATGATCCTGCCGGCACTACATTGCAAATGTTTTGAAGGGCCACTCCTAGTTCAAGTAGTATGTACAAGTACAGATTTTGTGAGGATCGTAGACGAAGTATGTCCGGGTTATTTTGGTTTGCGTAGTTGAAATGGAATTTTTTGCCAGTTGGAGCTCGACAACCCGCTAAAGGGAGAACGGCATCAGTAGGCACAGCATGATCGTAAAAGTATTGTTTGACGCTATCTTGACATGATTGGAAGAGTGGTTGGCCTCATTGTACCACTAGCGACTATGACCTTAAAATATAATATTCTAAATAATCAACGCTTAAAACGATGAAAATCAAATTATCGTACCGATTGACATTTTTTCACTAGTTCGCTGAAATGCCCATCCGAATTTAATAATAACAATTTCACCATAGTCTTCTTAGGTTCGGAATTAAACTACATCAGGACCTGGCAATCGTCACAGCATTCCGTCAGACATTCCAGAAAAACCATCAAAGGCCGGATCACATTTGATATGGTTTCTTTTTGAACAAATTTCTTCTCCTGTGTTTTGGAATCATCCCGCGATTCAATATGTTTCCTTTCTTTCTTCCACAACCTTTTCAGCAAGTGTTCTTCTTCAAGTTTCTTCAGCACTCTAGAGACGCCTTTGGTTGTCAATAGGTGGATTTGATTTTCTCAAGGGTTTGTTCCAAGTTTTGTTAGTTAGAAGAAGCCTTAATAATGTGTAGAAAGTTAAAAAAGTAGTTTTCTGCTAGTTGCTTTTATATTATTATTGCTTCTGACGCTTTTGACGTATACAACACTAAACACGGGCACTTTCACTTAACCCAAACAACAGTAATCCCAAATAACATACGTTTACGCAATGAAAATAGCGAAACAGTCTTCGAAAATTAAAAAATAACAAAAGTTTTCTAACTATCCCGAATAGAACCCGGCCAGCATATTAAGTCATACATTGCGACAAATCGTCCAATCAAATGTTGCCGTGAATGTTCATATATAAAATAAGATGGTTAGTAAAATTAAAGTTGCTTGAGAATTTTTTTAAATTGATATCAATGTATGCTACAGTTACCATATAATAACTACAAGAATATAGCATTGATTACTACCGATGATACCACACCTGACGTTGGCTTTAAAACTCATTTCCACAGCACCCAAGAGGTAGAGTAAGTACAGCGTTTTTTTTAATTGTGGTTTCCCCAGTAGGCCTATTCCACGCCAAATAAAGATAAGATAAAAATTTATATATATATATATATATATATATATATATATATATATATATATATATATATATATATATATATATATATATATATATATATATATATATATATATATATATATATAAATATATATATATATATATACTACCGCCCTTAGCATAAGAAAACTAGATTCGAAAACTACATACTCTATTACATCATTCTGCAAAATATCAAAAACCTATCTTTTGTGAAAGTATGTTAGAAACAAAGTATGTTAGAAACAAACAAACTTTTGTGGAAGTATGTTAGAAACAAAAATGAAAAATGGCCCCAATTACGAAAAACGTAGCACTACTTGGCATAAACCTTCTATCTAAACCAGGTAGAAAATTTATGCTAAGTAATGTGTAGATACAAGTTTTATGCTAAGTAATGCTATCGTTTTTTCATTGCATGTTCCTACAAAAAACCTTCTATCTGTCTATGTTTTCCTTTTCCGTCACATGTCCCTCAAATAAGCGTATTTGTATCCATGTTTAATTTTTCGTCCAATTTGAAGATGTCCGCAGCATCTAGAAAAACACAAATCATTGAATGACTGAAAATTTACTGCAAAACAGATAGAAGATTTATGCTAAGGACGGTAGTATTATATATTCTATAGAATAGTTTCATTATATATATATATATATATATATATATATATATACAGTTATATATATATATATATATATATATATATATATATATATATACAGTTATGTATATATATATATATTTATATATATATAGTTATATATATATATATATATATATATATATATATATATATATATTTTATATATGCTTTGTTACTTATTACTAACTTAATATGTACAAGCTACATATTTCCACGAACAGACCTACTGACCTCTGAAAATCACTATACGAGTAAAAAGATTTCGATAATATGTTAAATGCTCACTTTCAGTTTTAGCTTTATACTTTAAACGGATCGATAGATATTTCTCTACAATTGATTTTATCAAAATTGTTTTATGCCCATCAATTGGTCCTGTTTCAACATTGTGGGCTTCTAGGTTTGAAAAAGCATTCAAATTATAAATTTCTTTCATTACACTAGTGTATATACTGCGGTACAAAAGTGAGGGTTTAACATTACGAAATCGACGAATCCTAGCTTCTACAATTTCGCATATTCTTATAATGTCCTGTGAAGGATATTCTAAGCCACCGCGATCTTTTTGATTAATTAGTGAAAACATGAAATTGCTTTTATCACCCATTAAACTAGAAAGGCATTCTTCACATTTAAGGCTATTTTTTAATTGCCTTGCAACGAATCCCGAAACATAAGTAACAACTTCTTTTGCAAATAAAGATAACTCAGTTGTAATCTGCACAAGATCAACAAATTCACTATTCTCATCTTCTCTTGGAATAGTATCTGCGATAATCCTGCTATCCCTAATCATCTCCACAGCGGAAACGTTTAAAATATTAATGCTTTCAAGAGAAATACAATTTCCTAAACCGTGATCACTAATTTGTGCATGCACAACGATTCTTTTCATACAAGCTTCTAGCTGTCTTGCTGTTGGATTATTATTGAAGCCCAGTCTACTTCGAATAGTAGAGAATAAGAGTTCTAAGTGGTCTTGACTAATCCTATAGGTTGGAATAAATTTTAACTCACAAGTTTTTTCAACGTAGTTTTCGTAAATTTTTAACACATTATTTAGATCGAGTAAAAATCCTACAAACCCAACTTTCCTTCTACTTTTGATGAGCAAAGATCCATCTACATATTTTAGGTGTTTTATATACGAAGTAAAAGATTCGATGAAAGACCTGATTCTGGCAACATTTTGCTTACAAATCGCCTTCTTAAAACCCGGGGGATATGTGCTACGAGAATTTAAAATATCAAACACATCATTAATGTAACTGATAAACTTAACTGTTCCTTCGGAGTTTTGAAATTCTGGCAATTGAAGTTTTATTCTCAAATAATCAATGGCATCTGCCACAGATTTACTAAGAGTTTGAGTAGCAAGCCGCACTTTCATTTTTTGCTTGAAAAAATTTATATGTGCTTTTCTCAATTTATTAGCTAAATGAAGACCCTCAGATTCCTGCAATTCCTGAAGGCGACGTATATGGTTCCAATCAATAATATTACCGTCTCCATCGTAAAACGGACCAGTTTCCGCTAAAGTCGACCTTATTAATTTTATCATATGAGGGGCATCCAGGAAAAAGAAAATATCTTTACCTTCATATTCAAACTGGCTAACTAGTGGGCGTTCTCGCTTGTGAATTTTAGAATCAAAAAGTGATGCCATACTCATATTGGTGTGGGCTCCATCAAAAGTGAAAGTACCAACCTCAACCCCAACACCTGACAGAAGTTCTAGACACTGTAAAACCAAATTTCTTTTCTGATCACCACGAAGTGAATTTACAAAAAAGTAGCCAAGAGGAATTTTCCACGTTCCGCAAAGGGATACCAACATAAACACCAATGCTTCGGAAGCAACAATTTGAGGGTTGTCTGCCTTGTCACCAAAGGTAACATATCCATAGAAACGGCCTCCATCGAACTCAGTATGACGGCGGATGTAAATTTCATCCATAGAAAGAGCACATATAGCTTTGCCTCTGGAAGATGTGAAAGTTTTTAATATATTAAAAGATTCTTGAGTAAACCCAGGTTTGCCATCTACAGTTTGATACCATCTAGATATCGTTCTAGGATGAGGAAGAGAAAAATTAAGCTGTTCCCTTACAAATATATAGGCTTTAGGAGATAAATAGTTTAAATCTAAAGCGAATTTCCTAATATTGGGAGAAAATTTAGCTTTGTGTGAAGAATGCCTTTTCTTTTGCCTAATATTCTTAAGCAATTCTTCATTCAAAGCGTCCCTACCTATAGAATCACAATTAACACTAATTGTGTCTATTTCTTCGGAATTTAAAAAGTTTTTATCCCTAAGATCATCCAAAAGTTTCTTTAAATTTTTATTACGCTTACCTAATCTGCGGCATTTTTGCTGAAGGGTTTTATTTTTTTTCCGCTCCAGTTTCAGAATGCCTCGAAGAGCTCGGTTTCTTCTCTTTAGCTTTATTCTCCTGGGGCTTCCTTCTGGGCTTGAAGACGAAGACGTCTTCAGCAAACGATGAAGAGGTGTGGTTTTCGCCTATGTATACAATGAAAAAAATAAGCCATATTTTCTAATTAAGTTTGTTGGCATAGCTAACCTCTTTACTTTTCTTCCTTGGGGGACTTCGAAGATTTTCATTTTCCTCCATTGCCTGCGAACAAATTGGAGGTGACTCATTTGTTGGCACCTAAAAAATTAAAATTGTTTAGGTATAACGTCCTCCTTGCATGGAATAATTCTAATTAATATAACTGTTACTGCATCACAATAATAACAAGAATTCGACATTCGACAAAAAAAGAAAATTTTATTGCTCTTAGACAACTGTCCCGCTTGGGATCGTGTTTCTCAACGCACAATAACCAATTGTATTGCACATGCAGGATTTTATTTAAACGCAACAGAAAACTCTTTTGATCAAGATGATTCATTACCCCTAGCGGAATGGCGACGACTACAAAATGATCAAAATGAAGTTGAAGATAATCTACCTTTGGCTCAATGGGTCTGCACTTTGACTGTCGATGACTGGGCATCACAAGAATGTTGGGAACATTTTCCAAGCATTGATGAAGAACTTGAAACGGCGGAGGAAATGACGGTAGAGGAAATTTTAGCTATATCAAATCCAAATTTGGTGTGGGGTATAAACGACGACGAGGAAATGAACCCAACTATCGATTTCCAACCACTTACCTCTAAAGATGCTTTTTCAGTGATTCAAACGGTACAACATTTTTTCACATTTAATGAGGATTTAAAATAAGCTTACACAAATTTCACAGATAGTAGTTGAAAAACACTTTTTAGAAAACAGAAAATCACAAAAACAAACAAAGATGACAGATTTGTTTTCTTAAAATTAAATTAAATCTGGCTAAGTTAAGTTGTTGTGTCCATTCTTTAGTATGTATCATTTCTGTTGTACTCAATAACCTTTCTCTTTTCTATCATAAATAAAAACTACATATATGTACACATTTGAGTATTATTATTGTGTTTGGATATAGCGACCTACGGTTATAACGACGGAATTTCACCGGTCGATTCAACGTCGTTATAAAATATATATACTATATATATATATATATATATATATATATATATATATATATATATATATATGTATATATATATATATGTATATATATATATATGTATATATATATATATATATATATATATATATATATATATATATATATATATATACATATATATATATATATACATATATATATATATATATATATATATATATATATATATATATATATATATATATATATATATATATATATATATATATATATACAGTGGTGGCCACGAGTTTAGCACACTCGTTATCTGTGACTTTCAAGTGCAAATATTTTCTACTGTTTTACGTTTTTCATTCAATTTCTTCTTCTTTTGCTTTGCCCACGATGTGATGATTATTTCACGTTAATTTCGTTTGTTTCCTTTGTTCCGTTTAGTGATGGGCGTTTCTGTTGTTTTCAGAAAACGAAAACGAACTGTTTTTTTCCAAAAATAACTGTTTTTTGAAACTTTTTGAAAACTTTTTTCACTCGACCAGCAGCAGATTGATACTGGATGTTACCATAAGTGATGGGTTTTTCTGTTGTTTTCAGAAAACGGAAACTATTTGAAAAAAAAAAACAGTTTGAAAAATACTGTTTTTTTCAAACTGTTTTTTTCCAACTGTTTTTTTTTCAAATAGTTTTCGTTTTCTGAAAACAACAGAAACGTTCATCACTAATGGTAACACCCAGTATCAATCTGCTGCTGGTCGAGTGAAAAAAGTTTTCAAAAAGTTTCAAAAAACAGTTATTTTTGGGAAAAAACAGTTCGTTTTCGTTTTCTGAAAACAACAGAAACGCCCATCACTAGTTCCCTGTTTCGTTTCGATTCTCATTTGATTGCAAGTGGTACGTGATCTAAGCTGGACACGAGTTTAGCACAACTTGAAATATCCCTAATTACGGTGTTTAGTTTCTGGTAAATCGAATTGATTGGTAAGATTTGCAATTTTTTAGTTCATTCGTGATTCCTGTTCACATAAAATGTGTGTTTAGAAATGGCAAAAGGTACATGGTGCACAGAGGCTCAGCGGCAGGTAGCTCATCAAATGAAGAGCAGTGGAAGCACCGTTATGCAAATTGCAAGTGCTTTAAGATGTGCCCGAAAGATGGTTTACAACGCATTAAACCATATGCAACAATATGGGAACTCTAAAAATGTAAAACAGCGACCGAGAGCTCGAAAAACCACAATTAAAGAGGACTCTTTGATTTATAGAGCCGCAATCAAGAACCCTTTTAACAGTTCAACCGTTACAAAAAGGGATATTTCGTCGGATTTTGGCATTTACCTATCATCAAGGACAATAAGACGACGGCTCAATGAAAAAAAATTGCGTGGATGCATAGCACAGCACAAGCCGCTTGTGTCAAAAAAAATCTAAAATCTCGAATTGCGTTTGCCCGTGAGCACTTGCAAAAACCGTTGATTTTTTGGAAAAATGTGCTTTGGAGTGACGAGTCAAAGTTTTGTCGGTTTGGATCTGACGGTAAGCGGCACGTATGGCGTCCTTCGAACATGCAGCACCATCGAAAGTACACTTTGAAGACCGTTAAGCACGGCAGTGGAAGTGTGATGGTGTGGGGTGCCTTCTCTTGGTACTGCGTTGGCCCCATACATAAAATTGACACAAGAATGGATCATTATGTTTACAAAAACATCATTGTTAACACAATTATGCCATTTGCTGATGATAACATGCCCCTTAGATGGTGTTTTATGCATGACAATGACCCAAAACACACTTCGCACACAGTGAAGGGATGTTTGGAAGAGAACCGAATGGATGTTTTAAAGTGGCCAGCCCAATCACCTTATCTCAATTCCATTGAGAATTTGTGGAACGATGTCAAGGAGCATATTCACATAGTAAAACCTCAGAATATGGCCGATTTGTGCACCGAAATTCAAAAAGCTTGGTACGCGATTCCGAGGGAACGTTGTATGACCTTGGTCGAGAGCCTACCGAGGAGATCCGCTGCTGTCATCAAAAATCAAGGATATCCGACAAAGAACTAAATTATTGCGTTTAAATTTGTTCTTTGTTATTTTTTTTTGCATTATAATAAACAGCTTACATTTTGTGCTAAATTCGTGTCCAGCTTTTTTCTCATCTTATTCACAACTAAACTCAAATAAAAAAAAATCGGAAGACAATAACCACATGAAACCAACATGACATAGCCATCACATCGTGGGAAGAACTCAGGAAAAAAATAGAATGAATAACATATAACAGTAGAAAATATTTGCAGTTGAAAGTTACAGATACCAAGTGTGCTAAACTCGTGGCCACCACTGTATATATATATATATATATATATATATATATATATATATATATATATATATATATATATATATATATATATATATATATATATATATGTATATATATATATATATATATATATATATATGTATATATATATATATATATATATATATATATATATATATATATATATATATATATATATATATATATATATATATAGTATACTAACTAGTCAAATATATATAGTCGTGTATATAGTATAATAATATAGTAACATATATAAATATAATAATATAGTAACATATATAAATATATTTATATAAAACAAATAAAGTATTAGAGCTAAATCCGTATCCAAGTACTTACCATATAAGCTGTTTCCTCCACATCTATATTCTGGTTCGAAGTCCCTGGAATTGCAAGCGAATCCTGGAAAGAAAGTTATTTAGATTGTTTTAAAAATAATGTATTTTGTGTTGTATTACCTCTACAGGAAAAACAGATGGTACAGCATCCGTTTTTAGTACTCGCTTTCCTGCTTTGTATTTGTAGTCTTCCTCCTTGAAGTGCAATCTACAAATACGATGCCGTTTGGGAGCGAGTGTTCCATCTACATACGGTTTTAGCGCAGCAATCCAGCAGTCTCGCTGCTTCCACCATGTTGGGAAACTGGAATGATGAGAAATTATGAATTCCACATAGAAATAGTTCAATACATAAAATAAATTTGATTACTTTCAAAATCCCGCCCCGTTTTTAAAAATCAAAAACTATTTTCGAAACGATGAAATTTGTAACTCGCGACGCCACTGATTATTTTCGAACATGATATGTTCTCATGTCATGCCGCGAATAAATTTTCAACACTTTTATAAGAAAACTAAATGAAATTTTACTATTTTTCGATGCGGAATAATAGAAGACAAAACGAAAAGCACAATTTTGCATTCTAAACGGAAAATCGCCAAATTTAAACGCACCGACAGCCATTTGAAAATCACTTGACGCACTTATGTCAACATTAGGCACGAATTTATAAATAAAAATGTTACTTCTTAACCACATTGGAATAAAATTCGAAATTGGAACGCACATTTGTTATCAATGAAAAATAATTCTTTGCATTTATCGACTTATTTGAACGAAAACTATCAATAAATCTAACACTTCAAAATACTGTGGCGAACGGTAACATTCGATTGTTGAACCGATTTCGCGAGTATCATGACACTTTTTGTGTTTTGGTTTACACACAGAACACGAAACAAAGTGAAATTTCAATTTTTCGCACTTTCACTTCCTAATTTCACCGTTCTTTAACGTCCGCGGCAACTGAACTTACAAAATAAATACTCACCAGTGGAAGCCAACGTTTTCAGCTCCCTTTTCCCACGCTGAAACACAATTTTTCACTACACACTTCATTCTACACGACACTCGAAACGATTTTGTGCAAAATATTTCGCCGACAAACTTTCGCGTCACGATTTTCACTTTCAAAACTTGCAACAAACGTCCGCCCGCACGATTTGTTGACAAAATTCTAGTGGCCATCTTTAAATGTCAAAGTAAAATCGGCAACATATGTTCGAAAAAGTACTGCCAGATTTGAAAATAGCTTGAGGGATGTTTTGGGAAATTATCATATCGATTTCAGACTTTCTGATAACAAATTTGATAGATTTATATATATATATAGATAGATTTATATATATATATATATATATATATATATATATATATATATATCTTTATATACATATATATATATATATATATATATATATATATATATATATATTTATATATATCTTTATATACATATATATATATGTATATATATATATATATATATATATATATATATATATATATATATATATATATATATATATATATATATATATATATATATATATATATATATATATATGTATATATATATAAATATATATATATATATCTTTATATATATCTATATTTAAATAAATACATGTAAAAGTCTGGTGTTAGTTTTTTTTTGCGGAATTAAACAAAATGTCAAATTTTTCGCAAACTGAGCTTGCGGTATTTCACGTTAGACTCATTTTCATTCTGTACATATACGCGTATATATGTGTATATTAGGTCTGTTCGTCTACTTTCAGTCACAGAATTTTCTTGAATTTTACTACATCATGTTGGAATTCATGAAAATACGAAAACGCTCTCATTTCATTTCCTGAAAATTGGCAACCAAAAGTGTAACTTTTCGAATTTTAGGAGAACAGTAGGGATTATGAAGTCATTCTAAGTGGTGACAAATATATTCGACGTTCATACCAACATTCCGCAAAAACTATGTTGCTTGTGGCACATATTTGAAAATATTAGGTCTGTTCACGTACTACGATTAATTGCGATTAGTCGCGATTAATTGTAGTGAAGCCTGGCCGTCATATAAAAGGCCGGTCGCGACTTGCAATCTGACAGGTACTAATAAACTTTTATTGATTGAATTGGTCGGAAAATATGCGTCGACTGGTCGAAAAAAGGTACATTAAGCCCGATATCTTGGTACGTTGATTGCTTTTGCTACCGACCTTCTATATGACGGCTAGGAATGAAACCGTTCCCTTAAGCCGTTTTACTGATAATTGAAAATTTACCCTCTTTCAGTAAATTTCAGCAAGGTCTGAGCTACCGAAAAATACTGAAAAGTTTCAAACGCGAGCTCAGAGTGGTGCTAATAAATATTTTCAAATGTGCGCGGCAAGTTACATATTTTTTGCGTAATGTTGCTATGAACGACGAATATTTTTGTGGCGATAATTTATCACCGCTTAGGATGACTTTCTAATCACTGTTCTTCCAAAAACCAAAAACTGACACTTTTGGCTGTCAATTTTCCGGAAATGCATTGAGAGCGTTCCCGTATGTTTCATGAATTGCCCCACCACATGATTCAGGAAAATTCAGTGACTGAAAATACGGAAACATACCTATTTACTCGCGTCACAACGTTTGACACTTTTCAGTATTTTTCAGTGTCTCACAACCTACTGAAATTTACTGAAAGAGGGGAAATTTTCAGTTTTCAGTAAAACGTAATACAAAAACGGCTTTATTGCAATCAATTGCAATTAATCGTAGTACTGGAACAGACATATTTACTTCAGAATGCTATCGATTTGTCTGGGAAATTTATAAGCTCATTTGGGACATTATCGCAACAAAATTCCTCCATTGATTTTACCTGTGGCAGCACCATGTAATGCTTAAACAGGGTGCTCCACAATGTTTTGTTGAAAAAATGTATATTATTAGGACCTATTCTCTAATGTCATTCGACGTATTGTCACCCTGTGCTTTTTTTCGAACATTGATTCGAAAAGTAAGGGATATTTTGAATGACGTCACAGCTAAACGTATATGTACGAGAGATGAGAGGGTGTATTGGTGAGGCTTCACCCAAGTCATTAAGAGCTTATGGGGCATGCCGCCTCTACTTAATTAGTACTCTGAGTTCGGGGCATTTTCCCACCTCCCCCACGAATCGTACGTTGCCGTCATCCATCGCGCTTGCAAAAACGACTACTCATTCGACTTGAGGCCTGCAATGCACAACGCTTGAGACGCTCTCAACGTGAACCGACTACGCTTCTCACTCTTCACGATAGGCTAACGCTCCGTTAGTGGTCACCCATTGATTTACATAGGTTGTGACGACCAAGCGTAGAAATATCGCATCTACGACGATAGCTCAACGACCCGTGTGCGGATTGCCTTACTGACACATCGATCCGAGTCGCTTACAATCTTTACTTGTGTGCTAAATTAAATTAAGTATAAGATATTTTTCTTACATCTTCCCCCCTAAGAATAAAAATTTTGGTACAAAATTTTAATACAGAAATATACAAAGTTATAATTATTTACATATTTGCTTTATAAAAAGCTTGGGATCGGAGTGAGTTTGGATACATGAAATAAATTTGATTTTTATTTTTTATGCCCAGTGTTAATTTCATACATTGTATTTGATATTTTCTTCGTAATTTTATATGGACCAATTTTTAATTCGTCTAATTTGTTGCGATTCAATCGATTTCCATTTTCAACATATACTAAGTCTCCTATATCAAAATTATTATTTATCCTATTTCTGTCATACAAACTTTTATTGTAGTTGTGATTTTGTATGCTATTTTCGAAAGCTTTTATTCTATCAATTTCTAGAGTGTTATCATTTTTCTTTGTTCTTAATTCTATTGGTAATATTGCAGTATCTTCACGTTGTAATAAATATTTTGGGCTGAATTTTGTGACTGTGTGTTCTGTTTCATTATATTTGTTTACACAGTTATGCGCAATAGTAGTCCATGCTAATTTTTTGTTTTCTTCATTCATTGCACATCTAATTTTGTTGACTAAAGTTTGATTAAGTCTTTCATTTAAGCCATTAGAAAATGGTGCCTTTACTGCGGTAAAAATCATCGTAATATTATTTTGTTCTAGGTAATTTTTGAATTCCTTAGAATTGATACCTGGGTATTGATCTGTTAAAACTATATCTATATCATATTCTTTAAGTACATTTTCTGTTAATTTAATAAAATCATTTGCGTTTTGTGTTTTTGATGTTAATATGTAGGCAAATCTTGTAAAATGATCAACAAGAAGATGCAGATATTTCTTTGTGGATCGTGAACCTCCGAATCCACCTAATGTATCTATAGAAACTATTTCAAATGATCTTCTTGCAGAACCAAGATGAGACATTAACCCAATTTTGTCTTGTCTTCTTGACTTATTTTTTATACAAATCACACAATTTTTGCATGTTTCTTTTATATGTTTTGAAATATTTTCCGCTGCATAATATGGCATAATATAATATTTTTATTTTGCTTTGCATTTCATTTATGCCAATATGACAGAAATTTTTATGAAGGTTGTGTATAAATTGTTTACAGAGTTCTTCCGAGAGTATGATTTTTTCTTTTCTCGCATTTTTTTATAATAAACATTATTCTTTACAATTAGATTGTCTTTCTTATGTACTATATTTTGATTTTTCTTTTGATGATTATAAATATCTTCTATTTTTATTAAATTAACAATTTTCAATAGATCATATTCATCTTCTTCAGACTCTAAAACTGGATTTCTACTTAAGCAATCTGCTTCTACATTATCTTTACCTGGATGGTATATTATTTCAAAATCATATTGTGATAAGTAATAAGTGAGGTCACCTAATTCTTCATTTGTTCTGGCTTTAATATTCATTTTTTCTAGTGGTTTGTGATCTGAAAATACTTTGAATGGTCTATTTATGAGCTAATGTTGCCAGTATTTTACGGATTCTTTAATTGCTAAACATTCTAAATAGATAGCTTTTTTTCTTTTTTGAGATTCATTCAATTTTTTTGAAAAATATGCAACTGGTTTTTCTACTTTTTCATTTGGTTGTGGTTGTTTCAGCACAGCGCCTATTCCTTGCAAACTTGCATCTGTATATATATGTATTGGTAAGTCTGGATTAAAGATAGCTAGTACCGGTTGTGTGCAAAGAAAATTTTTCATATATTCAAAAGTTTTTTGACATTCATCAGACCAAATGAACTTTTGACCTTTTCTTAATAAACTATATAAAGGTTCAAGATTTATTGAAATTTTTGGTACGTTTTGATTGTAAAAATTAATTTTTCCTAAAAACTGTCTTATGTTCTTTTGATTTTTCGGAACTGGAAAATTTTTTATTCAAATTAAGTTATCTTTTATTGGAGAAATTTCATTGTATTTTATAATATGACCTAAATATTGTACAGAGTCTAATGCAAATGTACATTTTGAAAATTTTAATCGAAATCCTTCTTTCAATATTGCTTCTAGTAATTGTGATAGATGATCTATATGTTCTTTGAAAGATTTTGAAAAAATTAATATATCATCAATGTAGTTCACTGTAAAATCTGATAGTTTATGTTTTCTTATTATATTGCTTAATATTCTTTGAAAAATAGCCGGTGATGTTTTTAACCCAAATGGTAAGCAAGTCCATTGAAATTGTCCCTCTTAAGTCACAAATGCCGTTGTTCTCCTATCTTCGATTCTCAATGGAATAGACCAAAATGCTGAATTTATATCCAGTTTTGAAAAGTATTTGCAATTTCTTGTTTTTACTACTAAGTCTTCAATTAGTGGAAACGGTTGTGATTGGGGAACTACAATTTTATTCAAGTCTCTAAAATCTATGCATAGTCTTGATCTTTTATTTTCATCTCTTTTATATGATAACGTAACTGGAGCAGCAAAAGGATTATATGACTCTTCTATTAAATTTCTTTTAAGTAATTGTGAAATTTGCTCCTCTATTTCTTTTTTATCTTCAATTGTGCATCGATAAGGCCTTTTGCTACAATATTTGTCTACTATGAGATCAATTCTAGCTTCGTAGTCTCTTACTGTGCCTATATCATATTTATCTTTTGCATATATATTTTTATATTTGTCTACTAGATTCTTTATTATATTTTCTTCATTTTGACTCAAGTGATTAGTTAAGACTTTAAAATTATCTAAATTCACATGTTCATTGAAGTTTATTTGATATTCTTGTTTTTCTGTGAGATTAGAATTTTTCTGTTCTATTTCTAATCTCTCATTTTGCATTAATTTGAAATTTTTTATGCAATCTAATCCTATTAGAAAGTCATATTTGAAATTTTCATTATCAATCATAAATACACCTATGTATTTTTCTATATTCATAATTTTCGCTTTGATTTTTATCAAATCTGATTTTTATCAAATTTTTCTGATCTGTATACACCATTAATCGTTCTCAAGTTAACTTTCATTCTTGAATCAGTTTTTTCTCTTTTCAATTGAACTAATTTTGAATTTATCAATGAAACATTTGACCCTGAATCATAAATAGCCAATGCTTCTAAAGTGTCATTCAATGTTACTTTGAGTCTAATTAATGGTGGGGTTATTAGTTTTTTTTGGTCGCTATCACTTAATTCTGCTTCTAATACTGAGCTGTTAACATGTTTTGTTCCGTCATTTTTATTTTTAAACCAACACTTAGTTTCAGGGTGGAAACGTGTACCCTTACCTTTATTTTTACAGATTTCGCATGCTACCTTCTCTACTTTTTCTCTATTAGCATAATTCTTATTCTTTTTTATATCCACATTTTTCTTGTGAACTAAATGTTCCAATTTTCCTAATTAATTACACAAGTCTTCTGTCTTTTTCAATTTTTCTCTATCAATTCTATCAACTACGAAATTCGGTAGACCAATAGCAATTAAATCAATCAATGTTCCTGAATCAATAGATTTTCTTACTTCTAATAATAATTTTTCCTTTTTTATTGCATATTCCATTAGAAATATCTTATTGAAGACCATCCTTTATTTGCAAATGTGTCACAAAAACTTTTTTTCCAATTTTCCCAATTTTCTTCAATAGTTAATTTCAAAAGTGTGCAACTATACCAGCCTGTAGCACCTTTTTCCATGAATGATTTTAAAAGTTCAATTTTTTTCTCATGTATGACAATATTGAATCGATCACATTCTTTTTCAAAACTAGTCATCGATTGATCTGCATTTGAATTTTTTCCATTAAATTTTTCTATTGTAAATTCTTTAGCAATTTTACCAATATTAATTTCTTCAGATTTTTTACTTTTCTCAAGAAATTTTTCTAATAAACATTTTAATGATTGTGCTGTAGATTCATTAACATTTTCTTGTTCCTTACATTCTTCTTCTAAAAACACATCATTAAATTGTAAATTTCCCCCTTCATCTACATAAATATCTCTAAATTCTTTCGTCAAATTTATCCAAACTTTTTTAAACTGGCCTCTTCTACTTATTGATTTCTTTACCTAAACGAATGCTGACGTTTTCATAAGCACCTCATGATACGCTCCGTTCAAGTAGCCCGGTGTCATTGCGAAAGTCCGGCCGTCTGGTGTAGCGATGTAGGTGACACATATCACATTCGTCTTGTGTAGTCAGCTTTTTGAACGTGAATTGTAGCTTGTCCATTTCGTAAATGTTAACAAGAATGTTGTTTTATAAGATGATTGGTTTGGTAAATAATAGTAGAAGTGTTTCTCTGTAATAACAAAGCTGTAATAACAAAGCTTATTTTATTATTTTGTATAAAATTAACCTAATTATAATTAAAATAACTTAAAATTATTAATTATCATACCTGTAATAACAAAGAAACAACATTCAATGTTATTATTTACTCTGTGTTGTTCTGGAGGTATGATATTAAATACTTTTTATACAGTTACTTGCCTTGATGATTTGACATATACGTGTGCACTTCGTGGCGTACATCGTTATACTGACGCTGCTCGTGCACTTCAACATTTCGTTCGTCGGATAATGCTGCGTAAGATCTATTGTCTTAGGGTACGGACAAGACGGAGCGACGAGAGCGTCGAGTTGAGCATAGCGTCGAGTCAAGCATATAACAGCGCATTGAATTGTGTTCATGTAGACGCGACGAGACGCGAGATTGTAAACGAAATTTTACAGTGGCAGTCGAAATAATGAGTTCTTCAGTGTCGGATGAAGAGTTTTTTTTCACCACAATACACCAAACTGAAATCGATAGACTGCTAATATATATAAATCAATAAATTTTCCTAATCACTGATAGAAATGTAATTGACTGTGTGCAATTCTGCACCGTTCAATCATAAAAAATGTACCCGAAATTTCGAATTTCCCACGAAAAACCCATTAACGCAATTCGTCTACTTACTGTATGTCATTGAAACACATTTCGCAACAACAACATGCATTACCGCTGCGAGCAGTCGAGCAACGAAATCGGTTCGAATCGATGTCGTCGCTACTATCAAATTTTCACTCTTTGGTCACTGCTTCGACATGGCCACCTCCATTTGAAAGCATAGGACCGATTTCGGCGCGTTGCTTGACTCGATGCTCGCGACGCTCTCATCACTCCGTCTTGTCCGTACCCTTAGGCACTCCGCACACGGGTCGTTAGTAATGCTAGACGTGAGAGATGCGTTTGACACTTGTCAAGCTCGCGAGAAAACGAGTGCCGTCATCCTCGTATTATGCCCACACACGGGTCGTCAAGAAAACGTCAGTATGCGTCGTAAAATCATACAATTCGGGGCATTTTCCCACCTCCCCCACGAATCGTACGTTGCCGTCATCCATCGCGCTTGCAAAAACGACTACTCATTCGACTTGAGGCCTGCAATGCACAACGCTTGAGACGCTCTCAACGTGAACCGACTACGCTTCTCACTCTTCACGATAGGCTAACGCTCCGTTAGTGGTCACCCATTGATTTACATAGGTTGTGACGACCAAGCGTAGAAATATCGCATCTACGACGATAGCTCAACGACCCGTGTGCGGATTGCCTTACTGACACATCGATCCGAGTCGCTTACAATCTTTACTTGTGTGCTAAATTAAATTAAGTATAAGATATTTTTCTTACATCTTCCCCCCTAAGAATAAAAATTTTGGTACAAAATTTTAATACAGAAATATACAAAGTTATAATTATTTACATATTTGCTTTATAAAAAGCTTGGGATCGGAGTGAGTTTGGATACATGAAATAAATTTGATTTTTATTTTTTATGCCCAGTGTTAATTTCATACATTGTATTTGATATTTTCTTCGTAATTTTATATGGACCAATTTTTAATTCGTCTAATTTGTTGCGATTCAATCGATTTCCATTTTCAACATATACTAAGTCTCCTATATCAAAATTATTATTTATCCTATTTCTGTCATACAAACTTTTATTGTAGTTGTGATTTTGTATGCTATTTTCGAAAGCTTTTATTCTATCAATTTCTAGAGTGTTATCATTTTTCTTTGTTCTTAATTCTATTGGTAATATTGCAGTATCTTCACGTTGTAATAAATATTTTGGGCTGAATTTTGTGACTGTGTGTTCTGTTTCATTATATTTGTTTACACAGTTATGCGCAATAGTAGTCCATGCTAATTTTTTGTTTTCTTCATTCATTGCACATCTAATTTTGTTGACTAAAGTTTGATTAAGTCTTTCATTTAAGCCATTAGAAAATGGTGCCTTTACTGCGGTTAAAATCATCGTAATATTATTTTGTTCTAGGTAATTTTTGAATTCCTTAGAATTGATACCTGGGTATTGATCTGTTAAAACTATATCTATATCATATTCTTTAAGTACATTTTCTGTTAATTTAATAAAATCATTTGCGTTTTGTGTTTTTGATGTTAATATGTAGGCAAATCTTGTAAAATGATCAACAAGAAGATGCAGATATTTCTTTGTGGATCGTGAACCTCCGAATCCACCTAATGTATCTATAGAAACTATTTCAAATGATCTTCTTGCAGAACCAAGATGAGACATTAACCCAATTTTGTCTTGTCTTCTTGACTTATTTTTTATACAAATCACACAATTTTTGCATGTTTCTTTCATATGTTTTGAAATATTTTCCGCTGCATAATATGGCATAATATAATATTTTTATTTTGCTTTGCATTTCATTTATGCCAATATGACAGAAATTTTTATGAAGGTTGTATATAAATTGTTTACAGAGTTCTTCCGAGAGCATGATTTTTTCTTTTTCTCGCATTTTTTTATAATAAACATTATTCTTTACAATTAGATTGTCTTTCTTATGTACTATATTTTGATTTTTCTTTTGATGATTATAAATATCTTCTATTTTTATTAAATTAACAATTTTCAATAGATCATATTCATCTTCTTCAGACTCTAAAACTGGATTTCTACTTAAGCAATCTGCTTCTACATTATCTTTACCTGGATGGTATATTATTTCAAAATCATATTGTGATAAGTAATAAGTGAGGTCACCTAATTCTTCATTTGTTCTGGCTTTAATATTCATTTTTTCTAGTGGTTTGTGATCTGAAAATACTTTGAATGGTCTATTTATGAGCTAATGTTGCCAGTATTTTACGGATTCTTTAATTGCTAAACATTCTAAATAGATAGCTTTTTTTCTTTTTTGAGATTCATTCAATTTTTTTGAAAAATATGCAACTGGTTTTTCTACTTTTTCATTTGGTTGTGGTTGTTTCAGCACAGCGCCTATTCCTTGCAAACTTGCATCTGTATATATATGTATTGGTAAGTCTGGATTAAAGATAGCTAGTACCGGTTGTGTGCAAAGAAAATTTTTCATATATTCAAAAGTTTTTTGACATTCATCAGACCAAATGAACTTTTGACCTTTTCTTAATAAACTATATAAAGGTTCAAGATTTATTGAAATTTTTGGTACGTTTTGATTGTAAAAATTAATTTTTCCTTAAAACTGTCTAATGTTCTTTTGATTTTTCGGAATTGGAAAATTTTTTATTCAAATTAAGTTATCTTTTATTGGAGAAATTTCATTGTATTTTATAATATGACCTAAATATTGTACAGAGTCTAATGCAAATGTACATTTTGAAAATTTTAATCGAAATCCTTCTTTCAATATTGCTTCTAGTAATTGTGATAGATGATCTATATGTTCTTTGAAAGATTTTGAAAAAATTAATATATCATCAATGTAGTTCACTGTAAAATCTGATAGTTTATGTTTTCTTATTATATTGCTTAATATTCTTTGAAAAATAGCCGGTGATGTTTTTAACCCAAATGGTAAGCAAGTCCATTGAAATTGTCCCTCTTGAGTCACAAATGCCGTTGTTCTCCTATCTTCGATTCTCAATGGAATAGACCAAAATGCTGAATTTATATCCAGTTTTGAAAAGTATTTGCAATTTCTTGTTTTTACTACTAAGTCTTCAATTAGTGGAAACGGTTGTGATTGGGGAACTACAATTTTATTCAAGTCTCTAAAATCTATGCATAGTCTTGATCTTTTATTTTCATCTCTTTTATATGATAACGTAACTGGAGCAGCAAAAGGATTATATGACTCTTCTATTAAATTTCTTTTAAGTAATTGTGAAATTTGCTCCTCTATTTCTTTTTTATCTTCAATTGTGCATCGATAAGGCCTTTTGCTACAATATTTGTCTACTATGAGATCAATTCTAGCTTCGTAGTCTCTTACTGTGCCTATATCATATTTATCTTTTGCATATATATTTTTATATTTGTCTACTAGATTCTTTATTATATTTTCTTCATTTTGATTCAAGTGATTAGTTAAGACTTTAAAATTATCTAAATTCACATGTTCATTGAAGTTTATTTGATATTCTTGTTTTTCTGTGAGATTAGAATTTTTCTGTTCTATTTCTAATCTCTCATTTTGCATTAATTTGAAATTTTTTATGCAATCTAATCCTATTAGAAAGTCATATTTGAAATTTTCATTATCAATCATAAATACATCTATGTATTTTTCTATATTCATAATTTTCGCTTTGATTTTTATCAAATTTTCTGATCTGTAATCGTTCTCAAGTTAACTTTCATTCTTGAATCAGTTTTTTCTCTTTTCAATTGAACTAATTTTGAATTTATCAATGAAACATTTGACCCTGAATCATAAATAGCCAATGCTTCTAAAGTGTCATTCAATGTTACTTTGAGTCTAATTAATGGTGGGGTTATTAGTTTTTTTTGGTCGCTATCACTTAATTCTGCTTCTAATACTGAGCTGTTAACATGTTTTGTTCCGTCATTTTTTTTACTAATGTTCGAAGAACATTAGTATTAAAATCGATTCGGCCAAAAATTCATATTTCTTTATATATATATATATATATGTACAAAAAATTTCAGTGAGATAATCTCGGGAACGCGCCATTCGATTGAGCTGAAACTTTCAGGATACATTGGTGTATATGCAGAATAGGTCCAGGTCTCTTTAAATGTCAGTTATTGTAAACCTTTTCGCGCCGGCGGGCATTTAAGTGATATTATTAATATACCTATTATTTCGTGCACAAATGATTTTCGCAAAAATAAAGTTAATAAAATAAATTTCTAACGTGTTTTACATATGAATCGGATAATGCTTTGGAATATTTTAACCCTATGTGTGCGCTGGGTGCCTAAAAAGAGGACGGGAAAATTTGAAAATTTTTAAATTTCGATAACTTTTGACAGAGCTATTCAATCATTACCAAATTTTCAGGACATATTGATATTATTTAGTTGTAGATTTATGTGGCTTTCAATGAGCGTGCTGGCAACCCTGTAGCTAGGGCAGGCACTGAAAGTGAAAACCTCCAAATCATCGTCTCTCTTGAAAAAATGCAGTTTCTTCAAAAATAAGCCTTTCATATGTAAATCTTGTGCTTTGTTTACATAACCAAAAAAAAAAAAAAGATATGGTATAACGGGCACGCCTGGCAACCCTTGCCCAATTTACCTATATTTTTAGCATCAAAAACTTCTGTTCACGGAAACTCACGATCCGATGGGCAGAATTATTTGAAATTCACAGCATGTATTGACCTTAAATAGGACCAGGTCTGATAGAAGTGATTTTGAAATGCGGGCAATTCTGTGCCAGTGGTGCCATCTTGAAAAACAACTAAAAAAGATAACTGTTTTTAGCCCTATAAATTCTGATTGAATCGTTCGATTTTGACGAAACTTACACAATTGCTGGACCTTACTTTAAGCCACGTTTGGTAGAAATTTGGTCGAAAAATTCGATTGGAGCTGCCAGCTATGATAATTTTGGTGTCTTCATTTTGAAAAAAAAAAATTGGAAGTAAAAACATTCAAACCATCGAATATTCAAAAAAATGTCCGTTTCTTACAATAAAACCAATCTGTATATAAATCTTATGTTTTATCTACACGTTCAAAATAAAACTTTGGAAATTTCATGTCGGACAAGAACGGTAACCCTCTCCCAGTTAACCTATATTTTTAGCATCAAAAACTTCTGTTCACGGAAACTCACGAACCAATAATCAGATACAGCTAAAATTTACAGAATGCATTGGACTTAAGTAAGACCAGATTTGATAGAAGCGATTTTGAATTGTGGGCAACTCTGTGCCAGTGGTGCCATCTTGAAAAATTACAAAGAAAAAAAACTGCTTTTTGCCCTATGAAATGTGAATAAGTTACCAGATTTTCATGAAATTGACACAGAAGCTAAACCTAACTCTAATCTCTGTTTGGTGGAAATTTGGTTGAAAAATTTGATTGGTGCTACCTGCTATGGTAATTTTTGTGTCTTTGGTTTTGAAAATTCGCTCAGGAAAATAAAACTTTTTGTACTATAACTTCCAGTGCAGTCATGAAATCAATACGAATTTCATACAATTAATGAAACCTGTCATAAACATTATTCAGGCCAAATTTGGTTGAAAAGACACGATAGGGTTGCCAGCTATTGTTGGTTTTGTGTTTAATTGCAATATCTTGATTAAGCGGTTTTATCGTAGAATTTTCAAATGGTAATGATATTGTAGTGACAATAAACAGCAAATATTAAGCTTTCGATCATTTGAAAAAACTCGCTGCAGGTAACCCTAAATTTCTTTATACTCCTATAACTTCGAATGTAATTAAACAACGTGAAGCAGATTTGATATATTCTTGGATTTGATACTGGCGAAAGGTTGCCAGCACGAGTCGGTTGTGCTACTTTTGTATCAATAAATGCTTACAGTTAGTATACATACCGGAAACATTTACAATGAAAATAAATAACCGATGTTACAATTCGCAAAGTTCTGCAAATTTTTCGGATCGCAGCCCCAAACACCAACTTCAGTTACAGTGCTGCAGGCACTGAGCATTTTCTTCATTGATGTTATATGAGATGCTGCTTTCAAAATTATGTGAAATAAGCAACTGATAACGAATATAATTAACCCGTGTTTTGCTCTCATAAACGTTGAAATTCATGCCAGTGGTAATATCTGAAACCTTGCACCATATGAGTTACAATGCATTCTTAAGACGAAAGTAAAACGTGGCATTTGAAACAGTTTGGCCGTAATAAGCAGCACATGTGGTGGAATATGCACTCAAAACCTGCACGATTCTTCTACTGTTCTTCGAACATTAGTGTTTCTAGCGGTTCAGGTGCGCTAGAGTTTTTACTAATGTTCGAAGAACAATAGTATTAAACTCGTTTCGCCGAAAATTCATATTTCTTTATATATATATATATATATATCAGCAAAATGATTTTCCGAGATAATCTCTGGAGTGGCCGATTCGATTGAGCTGAAACTTTCGGAGAACGTAGATGTATATAGTAGGTAGGTCCACAATTTTCTCAAATTCAGATATCCTAAACCTTTTGGCGGCGGCGAGCGTTTTAGTGAATTTTGAGGTACTCCTATATTTTCAAGCAGTGTAAATTTTCGTTGAAAAAAAGTATTGGGAATGAAAACTAATTATGTTTTTAGCTTGTTTATGATAAAGAATTGAAATTTTTGAGCCGTGTGTGGGTGCTAAGTGCCTAAAAGTAGGCAAGGAATTTTTTTCAAATTTTGATTTGTCATTACTTGTGATCAAAACATCGGATCATCGTGAAAATTGCAGAGCCTATTGATGTTGACTAGAATTTAGCATATATGGGTTTTCAAGGTTGCACGGGTAACACTGTAGCTATGGCAGGCTCCTGAAAAAAAATCCTTCAAATCACTGACCCTCCTCAAAAATTTTTGATTTTTGGCAAAAGTTTCAAATCATTGATAAATTTTGACCTTTGTCCATCATGTCAAAATAAAATTTTAAAAATTCCGATTTGCACAAGAACGGCAACCCATCACCAAATTACCTCTATTTTCAGCACTCGAAAGTTCTGTTCACGAGAACTGACGACCGGATTATCCGATCATGATGAAATTCACAGGACATGTTGGTATTAGCTAGGACCAGGTCTGATAGAAGTGATTTTGAAATGCAAGCAACCCTGTGCCAGTGGTACCATCTTGAAAAATCACTGAGAAAAAAAACAGTTTTTTGGCCTATAACTTCCGATTCAGCCATCAGATTTTAACAAAACTCACACAGTACTTGAACCTTACTCTATGTAACATTTGGTAAAAATTTGGTTGAAAAATTAGAATAGGGCTGCCAGCTATGGTGATTTTTGTCTCATAAATCTTGCAAATTTGCTCAGCAAAATAAAGCTTTTTTCCCTATAGCTTCCGGTCCAGTGCAGAAATCAAAACGAAGTTCATGCAGTAAATGGACCTTAATGTGAAGTAAATGTTGTAGGAATTTCGTACAAAAATCATGAAAGGGCTGCCAGCTATGACCATTTTTGTAATTTTGTGGAATTTCTTGACTGAGCGATTATGTCATTAGATTTGCAAATGGGAATAATCCTGCAATGAAAATTAACAACAAATATTAACGTTTTAAAAATTTGAAAAGTTTTGAGGGTGGCAACCCTAAAATTCTTTTCACCCGTAAAGCTTCCAGCGCAGTGATTCAATCGAAACGAAATTTACTGGTTGGGTTTAACTTAACGTGACGCAGATTTGGTATATATTTTGCTCTGCTGCTGACACAGGGTAACCAGTATTAGCCATTTTCATAAATAATGCACACACAGATGCTTGAAATTACATACTCATATGCAAAGCATTTGCGATAAAAATAAGAAACCAATTTTTAAATTTTCCGAGTTTTGAACATTTTTCGCATGGCAGCCTCAAACAACGTTTAACCGCTGAAACTTTCGATGAAATCCTCCGATGAGAACGAAATTCAAAGAATAAGTTGATTTAAGTATGAGCTTGTTATGGTAAACTTATTGCTGCTTCGTTGGGAAAGTGTTGCCAGCACGGAAAATTTTCATCATTTGTGTTATAGTTGAGTTTTGTTGCATGAGGTAAGGAATGGTTGATATGATTCTACAAAAAAGTGTATTACGTCTTTCCAAATTTTTTGGTCACTCAAAGACAATTTCTTCGAAAATTAGTTTTCTAGCGGTTCAGGTGCGCTAGAGTTTTTATTTTTAAACCAACACTTAGTTTCAGGGTGGAAACGTGTACCCTTACCTTTATTTTTACAGATTTCGCATGCTACCTTCTCTACTTTTTCTCTATTAGCATAATTCTTATTCTTTTTTATATCCACATTTTTCTTGTGAACTAAATGTTCCAATTTTCCTAATTAATTACACAAGTCTTCTGTCTTTTTCAATTTTTCTCTATCAATTCTATCAACTACGAAATTCGGTAGACCAATAGCAATTAAATCAATCAATGTTCCTGAATCAATAGATTTTCTTACTTATAATAATAATTTTTCCTTTTTTATTGCATATTCCATTAGAAATATCTTATTGAAGACCATCCTTTATTTGCAAATGTGTCACAAAAACTTTTTTTCCAATTTTCCCAATTTTCTTCAATAGTTAATTTCAAAAGTGTGCAACTATACCAGTCTGTAGCACCTTTTTCCATGAATGATTTTAAAAGTTCAATTTTTTTCTCATGTATGACAATATTGAATCGATCACATTCTTTTTCAAAACTAGTCATCGATTGATCTGCATTTGAATTTTTTCCATTAAATTTTTCTATTGTAAATTCTTTAGCAATTTTACCAATATTAATTTCTTCAGATTTTTTACTTTTCTCAAGAAATTTTTCTAATAAACATTTTAATGATTGTTCTGTAGATTCATTAACATTTTCTTGTTCCTTACATTCTTCTTCTAAAAACACATCATTAAATTGTAAATTTCCCCCTTCATCTACATAAATATCTCTAAATTCTTTCGTCAAATTTATCCAAACTTTTCTAAACTGGCCTCTTCTACTTATTGATTTCTTTACCTAAGCGAATGCTGACGTTTTCGTAAGCACCTCATGATACGCTCCGTTCAAGTAGCCCGGTGTCATTGCGAAAGTCCGGCCGTCTGGTGTAGCGATGTAGGTGACACATATCACATTCGTCTTGTGTAGTCAGCTTTTTGAACGTGAATTGTAGCTTGTCCATTTCGTAAATGTTAACAAGAATGTTGTTTTATAAGATGATTGGTTTGGTAAATAATAGTAGAAGTGTTTCTCTGTAATAACAAAGCTGTAATAACAAAGCTTATTTTATTATTTTGTATAAAATTAACCTAATTATAATTAAAATAACTTAAAATTATTAATTATCATACCTGTAATAACAAAGAAACAACATTCAATGTTATTATTTACTCTGTGTTGTTCTGGAGGTATGATATTAAATACTTTTTATACAGTTACTTGCCTTGATGATTTGACATATACGTGTGCACTTCGTGGCGTACATCGTTATACTGACGCTGCTCGTGCACTTCAACATTTCGTTCGTCGGATAATGCTGCGTAAGATCTATTGTCTTAGGGTACGGACAAGACGGAGCGACGAGAGCGTCGAGTTGAGCATAGCGTCGAGTCAAGCATATAACAGCGCATTGAATTGTGTTCATGTAGACGCGACGAATTTTACAGTGGCAGTCGAAATAATGAGTTCTTCAGTGTCGGATGAAGAGTTTTTTTTCACCACAATACACCAAACTGAAATCGATAGACTGCTAATATATATAAATCAATAAATTTTCCTAATCACTGATAGAAATGTAATTGACTGTGTGCAATTCTGCACCGTTCAATCATAAAAAATGTACCCGAAATTTCGAATTTCCCACGAAAAACCCATTAACGCAATTCGTCTACTTACTGTATGTCATTGAAACACATTTCGCAACAACAACATGCATTACCGCTGCGAGCAGTCGAGCAACGAAATCGGTTCGAATCGATGTCGTCGCTACTATCAAATTTTCACTCTTTGGTCACTGCTTCGACATGGCCACCTCCATTTGAAAGCATAGGACCGATTTCGGCGCGTTGCTTGAATCGATGCTCGCGACGCTCTCGTCACTCCGTCTTGTCCGTACCCTTAGGCACTCCGCACACGGGTCGTTAGTAATGCTAGACGTGAGAGATGCGTTTGACACTTGTCAAGCTCGCGAGAAAACGAGTGCCGTCATCCTCGTATTATGCCCACACACGGGTCGTCAAGAAAACGTCAGTATGCGTCGTAAAATCATACAATTCGGGGCATTTTCCCACCTCCCCCACGAATCGTACGTTGCCGTCATCCATCGCGCTTGCAAAAACGACTACTCATTCGACTTGAGGCCTGCAATGCACAACGCTTGAGACGCTCTCAACGTGAACGCTTCTCACTCTTCACGATAGGCTAACGCTCCGTTAGTGGTCACCCATTGATTTACATAGGTTGTGACGACCAAGCGTAGAAATATCGCATCTACGACGATAGCTCAACGACCCGTGTGCGGATTGCCTTACTGACACATCGATTCGAGTCGCTTACAATCTTTACTTGTGTGCTAAATTAAATTAAGTATAAGATATTTTTCTTACATCTTCCCCCCTAAAGGCTGGTACTGAGTTCGAGTTCACGTGAAACTTTGACATTTCCCAATTATCTGTTCATTCTTTCGAGCGAAAATTTTGACAATTGAGAAAAGCAGAGACAATGCTCATTTCTGACGGATAAAATGTCATGAATTTCACTTTTCGATTGATTTTCTTATTGGAAAGACATTTTCACTGCTCCATTTTCAAATTGAAACACCAAATGTCACTTTTCCGCTCGAAAGAATGAACTGCACAAACTAAATTGGCGTGAAATGATTCGCGACATGTTTCAGTGCCATCTATGTTTTCGAAGCGAAAGCAACTTCAAAGCAACTTTTCATGCGAAGAACACAGTACCAAACTTGCTTATTTTCAAGCGAAATTTTCGCCGAAACAGATTTCGCGCGAAATTTTGTATGAAAATTTCGCGTGAAATCGAACTCAGTACTATGCTTAAGAATAAAAATTTTGGTACAAAATTTTAATACAGAAATATACAAAGTTATAATTATTTACATATTTGCTTTATAAAAAGCTTGGGATCGGAGTGAGTTTGGATACATGAAATAAATTTTATTTTTATTTTTTATGCCCAGTGTTAATTTCATACATTGTATTTGATATTTTCTTCGTAATTTTATATGGACCAATTTTTAATTCGTCTAATTTGTTGCGATTCAATCGATTTCCATTTTCAACATATACTAAGTCTCCTATATCAAAATTATTATTTATCCTATTTCTGTCATACAAACTTTTATTGTAGTTGTGATTTTGTATGCTATTTTCGAAAGCTTTTATTCTATCAATTTCTAGAGTGTTATCATTTTTCTTTGTTCTTAATTCTATTGGTAATATTGCAGTATCTTCACGTTGTAATAAATATTTTGGGCTGAATTTTGTGACTGTGTGTTCTGTTTCATTATATTTGTTTACACAGTTATGCGCAATAGTAGTCCATGCTAATTTTTTGTTTTCTTCATTCATTGCACATCTAATTTTGTTGACTAAAGTTTGATTAAGTCTTTCATTTAAGCCATTAGAAAATGGTGCATTTACTGCGGTGAAAATCATCGTAATATTATTTTGTTCTAGGTAATTTTTGAATTCCTTAGAATTGATACCTGGGTATTGATCTGTTAAAACTATATCTATATCATATTCTTTAAGTACATTTTCTGTTAATTTAATAAAATCATTTGCGTTTTGTGTTTTTGATGTTAATATGTAGGCAAATCTTGTAAAATGATCAACAAGAAGATGCAGATATTTCTTTGTGGATCGTGAACCTCCGAATCCACCTATTGTATCTATAGAAACTATTTCAAATGGTCTTCTTGCAGAACCAAGATGAGACATTAACCCAATTTTGTCTTGTCTTCTTGACTTATTTTTTATACAAATCTCACAATTTTTGCATGTTTCTTTTATATGTTTTGAAATATTTTCCGCTGCATAATATGGCATAATATAATATTTTTATTTTGCTTTGCATTTCATTTATGCCAATATGACAGAAATTTTTATGAAGGTTGTGTATAAATTGTTTACAGAGTTCTTCCGAGAGTATGATTTTTTCTTTTCCTCGCATTTTTTTATAATAAACATTATTCTTTACAATTAGATTGTCTTTCTTATGTACTATATTTTGATTTTGTTTTGATGATTATAAATATCTTGTATTTTTATTAAATTAACAATTTTCAATAGATCATATTCATCTTCTTCAGACTCTAAAACTGGATTTCTACTTAAGCAATCTGCTTCTACATTATCTTTACCTGGATGGTATATTATTTCAAAATCATATTGTGATAAGTAATAAGTGAGGTCACCTAATTCTTCATTTGTTCTGGCTTTAATATTCATTTTTTCTAGTGGTTTGTGATCTGAAAATACTTTGAATGGTCTATTTATGAGCTAATGTTGCCAGTATTTTACGGATTCTTTAATTGCTAAACATTCTAAATAGATAGCTTTTTTTCTTTTTTGAGATTCATTCAATTTTTTTGAAAAATATGCAACTGGTTTTTCTACTTTTTCATTTGGTTGTGGTTGTTTCAGCACAGCGCCTATTCCTTGCAAACTTGCATCTGTATATATATGTATTGGTAAGTCTGGATTAAAGATAGCTAATACCGGTTGTGTGCAAAGAAAATTTTTCATATATTCAAAAGTTTTTTGACATTCATCAGACCAAATGAACTTTTGACCTTTTCTTAATAAACTATATAAAGGTTCAAGATTTATTGAAATTTTTGGTACGTTTTGATTGTAAAAATTAATTTTTCCTAAAAACTGTCTTATGTTCTTTTGATTTTTCGGAACTGGAAAATTTTTTATTCAAATTAAGTTATCTTTTATTGGAGAAATTTCATTGTATTTTATAATATGACCTAAATATTGTACAGAGTCTAATGCGAATGTACATTTTGAAAATTTTAATCGAAATCCTTCTTTCAATATTGCTTCTAGTAATTGTGTTAGATGATCTATATGTTCTTTGAAAGATTTTGAAAAAATTAATATATCATCAATGTAGTTCACTGTAAAATCTGATAGTTTATGTTTTCTTATTATATTGCTTAATATTCTTTGAAAAATAGCCGGTGATGTTTTTAACCCAAATGGTAAGCAAGTCCATTGAAATTGTCCCTCTTGAGTCACAAATGCCGTTGTTCTCCTATCTTCGATTCTCAATGGAATAGACCAAAATGCTGAATTTATATCCAGTTTTGAAAAGTATTTGCAATTTCTTGTTTTTACTACTAAGTCTTTAATTAGTGGAAACGGTTGTGATTGGGGAACTACAATTTTATTCAAGTCTCTAAAATCTATGCATAGTCTTGATCTTTTATTTTCATCTCTTTTATATGATAACGTAACTGGAGCAGCAAAAGGATTATATGACTCTTCTATTAAATTTCTTTTAAGTAATTGTGAAATTTGCTCCTCTATTTCTTTTTTATCTTCAATTGTGCATCGATAAGGCCTTTTGCTACAATGTTTGTCTACTATGAGATCAATTCTAGCTTCGTAGTCTCTTACTGTGCCTATATCATATTTATCTTTTGCATATATATTTTTATATTTGTCTACTAGATTCTTTATTATATTTTCTTCATTTTGACTCAAGTGATTAGTTAAGACTTTAAAATTATCTAAACTCACATGTTCATTGAAGTTTATTTGATATTCTTGTTTTTCTGTGAGATTAGAATTTTTCTGTTCTATTTCTAATCTCTCATTTTGCATTAATTTGAAATTTTTTATGCAATCTAATCCTATTAGAAAGTCATATTTGAAATTTTCATTATCAATCATAAATACATCTATGTATTTTTCTATATTCATAATTTTCGCTTTGATTTTTATCAAATTTTCTGATCTGTATACACCATTAATCGTTCTCAAGTTAACTTTCATTCTTGAATCAGTTTTTTCTCTTTTCAATTGAACTAATTTTGAATTTATCAATGAAACATTTGACCCTGAATCATAAATAGCCAATGCTTCTAAAGTGTCATTCAATGTTACTTTGAGTCTAATTAATGGTGGGGTTATTAGTTTTTTTTGGTCGCTATCACTTAATTCTGCTTCTAATACTGAGCTGTTAACATGTTTTGTTCCGTCATTTTTATTTTTAAACCAACACTTAGTTTCAGGGTGGAAACGTGTACCCTTACCTTTATTTTTACAGATTTCGCATGCTACCTTCTCTACTTTTTCTCTATTAGCATAATTCTTATTCTTTTTTATATCCACATTTTTCTTGTGAACTAAATGTTCCAATTTTCCTAATTAATTACACAAGTCTTCTGTCTTTTTCAATTTTTCTCTATCAATTCTATCAACTACAAAATTCGGTAGACCAATAGCAATTAAATCAATCAATGTTCCTGAATCAATAGATTTTCTTACTTCTAATAATAATTTTTCCTTTTTTATTGCATATTCCATTAGAAATATCTTATTGAAGACCATCCTTTATTTGCAAATGTGTCACAAAAACTTTTTTTCCAATTTTCCCAATTTTCTTCAATAGTTAATTTCAAAAGTGTGCAACTATACCAGTCTGTAGCACCTTTTTCCATGAATGATTTTAAAAGTTCAATTTTTTTCTCATGTATGACAATATTGAATCGATCACATTCTTTTTCAAAACTAGTCATCGATTGATCTGCATTTGAATTTTTTCCATTAAATTTTTCTATTGTAAATTCTTTAGCAATTTTACCAATATTAATTTCTTCAGATTTTTTACTTTTCTCAAGAAATTTTTCTAATAAACATTTTAATGATTGTTCTGTAGATTCATTAACATTTTTTTGTTCCTTACATTCTTCTTCTAAAAACACATCATTAAATTGTAAATTTCCCCCTTCATCTACATAAATATCTCTAAATTCTTTCGTCAAATTTATCCAAACTTTTCTAAACTGGCCTCTTCTACTTATTGATTTCTTTACCTAAGCGAATGCTGACGTTTTCGTAAGCACCTCATGATACGCTCCGTTCAAGTAGCCCGGTGTCATTGCGAAAGTCCGGCCGTCTGGTGTAGCGATGTAGGTGACACATATCACATTCGTCTTGTGTAGTCAGCTTTTTGAACGTGAATTGTAGCTTGTCCATTTCGTAAATGTTAACAAGAATGTTGTTTTATAAGATGATTGGTTTGGTAAATAATAGTAGAAGTGTTTCTCTGTAATAACAAAGCTGTAATAACAAAGCTTATTTTATTATTTTGTATAAAATTAACCTAATTATAATTAAAATAACTTAAAATTATTAATTATCATACCTGTAATAACAAAGAAACAACATTCAATGTTATTATTTACTCTGTGTTGTTCTGGAGGTATGATATTAAATACTTTTTATACAGTTACTTGCCTTGATGATTTGACATATACGTGTGCACTTCGTGGCGTACATCGTTATACTGACGCTGCTCGTGCACTTCAACATTTCGTTCGTCGGATAATGCTGCGTAAGATCTATTGTCTTAGGGTACGGACAAGACGGAGCGACGAGAGCGTCGAGTTGAGCATAGCGTCGAGTCAAGCATATAACAGCGCATTGAATTGTGTTCATGTAGACGCGACGAATTTTACAGTGGCAGTCGAAATAATGAGTTCTTCAGTGTCGGATGAAGAGTTTTTTTTCACCACAATACACCAAACTGAAATCGATAGACTGCTAATATATATAAATCAATAAATTTTCCTAATCACTGATAGAAATGTAATTGACTGTGTGCAATTCTGCACCGTTCAATCATAAAAAATGTACCCGAAATTTCGAATTTCCCACGAAAAACCCATTAACGCAATTCGTCTACTTACTGTATGTCATTGAAACACATTTCGCAACAACAACATGCATTACCGCTGCGAGCAGTCGAGCAACGAAATCGGTTCGAATCGATGTCGTCGCTACTATCAAATTTTCACTCTTTGGTCACTGCTTCGACATGGCCACCTCCATTTGAAAGCATAGGACCGATTTCGGCGCGTTGCTTGAATCGATGCTCGCGACGCTCTCGTCACTCCGTCTTGTCCGTACCCTTAGGCACTCCGCACACGGGTCGTTAGTAATGCTAGACGTGAGAGATGCGTTTGACACTTGTCAAGCTCGCGAGAAAACGAGTGCCGTCATCCTCGTATTATGCCCACACACGGGTCGTCAAGAAAACGTCAGTATGCGTCGTAAAATCATACAATTCGGGGCATTTTCCCACCTCCCCCACGAATCGTACGTTGCCGTCATCCATCGCGCTTGCAAAAACGACTACTCATTCGACTTGAGGCCTGCAATGCACAACGCTTGAGACGCTCTCAACGTGAACGCTTCTCACTCTTCACGATAGGCTAACGCTCCGTTAGTGGTCACCCATTGATTTACATAGGTTGTGACGACCAAGCGTAGAAATATCGCATCTACGACGATAGCTCAACGACCCGTGTGCGGATTGCCTTACTGACACATCGATTCGAGTCGCTTACAATCTTTACTTGTGTGCTAAATTAAATTAAGTATAAGATATTTTTCTTACATCTTCCCCCCTAAAGGCTGGTACTGAGTTCGAGTTCACGTGAAACTTTGACATTTCCCAATTATCTGTTCATTCTTTCGAGCGAAAATTTTGACAATTGAGAAAAGCAGAGACAATGCTCATTTCTGACGGATAAAATGTCATGAATTTCACTTTTCGATTGATTTTCTTATTGGAAAGACATTTTCACTGCTCCATTTTCAAATTGAAACACCAAATGTCACTTTTCCGCTCGAAAGAATGAACTGCACAAACTAAATTGGCGTGAAATGATTCGCGACATGTTTCAGTGCCATCTATGTTTTCGAAGCGAAAGCAACTTCAAAGCAACTTTTCATGCGAAGAACACAGTACCAAACTTGCTTATTTTCAAGCGAAATTTTCGCCGAAACAGATTTCGCGCGAAATTTTGTATGAAAATTTCGCGTGAAATCGAACTCAGTACTATGCTTAAGAATAAAAATTTTGGTACAAAATTTTAATACAGAAATATACAAAGTTATAATTATTTACATATTTGCTTTATAAAAAGCTTGGGATCGGAGTGAGTTTGGATACATGAAATAAATTTTATTTTTATTTTTTATGCCCAGTGTTAATTTCATACATTGTATTTGATATTTTCTTCGTAATTTTATATGGACCAATTTTTAATTCGTCTAATTTGTTGCGATTCAATCGATTTCCATTTTCAACATATACTAAGTCTCCTATATCAAAATTATTATTTATCCTATTTCTGTCATACAAACTTTTATTGTAGTTGTGATTTTGTATGCTATTTTCGAAAGCTTTTATTCTATCAATTTCTAGAGTGTTATCATTTTTCTTTGTTCTTAATTCTATTGGTAATATTGCAGTATCTTCACGTTGTAATAAATATTTTGGGCTGAATTTTGTGACTGTGTGTTCTGTTTCATTATATTTGTTTACACAGTTATGCGCAATAGTAGTCCATGCTAATTTTTTGTTTTCTTCATTCATTGCACATCTAATTTTGTTGACTAAAGTTTGATTAAGTCTTTCATTTAAGCCATTAGAAAATGGTGCATTTACTGCGGTGAAAATCATCGTAATATTATTTTGTTCTAGGTAATTTTTGAATTCCTTAGAATTGATACCTGGGTATTGATCTGTTAAAACTATATCTATATCATATTCTTTAAGTACATTTTCTGTTAATTTAATAAAATCATTTGCGTTTTGTGTTTTTGATGTTAATATGTAGGCAAATCTTGTAAAATGATCAACAAGAAGATGCAGATATTTCTTTGTGGATCGTGAACCTCCGAATCCACCTATTGTATCTATAGAAACTATTTCAAATGGTCTTCTTGCAGAACCAAGATGAGACATTAACCCAATTTTGTCTTGTCTTCTTGACTTATTTTTTATACAAATCTCACAATTTTTGCATGTTTCTTTTATATGTTTTGAAATATTTTCCGCTGCATAATATGGCATAATATAATATTTTTATTTTGCTTTGCATTTCATTTATGCCAATATGACAGAAATTTTTATGAAGGTTGTGTATAAATTGTTTACAGAGTTCTTCCGAGAGTATGATTTTTTCTTTTCCTCGCATTTTTTTATAATAAACATTATTCTTTACAATTAGATTGTCTTTCTTATGTACTATATTTTGATTTTGTTTTGATGATTATAAATATCTTGTATTTTTATTAAATTAACAATTTTCAATAGATCATATTCATCTTCTTCAGACTCTAAAACTGGATTTCTACTTAAGCAATCTGCTTCTACATTATCTTTACCTGGATGGTATATTATTTCAAAATCATATTGTGATAAGTAATAAGTGAGGTCACCTAATTCTTCATTTGTTCTGGCTTTAATATTCATTTTTTCTAGTGGTTTGTGATCTGAAAATACTTTGAATGGTCTATTTATGAGCTAATGTTGCCAGTATTTTACGGATTCTTTAATTGCTAAACATTCTAAATAGATAGCTTTTTTTCTTTTTTGAGATTCATTCAATTTTTTTGAAAAATATGCAACTGGTTTTTCTACTTTTTCATTTGGTTGTGGTTGTTTCAGCACAGCGCCTATTCCTTGCAAACTTGCATCTGTATATATATGTATTGGTAAGTCTGGATTAAAGATAGCTAATACCGGTTGTGTGCAAAGAAAATTTTTCATATATTCAAAAGTTTTTTGACATTCATCAGACCAAATGAACTTTTGACCTTTTCTTAATAAACTATATAAAGGTTCAAGATTTATTGAAATTTTTGGTACGTTTTGATTGTAAAAATTAATTTTTCCTAAAAACTGTCTTATGTTCTTTTGATTTTTCGGAACTGGAAAATTTTTTATTCAAATTAAGTTATCTTTTATTGGAGAAATTTCATTGTATTTTATAATATGACCTAAATATTGTACAGAGTCTAATGCGAATGTACATTTTGAAAATTTTAATCGAAATCCTTCTTTCAATATTGCTTCTAGTAATTGTGTTAGATGATCTATATGTTCTTTGAAAGATTTTGAAAAAATTAATATATCATCAATGTAGTTCACTGTAAAATCTGATAGTTTATGTTTTCTTATTATATTGCTTAATATTCTTTGAAAAATAGCCGGTGATGTTTTTAACCCAAATGGTAAGCAAGTCCATTGAAATTGTCCCTCTTGAGTCACAAATGCCGTTGTTCTCCTATCTTCGATTCTCAATGGAATAGACCAAAATGCTGAATTTATATCCAGTTTTGAAAAGTATTTGCAATTTCTTGTTTTTACTACTAAGTCTTTAATTAGTGGAAACGGTTGTGATTGGGGAACTACAATTTTATTCAAGTCTCTAAAATCTATGCATAGTCTTGATCTTTTATTTTCATCTCTTTTATATGATAACGTAACTGGAGCAGCAAAAGGATTATATGACTCTTCTATTAAATTTCTTTTAAGTAATTGTGAAATTTGCTCCTCTATTTCTTTTTTATCTTCAATTGTGCATCGATAAGGCCTTTTGCTACAATGTTTGTCTACTATGAGATCAATTCTAGCTTCGTAGTCTCTTACTGTGCCTATATCATATTTATCTTTTGCATATATATTTTTATATTTGTCTACTAGATTCTTTATTATATTTTCTTCATTTTGACTCAAGTGATTAGTTAAGACTTTAAAATTATCTAAATTCACATGTTCATTGAAGTTTATTTGATATTCTTGTTTTTCTGTGAGATTAGAATTTTTCTGTTCTATTTCTAATCTCTCATTTTGCATTAATTTGAAATTTTTTATGCAATCTAATCCTATTAGAAAGTCATATTTGAAATTTTCATTATCAATCATAAATACATCTATGTATTTTTCTATATTCATAATTTTCGCTTTGATTTTTATCAAATTTTCTGATCTGTATACACCATTAATCGTTCTCAAGTTAACTTTCATTCTTGAATCAGTTTTTTCTCTTTTCAATTGAACTAATTTTGAATTTATCAATGAAACATTTGACCCTGAATCATAAATAGCCAATGCTTCTAAAGTGTCATTCAATGTTACTTTGAGTCTAATTAATGGTGGGGTTATTAGTTTTTTTTGGTCGCTATCACTTAATTCTGCTTCTAATACTGAGCTGTTAACATGTTTTGTTCCGTCATTTTTATTTTTAAACCAACACTTAGTTTCAGGGTGGAAACGTGTACCCTTACCTTTATTTTTACAGATTTCGCATGCTACCTTCTCTACTTTTTCTCTATTAGCATAATTCTTATTCTTTTTTATATCCACATTTTTCTTGTGAACTAAATGTTCCAATTTTCCTAATTAATTACACAAGTCTTCTGTCTTTTTCAATTTTTCTCTATCAATTCTATCAACTACAAAATTCGGTAGACCAATAGCAATTAAATCAATCAATGTTCCTGAATCAATAGATTTTCTTACTTCTAATAATAATTTTTCCTTTTTTATTGCATATTCCATTAGAAATATCTTATTGAAGACCATCCTTTATTTGCAAATGTGTCACAAAAACTTTTTTTCCAATTTTCCCAATTTTCTTCAATAGTTAATTTCAAAAGTGTGCAACTATACCAGTCTGTAGCACCTTTTTCCATGAATGATTTTAAAAGTTCAATTTTTTTCTCATGTATGACAATATTGAATCGATCACATTCTTTTTCAAAACTAGTCATCGATTGATCTGCATTTGAATTTTTTCCATTAAATTTTTCTATTGTAAATTCTTTAGCAATTTTACCAATATTAATTTCTTCAGATTTTTTACTTTTCTCAAGAAATTTTTCTAATAAACATTTTAATGATTGTTCTGTAGATTCATTAACATTTTCTTGTTCCTTACATTCTTCTTCTAAAAACACATCATTAAATTGTAAATTTCCCCCTTCATCTACATAAATATCTCTAAATTCTTTCGTCAAATTTATCCAAACTTTTCTAAACTGGCCTCTTCTACTTATTGATTTCTTTACCTAAGCGAATGCTGACGTTTTCGTAAGCACCTCATGATACGCTCCGTTCAAGTAGCCCGGTGTCATTGCGAAAGTCCGGCCGTCTGGTGTAGCGATGTAGGTGACACATATCACATTCGTCTTGTGTAGTCAGCTTTTTGAACGTGAATTGTAGCTTGTCCATTTCGTAAATGTTAACAAGAATGTTGTTTTATAAGATGATTGGTTTGGTAAATAATAGTAGAAGTGTTTCTCTGTAATAACAAAGCTGTAATAACAAAGCTTATTTTATTATTTTGTATAAAATTAACCTAATTATAATTAAAATAACTTAAAATTATTAATTATCATACCTGTAATAACAAAGAAACAACATTCAATGTTATTATTTACTCTGTGTTGTTCTGGAGGTATGATATTAAATACTTTTTATACAGTTACTTGCCTTGATGATTTGACATATACGTGTGCACTTCGTGGCGTACATCGTTATACTGACGCTGCTCGTGCACTTCAACATTTCGTTCGTCGGATAATGCTGCGTAAGATCTATTGTCTTAGGGTACGGACAAGACGGAGCGACGAGAGCGTCGAGTTGAGCATAGCGTCGAGTCAAGCATATAACAGCGCATTGAATTGTGTTCATGTAGACGCGACGAATTTTACAGTGGCAGTCGAAATAATGAGTTCTTCAGTGTCGGATGAAGAGTTTTTTTTCACCACAATACACCAAACTGAAATCGATAGACTGCTAATATATATAAATCAATAAATTTTCCTAATCACTGATAGAAATCTAATTGACTGTGTGCAATTCTGCACCGTTCAATCATAAAAAATGTACCCGAAATTTCGAATTTCCCACGAAAAACCCATTAACGCAATTCGTCTACTTACTGTATGTCATTGAAACACATTTCGCAACAACAACATGCATTACCGCTGCGAGCAGTCGAGCAACGAAATCGGTTCGAATCGATGTCGTCGCTACTATCAAATTTTCACTCTTTGGTCACTGCTTCGACATGGCCACCTCCATTTGAAAGCATAGGACCGATTTCGGCGCGTTGCTTGAATCGATGCTCGCGACGCTCTCGTCACTCCGTCTTGTCCGTACCCTTAGGCACTCCGCACACGGGTCGTTAGTAATGCTAGACGTGAGAGATGCGTTTGACACTTGTCAAGCTCGCGAGAAAACGAGTGCCGTCATCCTCGTATTATGCCCACACACGGGTCGTCAAGAAAACGTCAGTATGCGTCGTAAAATCATACAATTCGGGGCATTTTCCCACCTCCCCCACGAATCGTACGTTGCCGTCATCCATCGCGCTTGCAAAAACGACTACTCATTCGACTTGAGGCCTGCAATGCACAACGCTTGAGACGCTCTCAACGTGAACGCTTCTCACTCTTCACGATAGGCTAACGCTCCGTTAGTGGTCACCCATTGATTTACATAGGTTGTGACGACCAAGCGTAGAAATATCGCATCTACGACGATAGCTCAACGACCCGTGTGCGGATTGCCTTACTGACACATCGATTCGAGTCGCTTACAATCTTTACTTGTGTGCTAAATTAAATTAAGTATAAGATATTTTTCTTACATCTTCCCCCCTAAGAATAAAAATTTTGGTACAAAATTTTAATACAGAAATATACAAAGTTATAATTATTTACATATTTGCTTTATAAAAAGCTTGGGATCGGAGTGAGTTTGGATACATGAAATAAATTTTATTTTTATTTTTTATGCCCAGTGTTAATTTCATACATTGTATTTGATATTTTCTTCGTAATTTTATATGGACCAATTTTTAATTCGTCTAATTTGTTGCGATTCAATCGATTTCCATTTTCAACATATACTAAGTCTCCTATATCAAAATTATTATTTATCCTATTTCTGTCATACAAACTTTTATTGTAGTTGTGATTTTGTATGCTATTTTCGAAAGCTTTTATTCTATCAATTTCTAGAGTGTTATCATTTTTCTTTGTTCTTAATTCTATTGGTAATATTGCAGTATCTTCACGTTGTAATAAATATTTTGGGCTGAATTTTGTGACTGTGTGTTCTGTTTCATTATATTTGTTTACACAGTTATGCGCAATAGTAGTCCATGCTAATTTTTTGTTTTCTTCATTCATTGCACATCTAATTTTGTTGACTAAAGTTTGATTAAGTCTTTCATTTAAGCCATTAGAAAATGGTGCATTTACTGCGGTGAAAATCATCGTAATATTATTTTGTTCTAGGTAATTTTTGAATTCCTTAGAATTGATACCTGGGTATTGATCTGTTAAAACTATATCTACATCATATTCTTTAAGTACATTTTCTGTTAATTTAATAAAATCATTTGCGTTTTGTGTTTTTGATGTTAATATGTAGGCAAATCTTGTAAAATGATCAACAAGAAGATGCAGATATTTCTTTGTGGATCGTGAACCTCCGAATCCACCTATTGTATCTATAGAAACTATTTCAAATGGTCTTCTTGCAGGACCAAGATGAGACATTAACCCAATTTTGTCTTGTCTTCTTGACTTATTTTTTTATACAAATCTCACAATTTTTGCATGTTTCTTTTATATGTTTTGAAATATTTTCCGCTGCATAATATGGCATAATATAATATTTTTATTTTGCTTTGCATTTCATTTATGCCAATATGACAGAAATTTTTATGAAGGTTGTATATAAATTGTTTACAGAGTTCTTCCGAGAGTATGATTTTTTCCTTTCCTCGCATTTTTTTATAATAAACATTATTCTTTACAATTAGATTGTCTTTCTTATGTACTATATTTTGATTTTTCTTTTGATGATTATAAATATCTTCTATTTTTATTAAATTAACAATTTTCAATAGATCATATTCATCTTCTTCAGACTCTAAAACTGGATTTCTACTTAAGGGGTTAGTCCACTGTTAAACTGCTCAAAATGAATTTTTTTTTAAACAGCTACCAACAAAAATCTATTTAATATATCGATTTGAAATTTAACATACATCTTTTATAAAGCTAGGAGTTAACATTTTTGTTAGAAAAAATTGTTAGAAAACAAAATGGCGGCCGCCCCAATGGATCGCCGCAGCACCGCCGAAAAAAAAGCAAATTGCGCCTCGTAAATTCCTGGACAATATAAGCGTCTGTGAGCAAACTACCAAGAATATTTCATTAGTTTTGAGTATAAAGGACTGCACGGGCCTAAATTTAGAACAAAAAAAAATCTTTTTACGATCTGGGAAACATTTTATTGATTCAAAAAATTTTTGTTATTAAGTTTTTTGATTCAAAAGTATACTACATTTTTTTTAATCGCTTTAGGGCTCTAAAGTTAGGCCCGCGCAGACCTTTATACTCAAGACTAATGAAATATTTTTGATAATTTGTTCACAGATGCTTATTTTGTCCAGGAATTTACCAGGCGCAATTTGCTTTTTTTTTCGGCGGTGCTGCGGCGATTCATTGGGGCGGCCGCCATTTTGTTTTCTAAAATTTTTTTCCAATGAAAATGTTAACTCTTAACTTCAATAAAGATGCATGTATAATTTCAAATCGATGTCTTTAATAGTTTTTTTTGGTAGCTGTTTAAAAAAAAAGTTCATTTGGAGCAGTTTAACAGTGGACTAACCCCTTAAGCAATCTGCTTCTACATTATCTTTAGCTGGATGGAATATTATTTCAAAATCACATTGTGATAAGTAATAAGTGAGGTCACCTAATTCTTCATCGGTTCTGGTTTCAATATTCATTTTTTCTAGTGGTTTGTGATCTGAAAATACTTTGAATGGTCTATTTATGAGCTAATGTTGCCAGTATTTTACGGATTCTTTAATTGATAAACATTCTAAATAGATAGCTTTTTTTCTTTTTTGAGATTCATTCAATTTTTTTGAAAAATATGCAACTGGTTTTACTACTTTTTTATTTGGTTGTGGTTGCTTCAACACAGCGCCTATTCCTTGCAAACTTGCATCTGTATATATATGTATTGGTAAGTCTGGATTAAAGATAACTATTACCGGTTGTGTGCAAAGAAAATTTTTCATATATTCAAAAGTTTTTTGACATTCATCAGACCAAATGAACTTTTGACCTTTTCTTAATAAACTATGTAAAGGTTCAAGATTTATTGAAATTTTTGGTACGTTTTGATTGTAAAAATTAATTTTTCCTAAAAACTGTCTAATGTTCTTTTGATTTTTCGGTATTGGAAAATTTTTTATTGAAATTAAGTTATCTTTTATTGGAAAAATTTCATTGTATTTTATAATATGACCTAAATATTGTACAGAGTCTAATGCAAATGTACATATTGAAAATTTTAATCGAAATCCTTCTTTCAATATTGCTTCTAGTAATTGTGATAGATGATCTATATGTTCTTTGAAAGATTTTGAAAAAATTAATATATCATCAATGTAGTTCACTGTAAAATCTGATAGTTTATGTTTTCTTATTATATTGCTTAATATTCTTTGAAAAATAGCCGGTGATGTTTTTAACCCAAATGGTAAGCAAGTCCATTGAAATTGTCCCTCTTGAGTCACAAATGCCGTTGTTCTCCTATCTTCGATTCTCAATGGAATAGACCAAAATGATGAATTTATATACAGTTTTGAAAAGTATTTGCAATTTCTTGTTTTAACTACTAAGTCTTCAATTAGTGGAAACGGTTGTGATTGGGGAACTACAATTTTATTCAAGTCTCTAAAATCTATGCATAGTCTTGATCTTTTATTTTCATCTCTTTTATATGATAACGTAACTGGAGCAGCAAAAGGATTATATGACTCTTCTATTAAATTTCTTTTAAGTAATTGTGAAATTTGCTCCTCTTTTTCTTTTTCTTCGAACATTTGTATTAAAATCGATTCGGTCAAAAATTCATATTTCCATATATATATATATATATATATATATATATATATATATATATATATATATATATATATATATATATATATATATATATATATATTTGCCCTGATTTGGTTTCTCCTTCCTTCGTCGTGCAATTTGCTGACCAATTGATCACACCTTTGCACATGATTTTCAATAAATCCCTCTCCATAGGTGTTTTTCCATCTCTCTGGAAATCTTCATACCTTACGCCTATTTTCAAAAGTGGTGATAAACGATCAGTCGATAACTATCGGGGGATTGCTATTCTATCTGTTATCCCCAAACTTTTTGAGAAGTTAGTTTGTGAAAAACTTACTCGCATAATCGACCCTCTTTTAAATGAGCAACAACATGGATTTCGTAAGGGTAGATCGACTTCTACTAATCTCATGATCCTGGTCTCTGATGTGCTCTGTGAAATGGAAAAAGGAAGTCAAATTGACGCAGTCTATACGGACTTTAGTAAGGCTTTCGACCGGGTTGACCATCAAACTCTAATATACAAGCTTCGCAACTTCGGTATATCAGGGTCTCTTCTTGATTGGCTCCAGTCTTATCTTCGCGATCGAACTCAGCTTGTTAAATTCCAGGGCCACTTATCTAAAAGAGTTTTCGCATCTTCTGGAGTACCGCAAGGCAGTCATCTAGGTCCCCTGCTTTTTAACATCTTCATTTCTGATCTTTCTGAGACATTGCTTGGTATACCCCATCTCTTTTATGCAGACGATTTAAAAATTTACCACAGCGTAAACACGCAATCTGACGCAGTTCTTCTACAATCAAAGCTTCAATCTCTCGAACAGTGGTGCAATGAGAATCATTTGAATCTTAACATTAACAAGTGTCATGTAATAAGCTTTTCCCGTAAGAATACGATCAAAAAGTATTCTTACTGCCTTAACAACACCATATTGAATAGGGTTGATCATATTCTAGATCTCGGGGTAGTATTGGACAACAAGATGCGGTTCAATCTCCACTATGACAAAATCCTTGCCAGGGCTAATAAACAGCTCGGATTCATTAAGAGACGTGCTAAAGAGTTCAAGAATATATGGGTTACCAAGTCATTATATATCACTCTGGTGCGTCCTTTATTGGAGTATGCCTGCATAATATGGAACCCAGTTTTTGAGCTACATAGTGAGAGAGTAGAATCTGTTCAGAAACAGTTTTTACTTTTCGCTTTGAGGGACCTTTATGATCCAAAAGACTTCCAACATCTTCCTTCTTACAAAACCAGACTGAGCCTACTTAATTTAATGCCTCTCTCTTCTAGAAGAACACTGTTAAGTGCATGCCTAACCTTTGATATTATAAGTGGTGCAGTCAATGTTGAAGCTCTCTCCAACAAAATTATTTTCAACGACCAACCAAGACGCACTAGGCATGCAACTCTGCTCAAGGAGTTCAATCACCACACTAACTATGCATATAACGAGCCCATAAATAGGTGCTGTAGAATTTTCAACTCTATAAGCAGCAACTACGCTTCGGGGATCTCTAAACACACTTTTAGAACAAACTTATTAAAGACCCTATCAACATCCTAATCCCACTTAATTTGCCCATCAATTTAGCTAAAATCAAAATAAAATATATTAAAGTAAAGTAAAGTAACTAAAATAAAAGTTGTGTTGTATTTTGTTTTCTACTGTGTTGGAAAATTTGTATGTAATTGTTATGTTGTTATATTGAATTGTTAATGTATGTTGCCTTGTTTGGTAAATAAATTAAATATATATATATATATATATATATATATATATATATATATATATATATATATATATATATATATATATATGTATATATATATATATATATATATATATATATATATATATATATATATATATATATATATATATATATATATATATTATAATTTATATATATATCATCAAAAAATTTCAGTGAGATAATCTTGGGAACGCGCCATCCGATTGAGCTGAAACTTTCAGGATACATTGGTGTATGTGCAGAATAGGTCCAGGTTTCACTAAATGTCAGTTATTGTTAACCTTTTGGCGCTGGCGGCCATTTAAGTGATATTTTTAATATACCGATTATTTCGTACACAAATATATTTCGCAAAAATAAAGTTGACGAAATAAATTTCGAACGTGTTTTACATGTGAATCGGATAATGTTGTGGAATTTTTTAATCCCATGTGTGCGCTGGGTGCCTAAAAAGTGAACGGGAAAATTTGAAAATTTTTAAATTGCGATTACTTTTGACAGAGCTATTCAATCATTACAAAATTTTCAGGACATATTGATATTATTTAGTTGTAGATTTGTGTAGCTTTTAACGAAGGTGCTGGCAACCCTGTAGCTAGGGTAGGCACTGAAATTGAAAACCTCCAAATCATCGTCCCTCTTGAAAAAATGCCGCTTCTTCAACAAAAAGCCACTCATATGTAAATCTTGTGCTTTGTTTACATAGACAAGAAAAAAAATTTGATATGGTATAACGGGCACGCCTGGTAACCCTTGCCCAATTTACCTATATTTTTAGCATCAAAAACTTATGTTCACGGAAACTCACGATCCGATGAGCAGAATTAATTGAAATTTGCAGAATATATTGGTCTTACTTAGGACTAGATCTGTTAGAAGCGATTTTGAAATGCGGGCAATTTTGTGCCAGTGGTGCCATCTTGAAAAACCACTAAAAAAGATAACTGTTTATGGCCCTATTAATTCTGATTGAATCGTTCGATTTTGACGAAATTCACACAGTAGGTGGACCTTACCTCAAGCCACGTTTGGTAGAAATTTGGTTGAAAAATTCGGTTGGAGCTGCCAGCTATGATAATTTTGGTGTCTTAAATTTGAAAAAATCAAAATTTGGAAGTGAAAACGTTCAAACCATCGAATATCTTCAAAAATGCACGTTTCTTGCAATAAAACCAATCTGTATACAAATTTTATGCTTTACCTACACGGTCAAAATTAAACTTTGAAAATATCATGTCGGACAAGAACGGTAACCCTTTCCCAGTTAACTTATAAGTTTAGCATCCAAAACTTCTGTTCACGGGAACTCACGAACCAATAATCAGATACAACTGAAATTTGCAGAATACATTTGACTTAAGTAGGGCCAGATTTGATAGAAGCGATTTTGAATTGTGGGCAACTCTGTGCCAGTGGTGCCATCTTGAAAAATTACAAAGAAAAAAAACTGCTTTTTGCCCTATGAAATGTGAATAAGTTACCAGATTTTCATGAAATTGACACAGTAGCTGAACTTTAATCTAATCTCTGTTTGGTATAAATTTGGTTGAAAAATTCGATGGGTGCTACCAGCTATGGTAATTTTTGTGTCTTTGGTTTTGGAAATTCGCTCAGGAAAATAAAACTTTTTGCCCTATAACTTCCAGTGCAGTTATGAAATCAATACGACTTTCATACAATTAATGGAACCTATTACAAGCATTATTCAGGCCAAATTTAGTTGAAAAGCCACGATAAGGTTGCCAGCTATTGTTGGTTCTGTGTTTAATTGCAATATCTGTATTAAGCGGTTTTATCGTAGAATTTGCAAATGGTAATGATATTGTAATGACAACAAACAGCAAATATTAAGCTTTCGATTGTTTGGAAAACCTTGCTGCAGGTAACCCTAAATTTCTTTATACTCCTATAACTTCGAATGTAATTAAACAACGTGAAGCAGATGTGATATATTCTTGGCTTTGATACTGACGAAAGGTTGCCGCACGAGTCGGTTGTGCTACTTTTGTATCAATAAATGCTTACAGTTAGTATTGATACCAGAAACATTTACAATGAAAATAAATAACCAATGTTTCAATTCCCTAAGTTCTGCAAATTTTTCGGATCGCAGCTCCAAACACCAACTTCAGTTACAGTGCTGCAGGCACTGAGCATTTTCTTCATTGATGAGATGCTGCTTTCAAAATTTTATGAAATAAGCAACTGATAACGAATATAATTAACCCGTGTTGGGCTCTCATAAACGTTGAAATTCATGCCAGTGGTAATATCTGAAACCTTCCACCATATGAGTTATAATGTATTCTTGAGACCAAAGTAAAACGTGGCGTTTGAAAAAGTTTGGCCGTAATAAGCAGCTCATGTGGTGGAATATGCAGTCAAAACCTGCACGATTCTTCTACTGTTCTTCGAACATTAGTGTTTCTAGCGGTTCAGGTGCGCTAGAGTTTTTTTAATCTTCAATTGTGCATCGAAAAGGCCTTTTGCTACAATATTTGTCTACTATGAGATCAATTCTAGCTTCGTAGTCTCTTACTGATATATAAATATATACATACACATTATATATATATATATATATATATATATATATATATATATATATATATATTTATATATATATATATATATATATATATATATATATATATACATATATATATAAATATATACATATACATATATATATATATATATATATATATATATATATATATATATATATATATATATATATATACATCATCATCGATTCCAGTTTTATTCAACCACTCTAATGGGGCGTGGCCTCCCCCAATATACGCATGTCTCATTCGTGTCCATTGTTTTCTGTTCGCGGCGGTTCGATGCAAGGTTGTGCCTGCTCTCTTCGGATATCGTAATCCCATCTTTGCATGGGCCGTTCCTTTGGTATTTTGATGCCTCTCGGGTTCATTGAGTTATTCTTATGGACCACCGGTTGTCCGTTCTCTTCGCCATGTGTCCTGCCCATTGGCACTTTAGAGACTTTATTCTCTGAAGGAAATCTGTAGCTTTTGTCTTGTTTCCTACCCATTCGTTAGTTTTCCTATATTTCTTGGTTATGCCAGTTTTTTCAGGTTTTTGTTGCCAATTCAGGTTCCGGAAGATTTCTTCCAAAGTTACTTTGAAGAGCTTCGGTGATATTGCGCCGCCTTGACGTACTCCTCTGTTGGTGGAAAACTCTAGGGTTGTTTCATAAATATTTATTCTTGCCTCAGCTTCTTTGTACATTTTGGCAGTGTTTCTTTGTAGGGCTTATTTGTTCACTGCTTAACCAGGGCCTCTATTGTAGCTTCTGGGTAAACGGAGTCGAAAGCTTTTTTTTGAAATCAATGAAGTTCACGGCTAGTTGTATTTGGTATTCACATGCTCGGCTTGTGATATCCCTTAGTGTGCTGATATGGTCTATAGTACTAAACCCTACTCGCTAACCGGCTTGTTCTTTCGCCTGCTCTGATTCTTACGTTGCTGGGAGCCTATTGTTTATTATTTTGGTGAATATATTGTTTAATACAGGTAGCAAGCTTTTGGGTATGTAGTTTCTTATATCTACTTTGCAGCCCTTCTTATGGATTAGTACTATATTTACGCTGTTCTACTGGTCGGGAATGTGTCAAAAATTCAAGGAGTTGGTGTATATATAGGCTAAAATTCGCCATGTTTGTGTTCCTGCACACTTAAGCAACTCTGCGGTGACTCCATCGTTTCCTGCTACTTTGCCATTTTTCATTCTCCTCAGTGCGCTTTTCACTTCTTCTACTAGGATTGCGAGAGCCGTCTCTGCGTCATTTGCTGTTAATAGTGATGAGTTCATATTTGTGGTGACTGGGGCTGTGTACAGATGTCTGTCCAAGTTGATAGCCAGTTGAATGATTTTGCACCTATCTGTTACTCTAGAGCCGTCTTTCCTCAGGTCAATCATCTGGTTTTTGCCAATTATAGCGTTCGTTTGGTGTTTTTGAGGCTACTTCTATTGCTTATGGCAGTTTCTACCAATTTTTCACTATACTTCCTAATATCTTCTGCTATTTTCTTCCGAATTGTTTTGCACAGTTCGGAATACTCTATGCGCTGTATGTTGTTTTCCTTCTCCATGGCCCTCATTTTTTCCAGTAGGGCCTTAGCATTCAAGGAAAATGTCTTGTGTTGCGTTCGTTCTGGAGGTCAACCTACCTCCTTAGCACATTTGGGGATGACTTTATTACTTTCAGTACCATTTTTGTCAAAGTTCTGTAATTTTTCGTTAAGCTTTTCTTGGAAGTTATTAGTGTTGTCTCTTATTCTCTCGATGTTTATTCCGGTCATCGTTGGTCTTTTCACGAGTTTAAGCCGTTCTTTTTTCATGTTGAGGCTTATTCTCGCTCTTACTAGCCGGTGGTTACTGCCTGTCTTGAACATGCTTACCACGCTCACATCTTTGACTGTTTCGAGCCTGTTTGAAAGCGCGAAATCTTTTTCGTTCCTTTTGGTTGCATTGGGTGCCTCGTAACTCCACTTTTGGTTTGGGTTCTTCTTGAAGTATGTTTTTGATATGCACACAGCTTGGTGATGTGCAAATCGTATCAGCCTTTCTTCACTTTCATTCCCATCTCCCAGTCTGCGTTCGCCTACAAATTTTTAGTGGTCACTCCGCTTCCCTATTTTTGCGTTAAACTCACCAATTATATTTTTCACCAAAATATATCTCTAATTATAGCATTCCATATGTATGCACACATAGAAAAATTGGCTAAATAATAAAAACAATCCATCCAAATCAAGTCTTCATAAGCGCTTTGACGCGCGTACTGCTCATACTGTGCTTGTTGTGCTTAGTGTACTGGGTGTGCTTCGTGCTGGGAGCACAGTGTAGTACACTTAAGTATGGTTTGCAAAGTGTGCTAGCACAGCAAAATGTGCTGGTTTTGCCCATCACTAATATTAACGCATTCCATAGTAATATTGTGGGCCCAGGTATACCTGCAAATACTTGACAACACATCTTGCTTCTTTTAAAGCAAGATATACTATTAAGAAATTAGTTATATTAAGATAAGTAAGTAACAATCTCATATAACTAAAAATAGAATGAAGCACAATAAAGTTATCACTACTACCGACCGTACCAGTTAAACCTAGTACAAAATAGATAGGATGTTTTGTTACTTGGAATCATGCAAATGTAGGATAAAGATGTCCAATATTAATTCAGTTAAAACTTGAACACAATGTAAAGTTCTTCGGCATTCTCAAAAGTAACAAAAATTTCAAATTCAAATTTAAGAAAGATTTTCGAAAAATGTATGGGGCATCTATTTTAAGCGAATGAGTAGATAGGTCATTAATGAGGTTGGTTTAATGAAAATAAATGAGTTTAAAGACTCCATTGTAAGTATATATAGCAAGTTCTATTTCAATTGAGCCATCAGTTTTTAAGCTTTCGTCGACCAATCAACTCAATTTGCATGAAATTGCAAAATATTGAGAAAATCGAGTACCTGATACAACCACTTTAAATATCCTGCACGATCCTTTTAGCATGGCTAAAGTCTGCGCAAATTGGGTGCCAAGAATGCTAACGCCGCCTCAAAAATAACAGCGCGTGAAGTACTGCCGCGCGTTTTTGGACCCGTGTAGTGAAGACGAAGATGGAGTAATATGTGGAATCGTTACAGGAAACGAGACTTGAATTCATGATTATAGGCCTGAGTCCAAAGAAAACTCTACGCAGTTTCCCAAATAAGGCACATCACCATTCAAGGTGTCACAGTCTGCTGCTTTTGGTACTCAAAAGGGATGCTGTTGAACGATGCTGAAAACAATAGCGTCTCAAAAGCTGTAGAATACCTCGTTTCAATTTTAGAGTCAATTTTAGAATAAGCTATAAAAGAAAAAAGAAGAGGAAAATTAACTAAAGGTGCCCTCCTTCTATATGGCAACAAGCCTGCTCACAAGATATATCGTCAAATATTTTCAAAAATTATTATTACTAATTTTCATGAAATTGCTATGGAATGCGTTAGTACGATTATTAAGTAGAAAGCTCCACTTCAACTATACCTAAGAAAGAAATAATTGTGGGTTTGAGTGCAATAACGGATTTTCAATGCTTAATTCAATGCTTGAGCGTTTGCATATAGTAGTGTATACAGACTATACAACTGTATACACTACTATATGCAAACGCTCAACCTAGGCTCAAACATTTCTGAGCCTTATATCTCGAAAACCACTAATTGTACATGAATTTAGTGTCTGAAGTTTAGGTGCAGATTTTGATGCTAACATAAATTCACGTAAAATCAGTCATTAACAAGATATTTAAGAAAAACTGATTTTTGTGACCTTTTACCTTGAATAACTTTTGTTGCGAGCACAACTTTGTAGTGGACTTTCCACATCATGTTTGTGATTTTACAATAAACACATTTGCATCGAAAAATCTCCACATGGATTTATTTGGTAGTTAGGCCATTTTTTCATAATGTTTTCCTGATCTAATGTTTGTACTTTTCCTACATACTTACATATGTATTTCAATTTAATATATTTCGCAAATTATTGTTTTCGGCATTTTGTCAGACCGACAAAAACAGGCTAATGATTAATCAGAAGGCACTTTGCCCCAAGCGATTCTTGAATCATACGTCGAGCATCATGTTGCATCCAAGTCGATGAAACGCGACGCTTCAAGCTGATAAGAATGCGTTCAGATCGTTAAGAACCGTTTGATCTGGCTCGTTCATATATACATGGTCATTAGATGGGTATAAGGGTCATGTGATATGGTCGAGGCGATATGAACACTGATTCAGGGGATGCGATATTAAATTTATGAAATACTTTTACAAGGCATTAGTATTTCAGAGCTCAGTGTGGAAAGCAGATCGAGGAGGTGACAATATTTTCAAGAATGGACGCAATATCAGCTGGATGGTTCAGCGAAATTCACGAAGAGCTTGTGCCCGGTCAGGCATTTTCCATGCGGGTTGCTAGGGTCCTCCACGAGGAAAAATCTAAATACCAGGATATCAAAATTATTGAAACGTAAGTCCAATAAATATATATATATATATATATATATATATATATATATATATATATATATATATATATATATATATATATATATATATATATATATATATATATATATATATATATATATATATATATATATATATGATTTTCCAAAATCCGTGACGAGTTAGTAATTGTTTTGTTGCATTTTACTTACTCAGCTTACACCACCAAGCTCAGGAACATATGTTTTTAAAAATGTCTGATGATACATACATATGTATATGCATAGAAATGTGAATGAATCTGTTCTTTGCGTAAATTGGTGTCTAGATAATGTCATTTTCAACGGACTCTAACCATCAATTTTTAAACACTTATTTTTCTATTTTTCATTTCTAATATATTATTTACTTAGTTATGCTTTACATAAAACATGTGGCAAATTCACTTGAGTTTTTGTGATTTGCAAATTTTCGAATGATCCGGTTCGTCAAATTGTTCGTACAGGTTACGGAATTACCTATATCGTTTATCAAATGTTGCATAATTTTTTCGGGTACTTGTGCGAGCGTGAGATGTTAATTTCTTACGGAATTGCTAATCTCTAAAAGAAATGTTTATTTTTAACTTATTGACTTAACGTTAATCAGGACGTTTCCAATTGCTTTTTCTCATCTCATAGCCAAACCCCTATATCTTCGTTTTAATTATCAGTAATACTCCAGACTTTCCTTGGCCGCAAAACAGTCAATTTCCACTTTGAAACATGCTATGGATTATCCTATTTATTTACTTTCATATTTCTTTATTCGTTAGGCGTAATTTGCCACCACTTTCATAGCTGAAGTACCTCATACACCCTTCAAAATTGTCCCGATTACTAAATAAATGATCGTTTTTTATAGTTTTGTTGTGTTGTTGATTTCAGCCAATATCATGACATATTTTGGCTTCATATGAGCTTATTAGCTTTGTCGGTGTTGAGGAATGGACTATTCATTTTCCAATCAATACTATTACTTTAAGTGAGTAGAAACTTTCTTCAGTACCGCATACCTCTTTGTTTTGGTACATCACGTTACTTATAGTGACATGCTTCAAATGAGAATATTTTAAACTAGAAGCTTCGCCGAGAACTTTTTACTATGTGGGTAATCTCATTTTATTGCAAATAGATTCAGATTTCTTCAAACTTCTATCAAAATATAATTAATATTTCAACTTGACCAATTTCTTGAGTACCTACTTATTTCAGATAATGCAAATTTATCATTTTTGTACCAGTTTTTCGCTAAATTCATAGTGTTTACTCTTCATAGATCTTTTTTCCAATATTCCTTGGTAGTTTTCGTCAAACAATTTTACTGTCAAGTTGAACACCTGTCAAACCAATACTTTTTAATGTCAAGATGGCTATTTCCACCAGAGAATGGTTTGACTCACAAATAACTATGTGTTTTGGTCATAAAATTCGAAATCAATGTAAGAAAAATTGAAGTTGGTAAGAAAAGCAATATTATACAGGATTTTGAAACAATTGTTTTTAAATAATAATAATTAAGTTAAGGTAATTGAATTTGATCACGGTTCCCTTCTTGTCTATAAATCAGCATAGACAACGTATATCATTTCTACAGCTTATCGAAGCCGAGCATATTGAAACCGGAAACTCGATCGTTTTTGCGGAATCAGCCTTCGAAAGCAGAATCAAATTGGAATTGCTTTTGCGGGATGATTAAAATTGAACAACTTTTTATTAACATTAAAAATTTTAATCTACATTGAAAATTCTATTTTAACAAAGTGGATTCGAAAGTATGCACTGCTTCTCATCAAACACCAGCACACAGTGCATACTTGACTGGCGTGACCACTTGCAGGTGGAAATCATTACATTTTTATTTATGCTAATTGTGACAAATTTTAACATCTCCGACTTATATCCATGGATATAATTTTACTTAGTAAAGGTAATTGAATTTGATCACGGTTCCCTTCTTGTCTATAAATCAGCATAGACAACGTATATCATTTCTACAGCTTATTGAAGCCGAGCATATTGAAACGGGAAACTCGATCGTTTTTGTGGAATTAGACAAGAAGACAAGAAAACAAGAAGGGAACCGTGATCAAACTCAATTACCTTTACTAAGTAAAATTATATCCATGGATATAAGTCGGAGATGTTAAAATTTGTCACAACTAGCATAAATAAAATAAATTTGTCACAACTAGCATAAATAAAAATGTAATGATTTCCACCTGCAAGTGGTCACGCCAGTCAAGTATGCACTGTTTGCTGGTGTATGATGAGAAGCAGTGCATACTTTCGAAACCACTTTGTCAAAATAGAATTCTCAATGTAGATTAAAATTTGTAATGTTAATAAAAAGTTGCTCAGTTTTAATCATCCCGCAAAAACAATTCCAATCATGATTTGTATTATTTTTATATAAAAATTATAATTTTTATATATATTGGAATAATAGTTTTTATTAAATTGTGCATAGATTATTTAAAATAAGGAGTATTTAACATGAAAAAAACCTTATATCTAGTGGTTATACTAATTTGACCTGCTGGGTCTTATCGGATGGTAATTATTATTTTTTTTTATCATTGACATTTTTTTTTTGCTCATACTCATAGAATATTTCCCAGATTGTACATGACCTTGAGTTGATTTAACTTTAACTAATGTTCGAAAAATTTGGAATGTGTTTTAACCGTGAATCGGATAATGTTTTGGATTTTATTAGCCCCATGAGCGCAATAGGTGCCTAGAAAGAGTTCGGAAAATTTTGAAAATTTTTAAATTGCGATAACTTTTGACAAAGCTATCAAATCAATATGAAATTTTCAGGACATATTGGCATTATTAAAATGTAAATGTTGGCAACTCTGTAGCTAGGCCAGGTACTGAGAGTGAAAGCCTCCAAATCATCGAATCTCCTGAAAAATTGTTGCCACTCATATATATCTTATGGTTTGACTGCACACTGAAAGTAAAGCATTTCAAATTTTACAACGGGCAAGAACGGTAGCCCTTCCCCAATTTACTTGTATTTATTGCTTCAAAAATTTATGTTCACGGAAATTTAAGACCCAATAATCAGATACAGTTGGAATTAACAGAATGTATTTGCCTTAAGTAGCACTAGGTTTAATAAATGCGGACAGTTCTGTGCCAGTAGTGCCATCTTGAAAAATCACTAAAATAAGCTACTATTTTTAGCCCTAGAAATTTTAATTTAGCCATTCGATTGTGACTAAATTCACACAAAAGCTGAACCTTGTTTTAAGCCACGTTTAGTAGAAATTGGATTGAAAAATCCAGTTGGAGCTGCCAGCTAAGGTAATTTTGGTGTCTTGAATTTTGAAAACTCGCTGAAAAAAATAAAGTTCTTTGCCTTATAGCTCCCAGTACAGTCATGGAATCATAACGAAATTCAAACGGCATATTTAACTTATTGTAGGCAGTATTCAATAGAAATCTAGTGCCAAAAACAATGATAGGGCTGCCAGCTTTGGTTGTTTCTTATAATGTTGCATATCTTTAGTTGGAGATTATATCATAGAATTGTCAAATAGTAGTTATCTTTTAGTGAAAATAAACACCCAATATTAAGATCAAGAAAATTTGAAAACTTTCGCGAATGGTTGCCCTAAATTTCTTTGCATCGCTTTAACTTGCAATGCAGTGATCGGAGCAATACTTGAGGCAGATGTGAAATATTTTCGGCTTTGGCGCTAGCAAAGGGCTGCCAGCCCGAGGCGTTTTTGTTATTTTTGTAGCAATAACTGCTTCCATTTAGTATTCACATCGCGAATATTTGCAATGAAAATAAGTAAACAATGTTTAAAACTTTGGTGCGCAAACTACAGAGGCTAATCGCTACTTTGTACGCCCTATAAGATACTGACAAAAATATTAAAAAATAAAATAAATGTATACGTCTTTGGGGAGTATCAAAGAATATGTCTTTGGGGAGTATCAAGGAGGCTTTAGGTCTGGCTGATCAACTATGGATCAGCTCTTCACAGTTAAACAAGTGCGAGAAATATACTGGGAATTTAACAACGACGTCCACCAGATTTTCGTGGATTTTAAACAAGAATATGACAGTATTGACCGAAACTTACTGTACAAAATAATGCTTTACTTCGGCATCCCGCCGAAACTAGTCCGAGTAACCAAAATGAAGATGACGTCGACAGCATCACAAGTTAGAATTAACAACAGTCTGACTGACACCTTTGGCACAATTGTCGGACTAAAGCAAGGCGATGGGTTTGCCCCTCTGCTGTTCAACCTAGCACTTGAGTACGTGATAAAGAAGATTCCTGTCGACACGGGGGGTACGCTTCTGTATAAGTCGAACCAATTAGTGGCCTACACGGATGACATTAATATCTTATCACGTTCCTTCACATCCACCAAAGAACTCCTGTTGAAATTTGACCAGGAAGCCAAAGAAGTAGGCCTGAAGATCAATTAGACGAAAACACAAAAATCATGACGCAAACAAGAAAGAAGACCTCCATTAGACAAAAAACAGGTTAGGTTAGGTTCAACTGGCTGGCACATGGCCACACATAGACCCATTTGGTCCGTAGCAATACCAGATAAAAGGACCCGGGGAAAGTTCAGTCCAAACGGCCATCGAAGGCCCCGGACTTTTTTGCGAACTGAAGTATGTCCTTCAGCCTCTGCTCTGCCACATGTGATAGGTCCACCAGCCAGGGCTCACCGAAGCAGCATTGCCTGTGTTTAGTTTCACATTTAGGTTAAGATACAATAATCTATACATATTATTTGTATTAATGAACTTGGCAATAAATTTCATTTCATTTGCGCAAGCATGCACTATTTAGGTCACGTTCAAGCCAAACTAAATGTAAACAGTAAAATGTAGTAGATTGTAGACATGCATGCATGACAATAATTCAGTCAAGTGCATAAATATAGGTTACTAGAATTAATAACGTGTAACAGTTTGCTGATTTGTGGAAAGTAGTTATGCAAGCAAGAATGTAATGTCATCAAAATAGTTTTGTGAGAATGTTTCAAGTTTAATTTTATTGATTGTAATACGATGGTTGAATCATCAATTTTAATTCTGTATATATAGAGTCAAACAAAGTAATAAAGCAGTTGAGTTTTAACAACCAAAGGAAGCAGTTGTCTCTTACAACAAGTAGCAAGATTTATTAACAAGTAACAAGAGCTTGTTAGTAAGTGTATTGTATATCGTCTAACAAGTTTCAAGTGCTTGTTAGCAAAAAGCGGAATCATTTCGCTATAAAAAAATTCATTGGCGACCGTGACAGGACACTTCTGTCTTCAAGAGAACACCAAGGAACGGATTAACAAGTAGCAAGCGCTTGTTAATACCTACTTATTCCAATAAGTGACACGTGCTTATTGGATTCTTCGAAGTGTAACAGAAGTCATTTTTTTCCTTATCAAGAAACTCGTTTCAAGAATGGATGATCTTTTGACGAGGCAAAGTGAAATTGGGAAGTCCATCGAACGGATGGCCACCAATTTCAAGAAAGATCCAAGTTCTAGAAAGGCAAAACTAGAGTACGAAACGCATCCAAGCATTGGAGGCATTATGGGCTAAATTTGAGCTCAACCACTCGGAGATAGAGCAATCTGAAGCATTGCCAATTGCAGCAAAGGCTTACTTTGAAGAAAGTTACTATGATCAAGTAAGAAATGTTTGTTCACGACTCCGTTTCTGGTTGGCAGATTTGGACACCGTTTCAAATGGGAAAGCCACACCCATTGCTGGTACATCAAAAACAGTTGTTCGTCAGGTACCAGATCCAACACCACCAAGCACATTGGAGCATTTAATACGCAGGCAGCGAGCCATGCAAAAATCAGTGGAGATGTTTTTAAACGAAATCGATCAAGAACTCAATAATGCGCATCTATATCAGTATTATCAGATTAAGCTAGACAGGCTACTCGGATACGAAGAAGATTTGAAAAACCTAGATGCAGTTATTTGGGAGCATGCATGTGATGACACTCCACTAGGCTATGAAGTTGAGCAATGCTTCCAATTGCAGCATCAAATTCAAAGGACATTGATTAGGCTGCAACAAGGCCTCGATACTACGAACCGAATGAATCAACAGTTAGAGCAACATTCGGTACACGCACCAAACAATAATAATTCAAGAGTGAAGCTGCCAAAAATAGAATTGCCGCATTTCAGTGGAGACTATTTGCAGTGGACGCAATTCCACGATTTGTATGTTCAGTTGGTGCACACTCAGCAAATAAGCAACGCAGAAAAGATGTTTTATTTTATTAACAATTTGAATGGTGAACCGAAAACATTAATCAAGCATTTATCGGTCACCAACAATAATTATGAAACAGCGTGGAATATCATAGTCAACCGCTACCAAAACAAACGGTTGCTGGTAAACGCGGTTCTAACAAAGTTGCTTAATCAGCCGACTATTAACACTGAGTCTGGTATTGCCATTAAGCGTTTTCACGACATAGCTAACGAATGTCTTCTCGGTTTGAGAAATCTACAGATAGACATTGACAATTGGGATCCGTTATTACTGCACATCTTAATTCGAAAGCTTGATAAAACAAGCCATTCACTGTACGAGCAAGGCCTTGATAAACCTAAGGAGATAGGTTTTGTTGACAATTTACTACATTTTTTGGAGGCTCGTTTCCAAATTTTGGAAGCTGTATCTTCGGACGGAAGTGCCAAATGAAATTAGTCAATGACTTCCAAAAGCTCGCTGTCAGCAACATCAAAGGCAACATGCATTTAGTGCCCCAACGGAACCATCCTTTGTTCAAATGCAACAGTTTTTTGTCCATGAAGCCAGAGCACAGAAAGAAAATATTGATTGACAATTCTTTGTGTCTCAATTGTCTAAAGGCAGGACATACATATAGCAAGTGCATGTCACGTGGTTGTCTCAAGTGTGAAAAAAAACATAATACATTAATTCATCTCGAACCAAACAAAGATGAACAAGCGTCCATTATATCTTCTGCTTTGAACAAAAATTGTTCTACGACGTCGTTTACTGCCAAAAATACGTCATTAAAGCTTGGTTATGATCTTCTAGGCACTGTAGCAGTTCGATTGTCCGCTAACAATGGGAATCAAGTTACTTGTCGAGCACTTCTTGATTCCGGCTCTCAAGTTTCTTTAATAACGGAGAGTGTTGTAAGAAAGTTAGCTGCAAGCACAGTTAATGATTCAGTGAAGGTAGAAGGAATTGGACAAGCATCTCACTATTCTACTAGTCGAGTCAAGGTATGTGTTCAATCCTCACGGACAAAGGCATCACTTCAATTAGAAGCATTTGTATTGCCAAGAATCACTGGATTACAACCATCGCAGTACCTAGACACTAGGGCATGGCCAATCCCAGCAGATATTCAGTTGGCAGATCCAGCCTTCAACATTCCAACGCGCATCGATTTACTGATCGGAGCAGAATTTTACCATCAGCTCATGCTGGCAGAGAAAATTTCAATGGGATCAGATCATCTGATATTGCAGAATACATTGTTTGGATGGGTTGTTGCTGGAAAGGTCACATCGGAAACTATCAAATCATCAGTACACTGCACTGTTTGTAGTAGTTACGGACAAAGATATGGATGTTTCATCACAGATTGAGCGATTTTGGCAAATCGAAGAAGTTAACCATACTGAAACTCCAAGAACAGCGGCTGAAGAAATCTGCGAACGGAATTTCAAGCAAAACACAGAACGTGATACAACGGGAAGATTTGTTGTCAAGTTGCCTTTTATTGAAGACCCACGAGCATTGGGTGATTCAGAAAGCCTAGCGCGCACCAGATTTTTGGGGCTGGAGACAAGGCTTGCTAAAAAGCCTGAATTAAAAGCTCAGTTCGTCGAGTTTATGCAGGAGTATATAAGACTAAACCACATGAGAGAGATAAATTTCAATGAATTGAAAAAGCCTTACTGTTTTTTGCCGCATCATTTCGTATGCAAACCCGACAGCTCTACTACAAAGCTTAGAGTTGTTTTTGATGCATCTGCCAAGACAACCAGCAATGTTTCTTTGAACGATATACTGGCGAAAGGCCCAACAATACAAGATGAGTTATTTTCAATCTTGATGCGTTTTAGGCTACCGAGATATGTGTTTACTGGAGATATTGAAAAGATGTATCGCCAAGTTAGACTCCACCCTGATGATCAAAAATTCCACCTTATATATTGGAGGAACAATCCAGAAGAGAAACTAAGGTGTTACCAGCTTACGACTGTAACTTATGGGACAACTTCAGCTCCATATCTTGCAGTTAAATGCTTGAAGGCACTTGCTAAGATTCGAGCGAAACGGTATCCTTTGGGCTCAAAAAGTGTCGAACAAGATTTCTACGTGGACGATGTAATGACTGGAGCAGATGATTTACCTACAGCGTGGCAAATACAAAGTGAACTTATCGAGGTACTACAGGAAGGAGGTTTTAAGTTACGAAAATGGTGTGCCAATCATCCTCGTTTGCTTGAAAGATTTCAGCCAAGAGATTTAGAAGTAGCTTTAAACTTTGATGATCAAAACGATGAAAGTATCAAAACTCTTGGACTCTCATGGAGCCCCAAGTCGGATTCATTCACAATTAAAACGTGCATCAGTCCAAGAAACAAAATAACTAAAAGAGCTGCCTATTTTGATATCGCTCGTATATTCGATCCACTTGGAATACTAGGTCCAGTTGTGATCACAGCAAAGCTATTATTACAACAAATGTGGGCAGCAGAATCTGATTGGGACGACAATCTTCCACCAGAGTTAGAACGCAAGTGGTGTGAGCTTCGAGAGCAATTGCAAAATTTAAATAATTTCTCCATTCCTCGTCATGTTTTTGCACATCAACACCCAAAAGATATTCAATTGCATTCTTTCTCAGACGCTTCAGAAAAGGCATACGGCGCAGCAGTTTATATTCGAACAGTAACTACAACCAATGTAGTTCTAGTCCGACTACTTTGCGCTAAATCTCGTGTGGCACCCATCAGTAAAGTGACCTTTCCTAGACTTGAACTTTGTGCAGCAAAATTAGCAGCTGACTTATGCCAGCGCGTAAAGAATGATCAGAATCTGAATCACGGAAAGGAATTTTATTGGACAGATTCGGAAATAGTACTTGCTTGGGTAAATTCAAAATCATCATCATCAGTTGCAGCTATTCAACGAGCAACAAACGCTAATCAATGTTTCTTTGAACGATATACTGGCGAAAGGCCCAACAATACAAGATGAGTTATTTTCAATCTTGATGCGTTTTAGGCTACCGAGATATGTGTTTACTGGAGATATTGAAAAGATGTATCGCCAAGTTAGACTCCACCCTGATGATCAAAAATTCCACCTTATATATTGGAGGAACAATCCAGAAGAGAAACTAAGGTGTTACCAGCTTACGACTGTAACTTATGGGACAACTTCAGCTCCATATCTTGCAGTTAAATGCTTGAAGGCACTTGCTAAGATTCGAGCGAAACGGTATCCTTTGGGCTCAAAAAGTGTCGAACAAGATTTCTACGTGGACGATGTAATGACTGGAGCAGATGATTTACCTACAGCGTGGCAAATACAAAGTGAACTTATCGAGGTACTACAGGAAGGAGGTTTTAAGTTACGAAAATGGTGTGCCAATCATCCTCGTTTGCTTGAAAGATTTCAGCCAAGAGATTTAGAAGTAGCTTTAAACTTCGATGATCAAAACGATGAAAGTATCAAAACTCTTGGACTCTCATGGAGCCCCAAGTCGGATTCATTCACAATTAAAACGTGCATCAGTCCAAGAAACAAAATAACTAAAAGAGCTGCCTATTTTGATATCGCTCGTATATTCGATCCACTTGGAATACTAGGTCCAGTTGTGATCACAGCAAAGCTATTATTACAACAAATGTGGGCAGCAGAATCTGATTGGGACGACAATCTTCCACCAAAGTTAGAACGCAAGTGGTGTGAGCTTCGAGAGCAATTGCAAAATTTAAATAATTTCTCCATTCCTCGTCATGTTTTTGCACATCAACACCCAAAAGATATTCAATTGCATTCTTTCTCAGACGCTTCAGAAAAGGCATACGGCGCAGCAGTTTATATTCGAACAGTAACTACAACCAATGTAGTTCTAGTCCGACTACTTTGCGCTAAATCTCGTGTGGCACCCATCAGTAAAGTGACCTTTCCTAGACTTGAACTTTGTGCAGCAAAATTAGCAGCTGACTTATGCCAGCGCGTAAAGAATGATCAGAATCTGAATCACGCAAAGGAATTTTATTGGACAGATTCGGAAATAGTACTTGCTTGGGTAAATTCAAAATCATCATCATCAGTTGCAGCTATTCAACGAGCAACAAACGCTAATCAATGGCGACATGTTCCTTCACAGGACAATCCTGCGGATTTGCTGTCTCGAGGTTTAAGCCCAGAAAAACTGAAAGGTAAGACCAGGTGGTTTTATGGCCTAGTATTCATCCATGGCTCGGAATCAGTTTGGCCATCCAGCTTTAAACCACAAGAACCACTCTTAGAAAGGAAAAAAGAAATCCTTTCAGTTACAATTGCAAATAATCCTCAAGGCTTTCTGGCAGGAATCAATCATGGTAATTCTTTTACCAAGTTACAAAGGATCGTGGCTTACGTACTTCGTTTTTCGAGGCGATTGCAAAAACAGCATAATCATCAAGAACATTTGTCGGCAGATGAATTGAATGATTCATTGATCCTGATAGTGAAGTTAATGCAGAGGGAAGAGTTTCACAAAGATGTTAATCATTTTAAAAAGGCAGCTGAGATTCCGGACAATAGCGATCTTCGAGGTCTTAGTCCATTCCTTGATGAAAATGACATCGTCAGAGTAGGATGTCGTGTACAAGATGCAAATATATCATATGTCAGAATGAAACGCAAACTTAATAACAGTGAATACAAATTTATTGTATAAACGATAACAATAATAATTGTTTCGATTTTTCCAAGTCGTGCCCGTCTTGTCGACGTCTTATTCACGACTGCCGAAACTTGAGGGGGGGTAGGTTTTCGTGGTAGTGAAGTGGTGAAGAATTTTGAAATAGATGACCTAAAACTATTTCTTTGAGTGAATTTGGACTTATGAGCTGTGCCTTCTATGGCTTATGGCTCGAAGTTCTTACCTTGCGGGGAATGAGTTATAATGAAGATCAAATTGTACTAAGCTTCATTAATTGCTTAGATTACATATCTGTTTGAGGAATGATAGAAGTCAAGACGTACGTCGGTTAGTGTGCTGCGAAGCTCTCAAGAAATGAGTTAAGTTAGAAGTACAAAAATGCTATGGATCCAATGAACAAAAAACAAACAAACAAGTTCACTAGGAACTACATGTATGGTGAAAGAGAAGCTCATTGCCTATGAGCTATTCATGAGATCAAGGTATTATCGTTAAGATCCAGGTCTTGAATAAAGCGATTGAATGATAGGATTTGGGTGCCCTGAGGCACGAATGATAGCACTGTTACATAACTGTAGCAGATGAGAGGGAAGAGGCTTAATTTTGGATTTTTGATAGAGGACACTATTCCTATAATAGTGGCCATTGGGTTTGAAGTGAAGAGAAGTGACTTGTCGGAGGATACGGCGTTCAAAACGGGCCATTTTCTCGAGTTGACTTGAGGATGCTGGATGCCAGATAGGGGCACCGTAGGTAAGGATTGGTCTAATTAGCTGTCTATATGCTATGTTTTTAGCTCTAGAAGATATGATGGAGTTTTGTTTGAAAATACAGCCTATGAGATGATATGCCATAGCAGCTTTGTTAAGACTTGCTTGAATATGGCGACTGGAGTTCAAGCGTGGATCGAGTTTTATGCCGAGATATTTCACAGTCTGTGAAGGCATAATTGTCTGGCCATTAATAATAATTCTTGAGCTCTTTATGTCTTTGATTCTTTTCCTGAAATCCTTGTGGGAGCCTCTGAAGAATATCAGCTCACTTTTGTTGGCATTTATTTGCAAGCCCCATTTTGAATAATATGCCACAAGCTGAATTGCGTAGTTTTGTAACACCGTTGTTACCACACGCGGATTATGATGTGAGTACCAGAACAGGAGATCGTCTGCATAAAGGTTAATGGAAACACAAGTGAGAGAGTCACATGAAATTCCTGGGATGTCTGTCGTGAAAACGTTGAATAGAATTGGTCCGAGAATGGAACCTTGAGGTACACCTGAGTCAATTTGGAATTCGTCAGAGAAAGCCCCATTGAAGGTGACGAAAGCCTTTCTTCCGCTTAGAAAATTATCTACAATTTTTATTAACCATGTTGGAAAACCGAAATTGATCATTTTATACAGGAGCCCTTCAATCCAAACGGAGTCGAAGGCCTTCTGCAGATCAATCAGACATGCACCCAAAACCCTTTTGTTTTGCATGCTTTCCTCTATGGCGCATTTGAGAATCATTAGCGCGTCCATTGTGGAGTGTTTGGCTTTGAAACCGAATTGTCTTTCGGGAATGATATGATTGATGTCTATGGTATGATTTAGGTGTTTTTGAATAACCCTTTCAAGAAGTTTTCCCACGTTTGATAGAAGAGAAATAGGTCGCGCGTTAAGGACATCGCAGGTTCCCGATGCTTTTGGGATAGGAAATATTTTTGCACGCTTCCAGGCAGTGGGGTAGTAGCCAATGTTTAAACACGAATTAAATAAAATGGAGAGGTGCTCAAAGAAGCAAGTAGGAAGCTTTTTAAGGATATAATTAGATATTTTGTCAACTCCGGACGACTTTTTAGATGAGATGGTTGACACCAGTGATATAAGGATTTCCTTATTCACGAAAGAACCATGGCCTAGTGGATTTGTGGAAGGATTTGTTGGACTGAATCTAGAAAGAGTCAGCAATTGGTTTTCTTGGCGAAAATTAGAGACAGAACTCTTGACGACTGAGGTGAAATTTGGATCAGTGCTATGTTTCTCACCGCGATAGATGAGAGAAAAAGCAGCAGCAACCGCATCGGCAGTGGCTTTATCATCAGGAAGCACATTGCCGTTGGAGGTGAAGTTACTTCGAAGTTTTTTGCGGCCAGTGATTTTATTGATTTCTTGAAACATGTCCTTGCCAGGGACTATTTTTTGAAGACGTTCCTCAAATTTATTACTTACATGGGCTTTGGTCTTGACCATGATGAGGATATTTATGCCTTTAATCAAGGCAGAAGTGTACTTGTATGAGCTGTTTTCCGTATTGAGGTATCTGTGGAAAAGTCTAGTAAGACGTCTTCTTAAGGCTTTCCGCCGGTTATGAAGCTGAATGATGTCCTGCGGTAAATCACGGAAGGCAAAGTTTGTGGATTTTTTGGGAATAGCTATACTATCAATGACTGAGGAGGTGATTTGGTTTAGTTTTTCAAGAGCCTCATCAATTTCTTGGGAGCTAAGATTTCGGGAGCAGTCTAGACCAAGGTTTTGAATTTGAGTTGCAATGTTTGTTGCGAATCGGTCCCAGTTGATTTTATTGTAGGGGATGTAATACTCGGGGTCAACGGTTAGAAAGTCTAGGCCACGTTTTCTGTTGATGCATAGCTGGATCAACTGATGATCTGATTCAGCATCGTGCACTTGGCATTCGTAGCTGCCAAATTGGGGGAGAGAGGTGACCAGATTTGGAGAAACAAGGAAAAAGTCAATTATTGATGAAGATCTACGAAAGGTGGGTTCCTGCGGAAAGATGGGCTTGATAAGGCTTGGGGTCTGTGTAAGCCATCTCCTTATTGCCTCACCGTATGGGTTGTTGGTACTATTGCCCCATGATTGTGACCTGGCATTAAAATCACCCCCGAGGATGACCAGCCCTAGTGAAGAAGCAGTTGCTAGAATGCAGTCGAGATCCCGAATCAGCGTCGAGCCACTGTTATAATGATGAACATAGATGCCTACGAATACTATTCGGTCGCTTCCTAGTTGAAGGCTGATGCAGATCACTTCCATGGTTGTGAGTCCTGGGATCAGGTGCCGTTGGGTTTTGAATCGTTCTTTAAATAATAGTGCGGTACCCAGTTTAGAGGAATTCGGGTCTTCCGACATGTCCTCTCGAATAGTTTTGTAGCCATCCATGGCTACACGGTGGCGGGATTTTAACTTGGTTTCAGAAAGGAAAAGAATATCAGGTTTCTCATGGTTCAGGAAGTCCTGAACGAAGTTTCTTTTATAGATGGGAGCTAAGGTAGTAATATTTAAAGCTGCAAATTTAAGAGGACGCATTACTGGCTAAACGGAGGGCGAGTGAAATTAAAGCATCCCGTTTCTCTGTTTGAGAGGATAGTTTACCAAATGATGGAATGAAATCCTTGATCTGGTTGACCAACGCAAAGAGGTTACATCCAAAGAGATTTTGGCATTCTCCAAAGACTACTGAGTCGATGGTTGGCTGTGCCTTGTTTTTAGCCAAACTAGTTGGCTGAGTAGTAGCAGCAGAGGGTTTTTTTGAGACTTTATTTTTATTATCAGCCGCAAAGTGGCTGGCGTATGAAATCCCAGGCCGGACTGTATTTTGTATGGCTGCTGCCACAAACTCATTTTTGCGAGCTTGCTTGCTTGCTTTATCTGCTTTAGCAGCTTTGCGAAGCTCTTCAATTTTTTTGGCCTCTGGGCAGCCCCTGTAGCTTGCTGGGTGGCCAGTCGCTTTGCAGTTTACACAGTAAACTGTATCTGACCCTTTGGGTACATCGCATTCCTTACTTGCGTGTACTTTGTCGCACTTGACACAGCGTGTGCCAAGTCCACAGTTGGATGCGGTGTGTCCGAAACGTTGGCAGTTGTAACACTGCGTGACATTCTTTTTTTCCAAGCGGTCCCATTGAATCCGCTGGTGCAGTAGGTATTTGATGCTCAGGACCACTTTGGCATCAACTCCGGGTGAAAGTTGTACGATAAACATCCCTAGTTTTTTATCGTCTTTTCGTGAATGCACAGTAGAAAACTGCTTCACGTTTGAAATTTGATCTCCTAGGAGCTTTTTGAGCTCTGTGGCGACATCTTCTTCATCATAAGAAGTGTGAACTCCCTTCAGAAGGACTGTTGTTCTCTTAACGCTTTGTGGCGTGTAAGTAAAGCAAGGTACAGACTTTGATTTTAAAATGTCGAAGAGTCGTTGATGCGACTCAAGACTCTTAGGAAAAAGAGTGGTTTTGTTGAGGTTAGTAGTCCTCGCTTCGAATTCGGGAATCTTTTTCCCGTTTGCTGCACAGATTGCTTCAAGATTTTTCCTGAAACCTTTCAGCTCTAATCTATGGCATATTATGGGAGGGATCCTGCCAATTTTTTCTTTTTGGGCTTGGCCTGCAGGAGTCGAGACCTTTCTTCCTACAGGTTTCGGGGCCATGAAACGTGGAGTTGGGAGAGAAGGTGGAGGGGCAGCTGAACTAGCCCTCTTGACTACTTCAGTCAGTTCAGGAAAGCTGACTGATGCGTCATCGGTGCCTTTTTTTGGCTTTGGGCCAAAAGGCGATAGGGGTGGGGAAGTTGGACTTACCCTTTTTCTTCCACTTGGAATAGAAGTTGGTGCCTTAAACGGGCAGTCAACTAATTCTCCGGCAACCTGTGCTCCTATGTCACTGTTATTAAGGACATCACTTGTGTCCATTTTTCCTTCATTTTCACTATCTTCAAACGTGGTTTCTCCCACGTCTGTTCCAGGGTCCGCTGCAAGAACATCTGTCTCTTCATCGCCAGTCAATTTACCAGCGCACAGAGACAGCTTGCACTGCTCGAGAAGCTCCAGAAGGAAATCTTCTCGGACGTCCGCATTAAACTTCTTGCAGAGCTTCCCAAGTCTCTGCTTTGTTTTTTTCGCGAAGTAATCGCGCTCCTTATCTAACTCGGCGGTGTCCGTCCCACCGTCCGTCATCGCGGTCAGTTGCACTCTTGTTTGTAAATTTTATTTTAAATTAATGAATAAATGAATAAAAGAATAGTCAAAATCCTCCCGCGTTCAGCTAAGCGTGTTTTGATGCCGCCAATAGCGGAATATTTCAAAATAATAAATATTAAAAATAATCCACACTAAGAATACTCAACTTACGCACACAATCACTGACTGCACAAGTCCACAACTAATCGATCCGCTCGCCCTCGACTCGAAATCACGAAAACTCGAAACCTCGAAACCTCGAACGCTGCCTTTCGCTCTCGAAACACGTCCTCACTGATCGAGCGCTCGTCTCAATCCCTCGACTGCCGAAACTGCTCAGCAGCCTGCCTTTTATAGGGTGCCATGTTCATTCGTGTGCGTGTGATACACATGGTGTTGCAGCTGTGTGTGGTGCTTCGGTCGCTTGGTGCTGCCACTGTGTGTTCGGTTGTTGCTTGACAGCTCGGTCATCCTGCAAAGAACCTGTCTCGGGTTCTTCTTCGTCATCGGTGTCTTCGGAGAATGGGTCGATTCCTGGGCTGAGCTCGCACCATGGCTTCATGTTGTCGGTGGAGAAAACTGCTGAATATTGTCGTTTTCTTGTTGAAACTGGATCGATGTCTTCGATGAGGTATCTGTCGTTTTGAAGAGGTTTGGTTATGACGTAGGGTCCTTTGAACTTCGGTTCGAGTTTTCTTGATTCTCCTGTGGCTGCTGGTATGTTCCTGATGACAACTAGATCTCCTTCGTTGTATTTTGTTGGCTTTTTATGTTTGTTGTCGAAGCGTTTCTTCCACTTTTCGCGTTCCTTTCCGATGTTGGCCAATGCGTCCAGTCGTTTTGTTTGGATATTCGTGTCGGGGTCTTTGATTTCATCAGCCACTGCTTGCACTAATCGATTTTGGATGATGCTGCGTAGTCTGAAATCAAAAATTAATTCATGTGGTGAAAAGTTAGTGGTGACGTTCCGTTGGCTGTTTAGCACGTATTGCATTTTGTGCACGTCTAGGTCCCAATCTCGTGCAGGTCCTTCGCTGGTTCGCGAGAATTGTAGGATGACTTGGTTGACTCTTTCGACCTGTCCGTTTGCTCTAGGAGTTCGGACAGCTACCTGGATGTGTTTGATTTCGTTGTCGGCACAGTAGCTCTTGAATTCCTTCGATGTGTAGGCTGTGCCTCTGTCCGTTACTATTCTCACAGGAAGACCAAAGAATGATGAAAGTTAATTCAACATTGTAATTACTGGTTTGGTCTTTGTATTTCGTACTGCTTTCAGGACAACAAATTTGCTGAAAGGATCGGTGGCCACAATGACGTAAAGGTTTCCACTGCGACTACGTAGAAATGGCCCAAGATGATCGTTATGTAGTGTTCGAAATGGTATTGGCTGTACTTCGTCAGCATGTAGTTCTCCTTCTGGTTTCCCACCAGCTTGCTTGTGATAACAGCACTCTGGACACGCTCGTATATACTCCCGTACGAGCTTCCGTTGTCTAGGAAACCAAAACATTTCCTGTAGTTTCTGCAACGTTTTCGCCTCTCCAAAGTGTCCCATTTCGTCGTGAAATGCGCGTAAGATTCTCCATCTGACAGGTTTAGGGACCACGAACCTTAGGTTTGGTCCCAGACGTCTGTAGAGATGATTGGTTTGCAGTACATAGTCCGTTTTGATTTGGCGTTCTTGTTCCGAATGCTGGTTCCCTCGTAACGTTGCGATGATTTCCTTCAGCTTTGGGTCCTGCATTTGCATTGCTGCCATCCAGTCTTCTGTCGTTATCTCGATCTTCAGTACCCTTTCTGCTACGGATTCAACGCTACCCTCTGAGCCGATTGGAGCACGGCTTAACGCGTCGACGTGTTGCATCTTCTCGTTGGCCCTGTGTGAGACGGTGAAATCATATTCTTGGAGTCGCAGCCACCATCGAGCTATACGTGGAACAAGCTGCTTACGAAGTTTCATCGTGGAAATAGCTGCACAATCTGTAAAAATATGAAACGGTTTCCCAATCAGATATAATTTAAAGCGTTCGACGGTCTCAACCAACGCCAAGACTTCCAGCTCATGACTGTGGTATCGTGTTGCGGCTTCGTTGAATTGACGACTGTAATATGCAACTGGTCGCCAATTGTCGTCAGATGATTGTTGTAATAGAACTCCAGCGATTCCCAAAGTGCTTGCATCAGTGTGTACTTGGTGGTTCTTCTGTGGATTGTAGATCTCCAACAATGGTCGAGAGGTTAAAACAGCTTTAAGTTCGTCGAATGCGGTTTGTTGACTTGAGGTCCATTCGAAGTCTGGGTTGGTTTTGGTTCGTAGAAGTCGTGTCAGTGGTGATGCTTTTGTTGCAAAATCGCGAATAAATCTGCGGAAATAGCTGGCAAGGCCAAGAAATCTGCGTACTTCAGTTCTGTTAGTTGGAGTTGGAAAATTTCTCACAGCCTCCGTTTTGACGTCTCCTGGTGAAATGCCTTCTCGTGAAATGGTGTGACCTAAAAAAGTTAATTTGGTGGCAAGGAAAACGCATTTGTCAAATCGTAGTGTCATTCCCGTTTCTTTAAGTAATGAAAGAAATCTAGACAGAGTGTCTAAGGTTTCATCGACCGTGTCAGTCGCGATTATAATTTCATCCACATATGCGACCGCGCTATTCTTCATTTTCCGCAAGAGTGATGTCATTACCCTTTGAAAAACTGCGGGCGCGTTAACGAGTCCAAACGGCATACAATTAAACTCATATTGTCCGTTGTTTGTTACAAACGCGGTAAACTTTCGCGACGATTCAGCTATTGGAATCTGGTAGTAACCAGACATAAAGTCCAATGTAGTGAAAAACTTATGACCCGATAAACGAGCTAGGTGCTCTTCGACAGACGGCATTGGGAACTTCTGTTTTATAGTTACTGCATTTAAAGCACGGTAGTCTACGCAAAGTCGATCACTGCCATCCGATTTTTTTACCATAACAATCGGAGAAGCGTCTTCCGACTCACTTTCGCGTATTATCCCGTATTTAAGAAGTTCGGCAATTTTGTCTTCAACGGCTTGTCGTTTCACGAATGGTATACGGTGGGGCTGTAAAGTGACTGGCGTTTCGTTACTCAGGTTTATTACCATTTCAGTCATATTACATCGGCCTAATTGCGATAAAGTTGTGCCAAAACACTCAGAATTTTCGTTCAAAACGGTTTCTAATTTAAAACGATTGTCTTCGTCTAAGTCATTGTTAATGTATTCTAGTTCTTTACGTTGTACCTTACATTTACCTCGTTCAATCGTTACAACGAGGTCCTCGCGACCGAGAATATCAATACCCAACAGTACCGGCTCACTCATTCGGATATCGTCCACTACGTAAAGGTCACTTTGTATATTAGTGTCGTTAATTGTTATAGAAATGTTAACCTTTCCGCGACTTTTTACTTCGCCTCCTGCGAAGCCTCTAAAAGATTTATCGTTTTCAACAATTTTCACTCCCGTTTCGTACGCGAAAGATTCACTTATAAGCGAGATTTCACTACCCGAATCAATGATGGCGTTAACTTTTTGGTCCGCGATAAACACTTCACACTTTGCCACATCAGATATAAGTTCTTTTGATTTTATATGGTTTACCTGAGATTTCTGACTGCATTCCTCCGTACGGTGCGTAGTCCGCATACACCTTTGACAGCGCATTCGTTTTTGTGGCCTTGGGCAGTTAACGGAAATATGTCCTGGTTCTGCGCAGTTGAAACACACTGGTTTTCGTGGTATTGTCGGTTTTCCTGGAACCGCTGCTACGTGACGTCTTGCCTCCTCTCCTGTCTCCCTACTAACGTCCTTACCTGTTATGTTAGTAATTGGGAAATTCCGAGAATTTTCCAAAAACCGCTGCACAGCAAACAACAGTTCCGTTGCGGTTATGAAATGCATACTCGCAATTGAATTTTGCAGAGCAGGATGTTTCACACCGTTTCTGAAATAAGTGATGATGTCTCCATCACCCATGTCAATGCGGCGTCCCATCGCCACAATCCGGTAGTAGAAGTCTTCGACTGCTTCTCCATTTCGCCGGAAAGTTTTTCCCATTTGCAGATGTATGTCAGCACCATTGCTACTGCATGGAAAATCCAGCAATAGTCGTTGGGAAAAATCTTCGAATCTCGTGAGGACAGTGTCGATCCCGTCAATCCACACCTTAGCGTTTCCCTTTAGTTTAGCAGAAATCGCACACATCAGCAAACGTTCGTCCCAGTTGTATGCGTGCCATAGCCGTCGCACGCGATTTATAAACTGAATCGGTGTTAATGATGTCGTTGAAGATGGGTCAAAATCAAGAAGCACATCTATGATGTCCCTGACTTGCATGAATGATCGTTGCACTGTAGGTGGCTCGGACATTCGTGAATGTGGTTCGTATCCACGATGCTCGAACTCGCTAGTGCGCTGCTGCGTCGGACTCCGTCCAATAACTCGTTCCGTTGTGCCCGCGAGATTATCTCGTAGGTTGCCCGTATTAGCCCTAACCTCGCTTTCGTTCGTTGTGACGTTGCTTCGTGCCATCAGTTGGGTAACTGATAACGCAAGTCCCTCCACAAGCTGCCTCAGGTCCTTCAGCTCAGACATTACATCTTCGTGGTCACTCTCCTCGTCTGCGTCCACGGTGTCCGCATTGAGAGCTTCCTGTAGTCTCGCCTGAAGAGCCAACTTGTTACCGGACAAATGAAGACCAATCGCCCTCAATTGCTCCTTAAGCTGGTTTGCTGATAATTCTGCGATTTTCAGCACCGGCATTGTTATTTTAAGATGATCCCACTTCTGACTTTGTCAGAATGAAACGCAAACTTAATAACAGTGAATACAAATTTATTGTATAAACGATAACAATAATAATTGTTTCGGTTTTTCCAAGTCGTGCCCGTCTTGTCGACGTCTTATTCACGACTGCCGAAACTGCTCAGCAGCCTGCCTTTTATAGGGTGCCATGTTCATTCGTGTGCGTGTGATGCACATGGTGTTGCAGCTGTGTGTGGTGCTTCGGTCGCTTGGTGCTGCCACTGTGTGTTCGGTTGTTGCTTGACACATATGATGCGAAGCATCAGATGTTACTACCGTATGCACACCCGTTAACCAAGCTATTGATGACCGATTTACACATCAAGCATCATCATATCGGACCCCAAACTTTATTATCAATCACCCGGCAAAAATTCTGGCCCATAAAAGGGAAGGTATTGGCACGATCAAAAGTCCATCATTGCGTACCATGCAGTAAAGCTTCGCCAAAACTTTTGGGTCAGAAAATGTAAAATCTTCCAACCCCAAGAGTACAACCATCAAGACCATTTATAAATTCCGGGGTAGATTTTTGCGGGCCATTTGGGACGAACTTGAGAGTGTGTGGTAAAAAGGCAAAGACATATATCGCGATATTTTGTTGCCTCGCCACAAAGGCAGTTCACTTAGAGTTGGTTACTGATCTAAGTACGGACGCCTTCATAGGAGCTTTGAGAAGGTTCATAAGTCGCCGAGGACACTGTCAGAATATTTATTCTGACAATGCGACTAATTTTGTCGGTGCCAGAAATAAACTCAACGAACTTCATGGAGTAGTTCATTCGAAACCAGCTAAGAATAAGATAGCCCCAACATGTGGGAAGAATGGTATAACATTCCATTTTATACCTCCACGATCACCACATTTTGGCGGCCTCTGTGAAGCGGCCGTCAAATCGGCAAAACGGCTCATGCAGAATCAAGTCAATCAAGCTTCTTTGACATACGAAGAATTTGAGACACTTGTAGTTGAAATAGAAGCAATTCTCAATTCAAGACCGCTCACAGCCATGTCAGTCGACCCAAATGATCCTACTGCATTAACGCCAGGCCATTTTTTGATCGGCGAACCATTGACTAGTAATGTCGATCCGGAAGCCTCACCGTGTAACTCAAGACTAGGTGCAAGATGGGAGACAGTACGGCAACAAAAGCATGAATTTTGGAGAAGGTGGTCTGTGGAGTACCTTCACGAGTTGCAGAAACGACAAAAATGGACTGGATCTAATCCAAATCTTAAACCTGGCACTCTTGTGATGATAAAAGAAGATAACACTACTCCGCTTCAATGGTCAATGGGAAGAGTAATTCAGGTTATCAAAGGGAGGGATGATCACGTGCGTGTGGCAGATATTAAAACAAAAACAAACATAGTTAGAAGGGCAATCCACAAATTGGCTCCACTTCCCATAGACAATAATGATGAGGTTAACTTTGCAGAGGTGAACCCTGTTGGTGTTATGGAAGAGGATTTGGTTCCAACGAACGATCATGAAGCTGAACCGTAACCTCCCAAGAGACGACGAAAGATAGGATCGGTAGTTTCATCTATGCTACTAACTTGTTTGTTGGTTCCCGGAGTCCTCGCATCTTCAATACGAATAACTACATTTGATACAGCGAAACCTTCCATTTATTTTGAGAATCTGGGAAATGCATCTATAGTAGCAAATGAATGGGAAAATAAAAAAAAAATGAAATAAAATAAAATGTGGAAAATACAGCCTTCGTCACCATATGTGATAATAAATTTGCATAGGGATCAGTATTATCCTTTGGAAGAATATGAACGACATACATGCAATTCTGTTGATGAAGGTATCATATTTTGTAAGCAACGGCATCTAATCTATACTATTGACGCTGCACCAAATAAATGTGAGCTCAACTTAATCAATCAGCAACAAAATCAAGCCATTTGCATCATATCAGAAGTCCCATATGAAACAAAGTGGATTCAGTTATTTAGTGCCAACCAGTGGCTGTTTATCCTAAAGGAGAAAACAACAATTAACGTTGTTTGTAGTGGCATACTAACACAGAAGGTAATTGAAGGCTCAGGAATAATCAAGATCGACAAGGGATGTCTTATCAAACAGCCTTCTTTTATGATTCCTGCTCACAATATATATCCTAGCAGCATTTGGCAATCATACACAGCAGTTATGGATTTCGAGAAGCCACTGGCACCCACGACACCATCATATCTAGAATCACATGCAAACTTGTCACAATCTACCAACATGTTAGACGCGTTAAAAACTAGAATCCAGATCCAGCAAGGCATAGAAGAAAATTCTAACATCAATACTCATCACATACATCATTACGTTATGAGCTACACGACTCTCAGTTTAGCGCTTATTGCATTGGTGATTTTTGGATGGAAATTCAAATCCCACAACAAACAGCAGCAGCAGTCACCTAATTCACCAGACTTTACAATAAATAACCAAGTTTTAGAAGAATCTTGAACTGTTGTTTAACGCGGGGAGGATGTTTATTTTCACATTTAGGTTAAGATACAATAATCTATACATATTATTTGTATTAATGAACTTGGCAATAAATTTCATTTCATTTGCGCAAGCATGCACTATTTAGGTCACGTTCAAGCCAAACTAAACGTAAACAGTAAAATGTTGTAGATTGTAGACATGCATGCATGACAATAATTCAGTCAAGTGCAGAAATATAGGTTACTAGAATTAATAACGTGTAACAGTTTGCTGATTTGTAGAAAGTAGTTATGCAAGCAAGAATGTAATGTCATCAAAATAGTTTTGTGAGAATGTTTCAAGTTTAATTTTATTGATTGTAATACGATGATTGAATCATCAATTTTAATTCTGTATATATAGAGACAAACAAAGTAATAAAGCAGTTGAGTTTTAACAACCAAAGGAAACAGTTGTCTCTTACAACAAGTAGCAAGATTTATTAACAAGTAACAAGAGCTTGTTAGTAAGTGTATTGTGTATCGTCTAACAAGTTTCAAGTGCTTGTTAGCAAAAAGCGGAATCATTTCGCTATAGAAAAATTCAGCCTGGCTTTCTCCAGTGCTGGGCAGTGGCACAGAAGGTGTTGGATTGTTTCAGAGACTCCCGGCTCTTGACTATTCCTACAGGTGTCGCTTGTTAGGAGCCCCATTTTCATGGCATGAGCTGTTACAAGACAGTGGCCAGTTATGACACCGACCATCTACCTGCAGTCATTCCGCGTTAAATCGAGCAGGAACTTAGTTGCTGCGTGATTGTATGACCCCCACATGATTTTGGTTTGCTTGCAGGTCTGAGTTGCACGTCATCTGCACATCGCACCTTGCATCATATTGGAGTCGATAGAGTATTTATATATTATAGATAGAGTATTTATATATTTATAACCTGACAGGGGAAGGCTAGCTCCGTGCTTGGCTAGCGCATCCGCCCTCTCGTTTCCTTCAATGCCCTTGTGAGCAGGAACCCAGAAAATTCGGATTCTACTGTGGTTGCCCAGTCTGTTCAGGGCCTGAATACAGTCCAGTACACACTTCGATTTGTATGTGTAAGACATCAGAGCTTTGACCGCTGCTTGACTGTCTGTAAAGATGTTGATTTCCTCACTTGTGGTATTTCTGGCGTGTGCTAGGTCTGCGGCTTTACGTATTGCAAAAACCTCCGCCTGAAAAATACTACAGTGGTAAGGAAGCCTGAAGGCTGCTTTAATAGTTGCATCTGCAGAACATGTTGCAGCACCCACTTCGGCAGCCGTTTTAGAGCCGTCAGTGTAGATGATAAGAGCTGCTGCGCCCCTTTGCTGATTCCACTCCAGCCCATTTCCCACAATCGCTTGATATCCCCGCTCGAAGCACAGAGTGGGGACCACGTAGTCGGTGCTACCTGCATACTCCCGCTCAATACTGCTGTGATCGAAGGATCGTGACTCGAAGTGTCCCGATTCCCTAAGCCTGACTTCAGCTTTTGCAGCTGCGCCCTTAACTAAGAGGTCAAGTGGAGGCAGATGAAGCAGAACGTTCAGTGCAGACAAAGGAGTCGAGGCTAAGGCGCCTGTGGTACAGATAGCCGCCAACCGCTGGACTCTATTCGTCATGCTGGCATAGGTAGTCTTATATACAGCTAGCCACCAGACCAAGCATCCGTAGGCCAGTATAGGTCTGGCTATCGCCATATAGATCCAATGCGTTAAGGCAGGGCTTAGACCCCACGTTTTACCCAATACTCTCTTACTGGCGTAAATCGCATTGCTTGCCCGCTTAACTCTCTCCTCTAAATTCGCCTTTCAGGTGAGCTTGCTGTTCAGAATAAGACTCAAGTACTTAGTTTGTGACTTGAGCCCTAACCTAGCGCCGCTCAACCTGATTGGGGCCAATTCAGGGATTTTGTACTTCCTAGTGAAAAGCACGAGATCAGTTCTATTAGAGTTGATGCCGAGGCCCACGGTGTTTGCCCATTCCTCAACCAGCCCCAGTGCATACTCGATGAGCTAGCCGAGGGAGTGCGGAAACTTGCCAGAGACTAATATAGCAATGTCATCGGCATAGGCCACAACCGTAAGCAATTTGCGTTCCAACTTGTCCAAAATTGTATTTATAACCAGATTCCACAAGAGAGGGGATAGAATTCCTCCCTGCGGTGTGCCTCTTTGGACCTGCCTGGCAATTTGTGACCCCGCCCACTCAGCCGTTATGTGCCTTTGTTTAAGCATATTGCTTATCCAGCTGCGAACAGCCTGGTGGGTGTTGGTTGCGTGGAGGCTCTCCATAATGGCTGTTGTGTGCACATTATTGGAAGCGCCCTCAATGTCCAGAAAGGCTCCCAGAGCGTATTCTTTATAGTTGAGTGCCTGTTCTATTTTAAGAACTACTCTATGGAGAGCCGTTTCAACGGATTTCCCATTCATGTACGCGTTTTGGGCTCTCGATAGAGTTTGAGATCCAAGTCTTTGTTTGATGTGGAGATTTAGTAATCTTTCGCGGACTTTAAGGAGGAAGGGAGTCAGGCTAATTGGCCTGTAGTCCTTGGGGTAAGCATGATTGACTTCACCTGCCTTTGGTATAAATACAACCTTAGCGTTCCTCCAGGCTGCAGGCACGTGGCTTAGTGCTAGACAGCTTTTGTAAATTTGTATGAGCCAAGGAACGGTGAGCGCACCTGATTTTTGGAGCATGACCGGTAGGACTCCATCCGGACCAGGGGACTTGAAGGGCTTGAAGGTGCCAATTGCCCAGACAAGCCTTGGCTTGGTGACAACTTGGTCAATGCCTTCTATGTAATGTAGAATGGACGCCTGTTAACCAGTGAAGGGGGAGGATTCATCCAAACAGCCCGGGAAGTGAGTGTCTACGAGGACCCTCGGCGTTTTCGAGCTGTTGCTTGTCCACTCCCCATCCGGTTTATATACCAGGCTAGGCGTGACAGGGCATTTAGCCAGCAGATTTTTAAGTCTCGCCGTTTCTAATGTGGTCTTGATCCTACCGCACAGCTCTATCCAAGAACTCCATTTGGCTTTCCTAATTTCTGAATTATAAAGCTTAAGAACGTCCTTGTATTCGACCCAGCATTCCCTGCAGTCAGCTGCTTTGGCTAACTTCAACAGTTAACGAACCTGCCGTCTGCGACAACCCAGGTCCCTGTTTCACCAGGGTGGCTTGGGTTTGCGGCTCAGGCGGACTTGAGAACAGGACCGTGCAAAAGTTTTAACGAGTTTACCCGTGAGTACGTTAACCGCGGCCTTCAAGTCAGCTGCGCTGCCAATCCTCTGAGGAGGGCCTAAGCCGTTAGTCACCTCCCATTCGAAGTTTAGCCAGTTGGTATTCCTGGCATTGCGAAACGGTCGGTAATTGCGAGCTCTATATAATTCTGGACGAATATAATTTAGAGAATGTGGACGAATTTATATACTAAGGCTCGAAATTGACAACGAAAGGCAGTGAAATTGATGAAACTAAACGGAGAATACAGCTCGCTAATAAAACTTTCTACTCCGTTCTGGCCATACTGAAGACTAGCTGCATACACATGAAGACGAAGCTCCAAATCAACGAATCAATAATCAGACCTGTGTTTTGCTATGGATGTGAAACTTTGACCCTTACCCAAGCATCCGCAAATATGTTGTACGTCTTCGAAAGACGGGTCCTCAGGTGTATAATTGGAGCTAAACATGAGTGCGGCCAATGGCGAATAAGGTACAACCACGAGTTGAACGAGGTTTTTAATGAGCCAGAGGTTGCTACAATAATCAAACTGCGGAAGCCGCAATGGGCTGGTCACGTGCAACAAATGGATGAGCATCGAGTACCTAAGAATGTTATTGATGGAAGTGTCGAGGGTCGAAGACCAGCGGGGAAAACCCAGAAAACACTGGTTTGACTCTTTCGACGAAGACTGCGCCAAGCTGTTCGGTTTTCGAAATTGGAGGAGGCGGTCATTGGACCGAGACAACTGGAGGTGTCACCTGCGAGAAGCCAAGGCCCGAAAGGAGCTGTAGTGCTTCGACGACGTCGAAAATTTCTACGGTTCGAACATTTTTCGGATGGCAACCCCAAACACCTTTCTATCGCTGTAACTTTCGATGTAATCATCAAACTTTTAATAAGCTTAGGGTCTATTATTACTTAAGGTATATTAGTCTTTAGTAGGAAAAGTAGCTAGTAGTAGAATAAACACTCAAAATCTGCACAAATCCTCTACTGTTCTTCAAACATTAGTGTTTCTAGCGGTTCTGATGCGCCAGGGGTTATATATATATATATTTATATATATATATATGTATATATATATATATATATATATATATATATATATATATATATATATATATATATATATATATATATATATATATAAATATATATATATATATATATAGCCCCTGGCGCATCAGAACCGCTGTTATTACTTAAGCGGTCTATTATTACTTAAGGTGTATTAGTCTTTAGTAGGAAAAGTAGCTAGTAGTAGAATAAACACTCAAAATCTGCACAAATCCTCTACTGTTCTTCAAACATTAGTGTTTCTAGCGGTTCTGATGCGCCAGGGGTTATATATATATATATATATATATATATATATATATATATATATATATATATATATATATATAGATATATATATATATATATATATATATATATATATATATATATATATAAAAATATATATATATATATATATATATATATATATATATATATATATATATAACCCCTGGCGCATCAGAACCGCTAGAAACACTAATGTTTGAATGATGCGCCAGGGGTTATATATATATATATATATATATATATATATATATATATATATATATATATAAATATATATATATATATATATATATATATATATATAAATATATATATATATATATATATATATATATATATATATATATATATATAAATATATATATATATATATATATAAATATATATATATATATATATATATATATATATATATATATATATATATATATAACCCCTGGCGCATCAGAACCGCTAGAAACACTAATGTTTGAAGAACAGTAGAGGATTTGTGCAGATTTTGAGTGTTTATTCTACTACTAGCTACTTTTCCTACTAAAGACTAATACACCTTAAGTAATAATAAACCTTAAGCTTATTAAAAGTTTGATGATTACATCGAAAGTTACAGCGATAGAAAGGTGTTTGGGGTTGCCATCCGAAAAATGTTCGAACCGTAGAAATTTTCGACGTCGTCGAAGCACTACAGCTCCTTTCGGGCCTTGGCTTCTCGCAGGTGACACCTCCAGTTGTTTCGGTCCAATGACCGCCTCCTCCAATTTCGAAAACCGAGCAGCTTGGCGCAGTCTTCGTCGAAAGAGTCAAACCAGTGTTTTCTGGGTTTTCCCCGCTGGTCTTCGACCCTCGACACTTCCATCAATAACATTCTTAGGTACTCGATGCTCATTCATTTGTTGCACGTGACCAGCCCATTGCGGCTTCCGCAGTTTGATTATTGTAGCAACCTCTGGCTCATTAAAAACCTCGTTCAACTCGTGGTTGTACCTTATTCGCCATTGGCCGCACTCATGTTTAGCTCCAATTATACACCTGAGGACCCGTCTTTCGAAGACGTACAACATATTTGCGGATGCTTGGGTAAGGGTCAAAGTTTCACATCCATAGCACAACACAGGTCTGATTATTGATTCGTTGATTTGGAGCTTCGTCTTCATGTGTATGCAGCTGGTCTTCAGTAGGGCTAGAACGGAGTAGAAAGTTTTATTAGCGAGCTGTATTCTCCGTTTAGTTTCATCAATTTCACTGCCTTTCGTTGTCAATTTCGAGCCTTAGTATATAAATTCGTCCACATTCTCTAAATTATATTCGTCCAGAATTATATAGAGCTCGCAATTACCGACCGTTTCGCAATGCCAGGAATACCAACTGGCTAAACTTCGAATGGGAGGTGACTAACGGCTTAGGCCCTCCTCAGAGGATTGGCAGCGCAGCTGACTTGAAGGCCGCGGTTAACGTACTCACGGGTAAACTCGTTAAAACTTTTGCACGGTCCTGTTCTCAAGTCCGCCTGAGCCGCAAACCCAAGCCACCCTGGTGAAACAGGGACCTGAGTTGTCGCAGACGGCAGGTTCGTTAACTGTTGAAGTTAACCAAAGCAGCTGACTGCAGGGAATGCTGGGTCGAATACAAGGACGTTCTTAAGTTTTATAATTCAGAAATTAGGAAAGCCAAATGGAGTTCTTGGATAGAGCTGTGCGGTAGGATCAAGACCACATTAGAAACGGCGAGACTTAAAAATCTGCTGGCTAAATGCCCTGTCACGCCTAGCCTGGTATATAAACCGGATGGGGAGTGGACAAGCAACAGCTCGAAAACGCCGAGGGTCCTCGTAGACACTCACTTCCCGGGCTGTTTGGATGAATCCTCCCCCTTCACTGGTTAACAGGCGTCCATTCTACATTACATAGAAGGCATTGACCAAGTTGTCACCAAGCCAAGGCTTGTCTGGGCAATTGGCACCTTCAAGCCCTTCAAGTCCCCTGGTCCGGATGGAGTCCTACCGGTCATGCTCCAAAAATCAGGTGCGCTCACCGTTCCTTGGCTCATACAAATTTACAAAAGCTGTCTAGCACTAAGCCACGTGCCTGCAGCCTGGAGGAACGCTAAGGTTGTATTTATACCAAAGGCAGGTGAAGTCAATCATGCTTACCCCAAGGACTACAGGCCAATTAGCCTGACTCCCTTCCTCCTTAAAGTCCGCGAAAGATTACTAAATCTCCACATCAAACAAAGACTTGGATCTCAAACTCTATCGAGAGCCCAAAACGCGTACATGAATGGGAAATCCGTTGAAACGGCTCTCCATAGAGTAGTTCTTAAAATAGAACAGGCACTCAACTATAAAGAATACGCTCTGGGAGCCTTTCTGGACATTGAGGGCGCTTCCAATAATGTGCACACAACAGCCATTATGGAGAGCCTCCACGCAACCAACACCCACCAGGCTGTTCGCAGCTGGATAAGCAATATGCTTAAACAAAGGCACATAACGGCTGAGTGGGCGGGGTCACAAATTGCCAGGCAGGTCCAAAGAGGCACACCGCAGGGAGGAATTCTATCCCCTCTCTTGTGGAATCTGGTTATAAATACAATTTTGGACAAGTTGGAACGCAAATTGCTTACGGTTGTGGCCTATGCCGATGACATTGCTATATTAGTCTCTGGCAAGTTTCCGCACTCCCTCGGCTAGCTCATCGAGTATGCACTGGGGCTGGTTGAGGAATGGGCAAACACCGTGGGCCTCGGCATCAACTCTAATAGAACTGATCTCGTGCTTTTCACTAGGAAGTACAAAATCCCTGAATTGGCCCCAATCAGGTTGAGCGGCGCTAGGTTAGGGCTCAAGTCACAAACTAAGTACTTGAGTCTTATTCTGAACAGCAAGCTCACCTGAAAGGCGAATTTAGAGGAGAGAGTTAAGCGGGCAAGCAATGCGATTTACGCCAGTAAGAGAGTATTGGGTAAAACGTGGGGTCTAAGCCCTGCCTTAACGCATTGGATCTATATGGCGATAGCCAGACCTATACTGGCCTACGGATGCTTGGTCTGGTGGCTAGCTGTATATAAGACTACCTATGCCAGCATGACGAATAGAGTCCAGCGGTTGGCGGCTATCTGTACCACAGGCGCCTTAGCCTCGACTCCTTTGTCTGCACTGAACGTTCTGCTTCATCTGCCTCCACTTGACCTCTTAGTTAAGGGCGCAGCTGCAAAAGCTGAAGTCAGGCTTAGGGAATCGGGACACTTCGAGTCACGATCCTTCGATCACAGCAGTATTGAGCGGGAGTATGCAGGTAGCACCGACTACGTGGTCCCCACTCTGTGCTTCGAGCGGGGATATCAAGCGATTGTGGGAAATGGGCTGGAGTGGAATCAGCAAAGGGGCGCAGCAGCTCTTATCATCTACACTGACGGCTCTAAAACGGCTGCCGAAGTGGGTGCTGCAACATGTTCTGCAGATGCAACTATTAAAGCAGCCTTCAGGCTTCCTTACCACTGTAGTATTTTTCAGGCGGAGGTTTTTGCAATACGTAAAGCCGCAGACCTAGCACACGCCAGAAATACCACAAGTGAGGAAATCAACATCTTTACAGACAGTCAAGCAGCGGTCAAAGCTCTGATGTCTTACACATACAAATCGAAGTGTGTACTGGACTGTATTCAGGCCCTGAACAGACTGGGCAACCACAGTAGAATCCGAATTTTCTGGGTTCCTGCTCACAAGGGCATTGAAGGAAACGAGAGGGCGGATGCGCTAGCCAAGCACGGAGCTAGCCTTCCCCTGTCAGGTTATAAATATATAAATACTCTATCTATAATATATAAATACTCTATCGACTCCAATATGATGCAAGGTGCGATGTGCAGATGACGTGCAACTCAGACCTGCAAGCAAACCAAAATCATGTGGGGGTCATACAATCACGCAGCAACTAAGTTCCTGCTCGATTTAACGCGGAATGACTGCAGGTAGATGGTCGGTGTCATAACTGGCCACTGTCTTGTAACAGCTCATGCCATGAAAATGGGGCTCCTAACAAGCGACACCTGTAGGAATAGTCAAGAGCCGGGAGTCTCTGAAACAATCCAACACCTTCTGTGCCACTGCCCAGCACTGGAGAAAGCCAGGCTGAATTTTTCTATAGCGAAATGATTCCGCTTTTTGCTAACAAGCACTTGAAACTTGTTAGACGATACACAATACACTTACTAACAAGCTCTTGTTACTTGTTAATAAATCTTGCTACTTGTTGTAAGAGACAACTGTTTCCTTTGGTTGTTAAAACTCAACTGCTTTATTACTTTGTTTGTCTCTATATATACAGAATTAAAATTGATGATTCAACCATCGTATTACAATCAATAAAATTAAACTTGAAACATTCTCACAAAACTATTTTGATGACATTACATTCTTGCTTGCATAACTACTTTCTACAAATCAGCAAACTGTTACACGTTATTAATTCTAGTAACCTATATTTCTGCACTTGACTGAATTATTGTCATGCATGCATGTCTACAATCTACAACATTTTACTGTTTACGTTTAGTTTGGCTTGAACGTGACCTAAATAGTGCATGCTTGCGCAAATGAAATGAAATTTATTGCCAAGTTCATTAATACAAATAATATGTATAGATTATTGTATCTTAACCTAAATGTGAAAATAAACATCCTCCCCGCGTTAAACAACAGTTCAAGATTCTTCTAAAACTTGGTTATTTATTGTAAAGTCTGGTGAATTAGGTGACTGCTGCTGCTGTTTGTTGTGGGATTTGAATTTCCATCCAAAAATCACCAATGCAATAAGCGCTAAACTGAGAGTCGTGTAGCTCATAACGTAATGATGTATGTGATGAGTATTGATGTTAGAATTTTCTTCTATGCCTTGCTGGATCTGGATTCTAGTTTTTAACGCGTCTAACATGTTGGTAGATTGTGACAAGTTTGCATGTGATTCTAGATATGATGGTGTCGTGGGTGCCAGTGGCTTCTCGAAATCCATAACTGCTGTGTATGATTGCCAAATGCTGCTAGGATATATATTGTGAGCAGGAATCATAAAAGAATGCTGTTTGATAAGACATCCCTTGTCGATCTTGATTATTCCTGAGCCTTCAATTACCTTCTGTGTTAGTATGCCACTACAAACAACGTTAATTGTTGTTTTCTCCTTTAGGATAAACAGCCACTGGTTGGCACTAAATAACTGAATCCACTTTGTTTCATATGGGACTTCTGATATGATGCAAATGGCTTGATTTTGTTGCTGATTGATTAAGTTGAGCTCACATTTATTTGGTGCAGCGTCAATAGTATAGATTGGATGCCGTTGCTTACAAAATATGATACCTACATCAACAGAATCGTATGTATGTCGTTCATATTCTTCCAAAGGATAATACTGATCCCTATGCAAATTTATTATCACATATGGTGACGAAGGCTGTATTTTCCACATTTTATTTTATTTCATTTTGTTTTTTTTTTCCCATTCATTTGCTACTATAGATGCATTTCCCAGATTCTCAAAATAAATGGAAGGTTTCGCTGTATCAAATGTAGTTATTCGTATTGAAGATGCGAGGACTCCGGGAACCAACAAACAAGTTAGTAGCATAGATGAAACTACCGATCCTATCTTTCGTCGTCTCTTGGGAGGTTACGGTACAGCTTCATGATCGTTCGTTGGAACCAAATCCTCTTCCATAACACCAACAGGGTTCTCCTCTGCAAAGTTAACCTCATCATTATTGTCTATGGGAAGTGGAGCCAATTTGTGGATTGCCCTTCTAACTATGTTTGTTTTTGTTTTAATATCTGCCACACGCACGTGATCATCCCTCCCTTTGATAACCTGAATTACTCTTCCCATTGACCATTGAAGCGGAGTAGTGTTATCTTCTTTTATCATCACAAGAGTGCCAGGTTTAAGATTTGGATTAGATCCAGTCCATTTTTGTCGTTTCTGCAACTCGGGAAGGTACTCCACAGACCACCTTCTCCAAAATTCATGCTTTTGTTGCCGTACTGTCTCCCATCTTGCACCTAGTCTTGAGTTACACGGTGAGGCTTCCGGATCGACATTACTAGTCAATGGTTCGCCGATCAAAAAATGGCCTGGCGTTAATGCAGTAGGATCATTTGGGTCGACTGACATGGCTGTGAGCGGTCTTGAATTGAGAATTGCTTCTATTTCAACTACAAGTGTCTCAAATTCTTCGTATGTCAAAGAAGCTTGATTGACTTGATTCTGCATGAGCCGTTTTGCCGATTTGACGGCCGCTTCACAGAGGCCGCCAAAATGTGGTGATCGTGGAGGTATAAAATGGAATGTTATACCATTCTTCCCACATGTTGGGGTTATCTTATTCTTAGCTGGTTTCGAATGAACTACTTCATGAAGTTCGTTGAGTTTATTTCTGGCACCGACAAAATTAGTCGCATTGTCAGAATAAATATTCTGACAGTGTCCTCGGCGACTTATGAACCTTCTCAAAGCTCCTATGAAGGCGTCCGTACTTAGATCAGTAACCAACTCTAAGTGAACTGCCTTTGTGGCGAGGCAACAAAATATCGCGATATATGTCTTTGCCTTTTTACCACGCACTCTCAAGTTCGTCCCAAATGGCCCGCAAAAATCTACCCCGGAATTTATAAATGGTCTTGATGGTTGTACTCTTGGGGTTGGAAGATTTTACATTTTCTGACCCAAAAGTTTTGGCGAAGCTTTACTGCATGGTACGCAATGATGGACTTTTGATCGTGCCAATACCTTCCCTTTTATGGGCCAGAATTTTTGCCGGGTGATTGATAATAAAGTTTGGGGTCCGATATGATGATGCTTGATGTGTAAATCGGTCATCAATAGCTTGGTTAACGGGTGTGCATACGGTAGTAACATCTGATGCTTCGCATCATATGATATATTTGCATCTTTTACACGACATCCTACTCTGATGATGTCATTTTCATCAAGGAATGGACTAAGACCTCGAAGATCGCTATTGTCCGGAATCTCAGCTGCCTTTTTAAAATGATTAACATCTTTGTGAAACTCTTATCTCTGCATTAACTTCACTATCAGGATCAATGAATCATTCAATTCATCTGCCGACAAATGTTCTTGATGATTATGCTGTTTTTGCAATCGCCTCGAAAAACGAAGTACGTAAGCCACGATCCTTTGTAACTTGGTAAAAGAATTACCATGATTGATTCCTGCCAGAAAGCCTTGAGGATTATTTGCAATTGTAACTGAAAGGCTTTCTTTTTTCCTTTCTAAGAGTGGTTCTTGTGGTTTAAAGCTGGATGGCCAAACTGATTCCGAGCCATGGATGAATACTAGGCCATAAAGCCACCTGGTCTTACCTTTCAGTTTTTCTGGGCTTAAACCTCGAGACAGCAAATCCGCAGGATTGTCCTGTGAAGGAACATGTCGCCATTGATTAGCGTTTGTTGCTCGTTGAATAGCTGCAACTGATGATGATGATTTTGAATTTACCCAAGCAAGTACTATTTCCGAATCTGTCCAATGAAATTCCTTTGCGTGATTCAGATTCTGATCATTCTTTACGCGCTGGCATAAGTCAGCTACTAATTTTGCTGCACAAAGTTCAAGTCTAGGAAAGGTCACTTTACTGATGGGTGCCACACGAGATTTAGCGCAAAGTAGTCGGACTAGAACTACATTGGTTGTAGTTACTGTTCGAATATAAACTGCTGCGCCGTATGCCTTTTCTGAAGCGTCTGAGAAAGAATGCAATTGAATATCTTTTGGGTGTTGATGTGCAAAAACATGACGAGGAATGGAGAAATTATTTAAATTTTGCAATTGCTCTCGAAGCTCACACCACTTGCGTTCTAACTCTGGTGGAAGATTGTCGTCCCAATCAGATTCTGCTGCCCACATTTGTTGTAATAATAGCTTTGCTGTGATCACAACTGGACCTAGTATTCCAAGTGGATCGAATATACGAGCGATATCAAAATAGGCAGCTCTTTTAGTTATTTTGTTTCTTGGACTGATGCACGTTTTAATTGTGAATGAATCCGACTTGGGGCTCCATGAGAGTCCAAGAGTTTTGATACTTTCCTCGTTTTGATCATCGAAGTTTAAAGCTACTTCTAAATCTCTTGGCTGAAATCTTTCAAGCAAACGAGGATGATTGGCACACCATTTTCGTAACTTAAAACCTCCTTCCTGTAGTACCTCGATAAGTTCACTTTGTATTTGCCACGCTGTAGGTAAATCATCTGCTCCAGTCATTACATCGTCCACGTAGAAATCTTGTTCGACACTTTTTGAGCCCAAAGGATACCGTTTCGCTCGAATCTTAGCAAGTGCCTTCAAGCATTTAACTGCAAGATATGGAGCTGAAGTTGTCCCATAAGTTACAGTCGTAAGCTGGTAACACCTTAGTTTCTCTTCTGGATTGTTCCTCCAATATATAAGGTGGAATTTTTGATCATCAGGGTGGAGTCTAACTTGGCGATACATCTTTTCAATATCTCCAGTAAACACATATCTCGGTAGCCTAAAACGCATCAAGATTGAAAATAACTCATCTTGTATTGTTGGGCCTTTCGCCAGTATATCGTTCAAAGAAACATTGCTGGTTGTCTTGGCAGATGCATCAAAAACAACTCTAAGCTTTGTAGTAGAGCTGTCGGGTTTGCATACGAAATGATGCGGCAAAAAACAGTAAGGCTTTTTCAATTCATTGAAACTTATCTCTCTCATGTGGTTTAGTCTTATATACTCCTGCATAAACTCGACGAACTGAGCTTTTAATTCAGGCTTTTTAGCAAGCCTTGTCTCCAGCCCCAAAAATCTGGTGCGCGCTAGGCTTTCTGAATCACCCAATGCTCGTGGGTCTTCAATAAAAGGCAACTTGACAACAAATCTTCCCGTTGTATCACGTTCTGTGTTTTGCTTGAAATTCCGTTCGCAGATTTCTTCAGCCGCTGTTCTTGGAGTTTCAGTATGATTAACTTCTTCGATTTGCCAAAATCGCTCAATCTGTGATGAAACATCCATATCTTTGTCCGTAACTACTACAAACAGTGCAGTGTACTGATGATTTGATAGTTTCCGATGTGACCTTTCCAGCAACAACCCATCCAAACAATGTATTCTGCAATATCAGATGATCTGATCCCATTGAAATTTTCTCTGCCAGCATGAGCTGATGGTAAAATTCTGCTCCGATCAGTAAATCGATGCGCGTTGGAATGTTGAAGGCTGGATCTGCCAACTGAATATCTGCTGGGATTGGCCATGCCCCAGTGTCTAGGTACTGCGATGGTTGTAATCCATGTGATTCTTGGCAATACAAATGCTTTTAATTGAAGTGATGCCTTTGTCCGTGAGGATTGAACACATACCTTGACTCGACTAGTAGAGTAGTGAGATGCTTGTCCAATTCCTTCTACCTTCACTGAATCATTAACTGTGCTTGCAGCTAACTTTCTTACAACACTCTCCGTTATTAAAGAAACTTGAGAGCCGGAATCAAGAAGTGCTCGACAAGTAACTTGATTCCCATTGTTAGCGGACAATCGAACTGCTACAGTGCCTAGAAGAACATAACCAAGCTTTAATGACGTATTTTTGGCAGTAAACGACGTCGTAGAACAATTTTTGTTCAAAACAGAAGATATAATGGACGCTTGTTCATCCTTGTTTGGTTCGAGATGAATTAATGTATTATGTTTTTTTTTCACACTTGAGACAACCACGTGACATGCACTTGCTATATGTATGTCCTGCCTTTAGACAATTGAGACACAAAGAATTGTCAATCAATATTTTCTTTCTGTGCTCTGGCTTCATGGACAAAAAACTGTTGCATTTGAACAAAGGATGTTGCTGACAGCGAGCTTTTGGAAGTCATTGACTGATTTCGTTTGGCACTTCCGTCCGAAGATACAGCTTCCAAAGTTTGGAAACGAGCCTCCAAAAAATGTAGTAAATTGTCAACAGAACCTATCTCCCTAGGTTTATCAAGGCCTTGCTCGTACAGTGTATGGCTTGTTTTATCAAGCTTTCGAATTAAGATGTGCAGTAATAACGGATCCCAATTGTCAATGTCTATCTGTAGATTTCTCAAACCGAGAAGACATTCGTTAGTTATGTCGTGAAAACGCTTAATGGCAATACCAGACTCTCGGGCTGATTAAGCAACTTTGTTAGAACCGCGTTTACCAGCAACCGTTTGTTTTGGTAGCGGTTGACTATGATATTCCACGCTGTTTCATTATTATTGTTGGTGACCGATAAATGCTTGATGAATGTTTTAATGTAAAAACACCTTTCTATCGCTGTAACTTTCGATGTAATCATCAAACTTTTAATAAGCTTAGGGTCTATTATTACTTAAGGTGTATTAGTCTTTAGTAGGAAAAGTAGCTAGTAGTAGAATAAACACTCAAAATCTGAACAAATCCTCTACTGTTCTTCAAACATTAGTGTTTCTAGCGGTTCTGATGCGCCAGGGGTTATATATATATATATATATATATATATATATATATATATATATATATATATATATATATATATTTATTTATATATAGATATATATTTAATATATATATATATATATATATATATATATATATATATATATATACATATATATATATATAAATATATATATATATATATATATATATATATATATATATATATATATATATATATATATATATATAAATATATATATATATATATATATATATATATATATATATATATATATATATATATATATATATATTTATATTTATATATATATATATATATATATATATATATATATAGATATATTTATATATATATATATATATATATATATATATATATACATATAAATATATATATATATATATATATATATATATATATATATATATATATATATATATATGTATATATATATATATATATATATATATATATATATATATATATATATATATATATATATATGTATATATATATATATATATATACATATATATATATATTTATATATATATATATATATATATATATATATATATATATATATATATATATATATATATATATATATATATATATATATATATATATATATAGATATATATATATATATTTATAGATATACATATATATATATATATATATATATATATATATATATATATATATATATATATATATATATATATATATATTTATATATATATATATATATATATATATATATATATATATATATATATCATCAAAAAATTTCAGTGAGTTAATCTCGGAAACGCGCCATCCGATTGAGCTCCAACTTCCAGGATACATTGGTGTATATGCAGAATAGGTCCAGATCTCACTAAATGTCAATTATTGCTAACCCTTTGGCGCTGGCGGCCATTTAAGTGATATTTTTAATATACCTATTATTCCGTACACAAATGACTTATGCAAAAATAAAGTTGAAAAAATAAATTTCGAACGTGTTTTAAATGTGCGAATCAGATAATATTTTGGAATTTTTTAAACCCATGTGTGCGCTAGGCGCCTAAAAAGAGAACAGGGAAATTTGAAAATTTTTAAATTGCGATAACTTTTGACAGTGCTATTTGATCATTATGAAACTTTCAGAACATATTGGTATTATTTAGTTGTAGCTTTTAAGGAGCGTGTTGGCAACCCTGTAGCTAGGGCAGGCACTGAAAATGAAAACCTCCGAATCATCGTCTGTCTTGAAAAAATGCTGTTTCTCACTCATATGAAAATCTTATGCTTTGTTTATATAGTCAGAGTAAAAAATTTGATATGGTATAACGGGCACGTCTTGTAACCCTTGCCCAATTTACCTATATTTTTAGCATCAAAAACTTCTTTTCACGGAAACTTAAGATCCGATGAGCAGAATTAACTGAAATTTGCAGAATGTTTTGGTCTTAAATAGGACCAGGTCTGATAGAAGTGATCTTCAAATGCAGGTGATTCAGTGCTAGTGGTGCCATCTTGAAAAATCACTAAAAAGGTAATTGCTTTTAGCCCTATAAATTCTTATTCAGTCGTTAAATTTCACAGAGTAGCTGAACCTTACTTTAAACCACGTTTGGTAGAAGTTTGGTTGAAAAATGCGGTTGGAGCTGCTAGCTATGATAATTTTTGTGCCTTAAACTTTGAAAATTAGTTAAGGAAGATAAAGCTCTTTGCCTTATAGCTTCCAGTACAGTCATGGTATCATAACGAAATTCATATGAAAAATTGATCTTGTTGTAGGCAATTTTCAATAGAAATTTCAGTCCAATACAATGATAGGGTTGCCAGCTGTGGTATGTTTTTGAATTATTTTGGCATACATTTAGTAAGCGGTTTTAGCATAGAATTTTCAAATCGTAGTGATCTTATAGTGAAAATAATTACCAAATATTAAGATATAGAAAATTTGAAAACTTTTACGAATGGTAACCCTAAATTTCTTTGCATCCCTATAACTTCCAATGCAGTCATCGGATCAATACGGAATTCGCAGAGCAGGTTGACTTCAACGTAAAGCAGATGCGACATATTTTTGGCTTCGGTGCTAGTTAAGGGCTGCTAGCACTAGGCCTTTTTGTTATTTTCGTTCCAATAAATGCTTGCATTAAGTATTTTCATCGCAAACATTTGCAATGAAAATAAGTAAACATTGTTCAAATTTTCTAAGCTCTGGATATTTTTCGGATGGCAACCCCAAACACCTTTCAGCCACAATAACTTTCAATGAAGTCACCGAAGTTAAAATAAGCTTAGATTCTATTATTACTTAGGGTGTATTAGTTTTAAGTAGGAGAAGTAAGTAGTGGTAGAATATACACTCAAAGTCTGCACAAATCCTCTACTGTTCTTCGAACACTAGTGTTTCTAGCGGTTCTGATGCGCTAGGGTTGTTTTTTTTACTTAAAAGCTAACTGAATTTACTAAACTAAATCTAGCTTATGTTTAACTACAATAATTAGACCTTAGCTTAGCCAAGGTCTTAGCTACACCTCCCGATTTGCTGAGAGGCCAGCATAGTTGAAAATAAAATCTAAGGATAACCAAATAATATTCAATAAGAGCGTGTAATCTGCATATTGTAGCACTTGAACTTGGTAATAGCTTCCTAGAAAAGTGAGGACAGTGTTGAAAATACTGTATAAAACAGGTCTAGCTATAGAAACTTGTCGCACTCCTGACGTCACAGGTCCCCGAGGTGAATTCGCGCCATTAACGCTTAAATATAGTTGTCTGTTGCTAAGGAAGCTTGCGGCGAGCCGTTATATAACTTCTTATATTTATTTTTATTTTTGAATAGAATGTTAAATAAAATGGCATGAATTAGACTTATTATTGTAGTGGCACTAGAAAAACTTAAAAACTATTCAGCGCGTTGCGATATCCGAACAAAAAAACACACTCAGTTCTCTAATTGAGTTTAATATGTTGTGAAATTAGGTATTTTTATCTTAGCGGCGTTAGCATTGTTACGTTTAGAAGACAGCGCCTTATATTTGCACCAAAAACTGCGTTAGATTTTTGGCTCCTTAGGCATTTATGTTTTTTTCTGAGAAAGAAATCGTCTACGGTTCGTTAATGAGTTACAAAGCACAAAAAATTTTCATTCGAGACGAATCACCTTTTTGAAGTTATACCAAGTCTTTAGGTTTCGGGCGGATTATACACATCCGCCTGTGGTGAAGTTTAAAGATTCGAAATCCAGGCTTGATGATGTGGTAGACAAATCGTTACGAGTCGCTTTAATAGGTAACAGGATTCTAAGTATTTTTATTTAAAGACCAATATATCTTTAAGAAGCTGGACAAACTTCAAATTCCTGACAGATTTCAATATTTTGAAGCAATCTACCTTGTTACTAATGTTCGACAACATGTTCAACATTAGTATTAAAATCACTTTGGCAAAAATTCATATTTCTATGTATATAAATATATATTTATATATATATATATATATATATATATATATATATATATATATATATATATATACATATATATATACATATATATATATATATATATATATATATATATATATATATATATATATATATATATATATTCAAAAAATTTCAGTGAAGAAATCTCAGGAACGCGCCATCCGATTGAACTGAAATTTTCAGAACACATTGGTGTATATGCAGAATAGTGCCAAGTCTCATAAAAAGTTAATAATCTTTAACCCTTTGGCGCCGGCGGCCATTTTAGTGATATTTTTAATATACCTATTATTCCGCACACAAATAAATTTTGCAAAAATAAAGTTGACGAAATAAATTTTGAACGTGTTTTACATGTAAATCGGATAATTTTCTGGAATTTTTTAACCCCATCTGTGCGCTGGGTGCCTAAAAAGAGAACGGGAAAACTTGAAAATTTTTAAATTGCGATAACTTTTGACAGAGCAATTCAATTATTACGAAATTTTCAGGACGTATAGATATTATTTAGTTAAAGATTTGTGTAGCTCTTAATTAGCGCGCTGGCAACCCTGTAGCTAGGGGAGGCACTGAAAGTGAAAACCTCCAAATCATCGTTTCTCTTGAAAAAATGCCGTTTCTTGAAAAAAAAACCACTCATATGTAAATCTTGTGCTTTGTTTACATAAACAAAAAAAAAACTTTGATATGGTATAACGCGCACGCCGGGTAACCCTTGCCCAATTTGCCTATATTTTTAGCATCAAAAACTTCTGTTCACGGAAACTCACGATCCGATTAGCGGAATTAATTAAAATTTACAGAATGTATTGGTTTTAAATAGGACCAGGTCTGATAGAAGTATTTTTGAAATCCGGGCGATTCTGTGCCAGTGGTGCCATCTTGAAAAATCACTAACAAAAATAACTGCTTTTAACCCTTTAAATTCTGAGTCAATCGTTCGATTTTAACGAAACTCATACAGTGGCTGAGACTTATTTTAAACCACGTTTGGTAGAAATTTGGTCGAAAAATTCGGTTGGAGCTGCCAGCTATGATAATTTTGGTGTCTTAAATTTGAAAAAATAAAAATTTGGAAGTGAAAACATTCAAACCATCGAATATCCTGAAAAATGTCCGTTTCTTACAATAAAAGAAATCTGTATACAAATCTTATGATTTATCTACACGTTCAAAGTAAAACTTTGGAAATTTAATGTCGGACAAGAACGGTAGCCCTTTCCCACTTAACCTATATTTTTAGCATCAAAAACTTCTGTTCACGGGAACTCAGGAATCAATAATCAGATACAATTGAAATTTACAGAATTTATTGGACTTAAGTAAGACCAGGTCTGATAGAAGCGATTTTGAATTGTAGGCAACTCTGTGCCAGTGGTGCCATCCTGAAAAATTGCAAAGAAAAAAACTGCTTTTTGCCTTATGAAATGTGAATTAGTTACCAGATTTTCACGAAATTGACACAGTAGCTGAACCTTACTCTAAACTCGGTTTGATAGAAATTTGGTTCAAAAATTCGATTGGTGCTGCCAGCTATGGAAATTTTTTTGTCTTTGGTTTTGAAAATTCGCTCAGGAAAATAAAACTTTTTAGCCTATAACTTCCAGTGCAGCCATGAAATCAATACGAATGTCTTACAATTAATGAAACCTTTTATAAACATTATTCAGGCCAAATTTGGTTGAAAAGCCACGATAGGGTTGCCAGTTATTGTTGGTTTTGTGTTTGTTTGCAATATCTTTATTTAGCGGTTTTATCGTAGAATTTTCAATTGGTAATGATATTGTAGTGACAATAAACAGCAAATATTAAGCTTTCGATTATTTTTTTTTCTATGATAATGCCAAAGCTCAGGCGATTGCCCTTTGAAGCGAATGCTTAGTGATGGCGGTAGGGAGACATATATGCTAGAAGCCGATATAAATTATTCCATTATTCTTTTAAGTGCCACATTTAGTTCTTATTTTCTAAAGTGCTAGTGTTATGCCTAGTCGCTACTAAAACTTTTATGTGGCACGTAATTAGTAGAGCGCTGGTATTATGTCCAGCCGCCGACTGTTAAGACAACACAAGACGAACAAATACAGCCATGGGCTCGGCAGGATTCGAACCCGCGGGCAGTAGATCGCTGCTTCGGACTGACGCGCTAGCGAGCTAAGCTACTGACCCCCGGAACACCCGCTGCAGGTAACCCTAAATTTCTTTATACTCCTATAACTTCGAATGTAATATAACAACGTGAAGCAGATGTGATATATTCTTGGCTTTGATACTGGCGAAAGGTTGTCAGCACGAGTCGGTTGTGCTACTTTTGTATCAATAAATGCTTACAGTTAGTATTCATACCGGAAGCATTTACAATGAAAATAAAAAAACAATGTTTCAATTCCCAAAGTTCTGCAAATTTTTCGGATCGCAGCCCCGAACACCAACTTCAGTTACAGTGCTGCAGGCACTGAGCACTTTCTTCATTGATGTTATATGAGATGCTGCTTTCAAAATTTTGTGAAATAAGCAACTGATAAAGAATATAATTAACCCATGTTTTGCTCTCATAAACGTTGAAATTCATGCCAGTGGTAATATCTGAAACCTTCTACCATATGAGTTATAATGCATTCTTGAGATCAAAGTAAAACGTGGCGTTTGAGACAGTTTGGCCATAGTAAGCAGCTCGTGTGGTGGAATATGCACTAAAAACCTGGACGATTCTTCTACTGTTCTTCGAACATTAGTATTTCTAGCGGCTCAGGTGCGCTAGAGTTTTTTTTCAATATCTATTGATATCAAGAGAAGTCAATGGATATTGTGCCCATTGACCAATAGACACCAAAAAAATGGACAGATAATCAAAATATTGGTATCTGTCCTGAAATTTAAAAAAATGTCTAGTTTCCAAAGAAAATAATGGTTTATTGATAAAAATATTTGATTCTGGCAAAATTGAAAAAGATAAGGATCTATTTTAATCTTCAATACTATCTAGATAAATATATAACTCATTTCAATAATGCAATAAGCTGATTCTGATGTAAAAGATACTCGTTTTTTTTTGTTGCAACCAGCGCAGGCGAACATTTAATTCATCTCATTACAGTTTTAATTGAGCATTGTTTAAAATACGTTACTTTTCATAATTAAATGCATTTTTACGCATATGTTTTTTATTCTGACTATAAAAAGTAAAAAACATTTTATGCAGAATTACAATTTTTTTTTCGTTATAATTTCAATTTTGTTTTTAAAAAAACAAACTGCTCTATCAGAAACCAATTTCTTCCAAATGCACCTTATGCAGATTTTCGGCTCTTATGCTGGAATTTTTTAAACTCGTTCAACTGAAAAAGATCATAGATCTATATATAAAACTAGAATAAGTGCATAAATCTTGCCAATGTTTTGAACTTTTATTTGTCCGCTTGAATTTTACTTTCAAAATCAATGAGTTCCTATTTCAAAGTTAAATGAGTTATAAGAACAATATTACTGCCTTTCATATTCATCGATTTGTTCTTGCGTATCTCCTTCCGCAAAGAAATAACCTCCTCGGTTAGTCTTGTTATAAATTTTGTCCCTTGCGCAGTATGCTTGCTAAATTCCTCACGTAGTGCCGCGAAATCTAGACTTTCTTAGTTACATTTTCGCTTTTTGCAAGATTTCTGATAATATTAAATATCTTACGAAACAGAAACAAATAATTTTTTATTGCTGCCTAAAATAGTTTTCAAAGAAAACAAAAATATGTGTTCCAAAGCAATTTGAGATTTTCGGGATTAATATACCATTTTTCAGCACCAAATATTAATGGGAAATTTCGCCCATAGATTTCTATGAAAGCGATACGTCCACGAAAGTACATAAAATCATTCAAAGAGAATAAATATTTGAATCTTCTTTGATGCAATATTGAGCTATTCCTTGGTAGTGAATATTTTTCCCTATATTTTCCAGAAAAAAATCTTGGGATACACAGTATCTAAATTGCATGACTAAACTTGCAACCCAGACCTTTTGCGTATGTTTGACTTTACTATTCAGATATTTTATTTTTGTACCACGTATTAGCTGCTCTTTTTGATGCACTAATCCTGCACTAATCCTTCCTTCATACTTATGAAGATGGAGCCCATCCATTCGTGTAGGTTTTCCATCTATGTAGTTCTTTTTTATTAAATTCTTAAAAGAAATATTTGCGAAAAACACTAGTGGAAAGATTTGAGCGTTTAGGTAAGAGTACAAGTAAAAAGGGAATGTATTTAACGATGGTCAATATTGAGCACTTAGCTCGTAGAGTATAAACTTTCAAATTGCTTTGTTTCTCTTAAAGTTTTTGTTTCTCGGTTAGCATATCGTACTTCGACCGAAACAGTAAAAAAGTACAAAAAACTGACTCTGGATAATCTGCAAGAGCAAATCATTGCTTCTCTCTGCATCATCGTTTCTCCTGGCGTCAACGATCTACTAAAGTACAACTTCTGGCCATCTTGAGTCTATGTAAATGAGTTCACCAAACTTCCGCTTAAAAATGTTCGATCCAGACCAGGAAAGAAGACTCAAACTTAAGCCGTTCCTTAAAACTGTACTATCAAAACGTCCAAGTCTTATAAACTTAGTCTTTCTTCTGCCCTATCTTCTGATGACATTATCTGTCTTACGGAAACCTGGTTGACAGATGACATTTTTGATAGTGAGATTTTACCACAGCACACTGTCTTGCGCAAGGATCGTGACTGCTCAATATCTGGTAAGTTTGTTGGTGGAGGTGTTCTTATTGGCATCCACAAATCTCTTTCTAGTTTGGTTTGCAGTGACTCTACAACTACATCTTTAGTGGAGTGTATTTAAATTCGTGTTTCTCTAGCTCCTGCTTCACTATTACCTATCGCCTCAATCTACATCCCCTGTAATAGTCCTTCTTCACTTTATGACCTTTTCTTTGCAAAGCTCTCATCCTATCTCCTGTGCCGTTTTCCTGCCGCTCACTTAATGCTATGTGATGATTTCAATATACCTTCCATCGAGTGGGATACCTCTTTTTCAACCATCACTTTTAGCAACAGTCTTTTGCTTACTTTATCTTATTTCATTTCTTTATGTTCTCTTTCCCAATTGAACTCGATACCTTATAAAAATGGTAAAATATTGGATCTAATTTTTTCTGATATTCTGGTGTCTTCTGTTGATTTGGATTCCAACGCTTTACCCTATGTCCTTCCCAACCCTTACCACCTTCCTGTTCTTTTAGAAATTTCTTTCAATCTTCTTCTCAGATCAAAAGTGTCTTGCTATAGGCGCTTCAATTTCTTTAAAGCGAACTTTGTTGGAATGGCGAATGAAATCAATCATGTTAACTGGTACTTA
>OZ022264.1:88308182-88425682 GCA_963978885.1 Nemotelus pantherinus
TTAAACTTTGGTGGCTTCTTTTATTGTAAATTCTTTGCCTATGAATAAAAAATGAAAGCATCTTTTGGTGCCATAGATACGAAAATGTCTTGTGCTGGCAATCCTGTGTTAGCACAATATATCAAATCGCTTCACGTTAAATTAAACCACCCCATGTGAATTTCGTTTCGATTGGGTGACTGTGCTGGAAGTTAAAGGGGTGAAAAGAATTTTAGGGCTACGACCCTCAAAACTTACCATATTTTCGAAACCGAAATATTTGTTGTTGATTGTGATTGGGGGTCATTCCAATTTGAAAATTTAATGACAACATCGTAAAAAATGCCCAAAAATTACCATAACTGGCAGCCCTTTCATGCTATTCTACGAAATTTTCACAAAAACTGGCTTATAAAGTGGTCCATTTGCTACATGAGTTCCGTTTTGATTGCACAACTGGATCGGAACTAAAAGGGAAAAAAGGTTAATTCTCCTGAGCAAATTTACAAGATTTAGGTGACAAAAATTTTCATAGCTGGCAGCAGGGCCGGACCTTTCTCTGGTGCCAATGGATCAGCTGCGCCGGGCGCACGTGAGAATGGGCGCAAATATTTCGATCATATTTAGTTCATAATAACATTGAAACACACAAATATTCAGAGTTCATTCTATTCAATTGACAGTTTGCATTCTAACTTGTTGTATTTTTTCTCCAATGCGAACTTTGTTCTTACAGATCGTTACATGCCTTTTAAGTTTCAAAGCAGCCCTATTAGCATATAAAATTCACTTGCCTTGCAACAGCAAAGTTTACAAACACGATCGCTGTTTGGACCTTAAATCTTTGCATTATGCGCTTTACAACATTAATGTTTATGAATGAATTTAGATTACTTCATTTTACTCATTACTTGATTTTATTCTTCATTTTACTCATTACTCGTTTGCTGCATTCCCCTCCATTTGTGTTTATTCCACACCTTCAAAAAATTCAACACAAAAACACAAGAGCAATTGCCCTGGCGCGAAAATCAAAATTGCTCCATTCACGACCTCATCTCGTATGAAGAAAGCAAAACCAGCACTGCTCGCATTATGCATTTTTGAGTATGATTTTGGTGCGGGTTGAATTCTTGCGCCAGTGGTATCTTTTTTATCAAGCATTCTACTTTCAAGTTTATTTCATTTCCTTAAGTCTGTATTCTCTCATTCTCTTTTGATTTCACATTATAATGTATACTGAGCTGCTGCTGAGTGAACAGGTTGATAAAGCAGGTGAACATCGGCAATAAGCAGGTTGATATCGGCAATATCGGTGCAGAAATAATTTGTGCGTCTGTGAAAAAACACCTATCGAAGTATGATTTTTCCTCGCTCTTGAGTTTTGGCACACTTGTCCGTAAGCATGACCAAGCTCATGCGAGTAGTTTGACCGTGTTTATATGCAGATATGATGGTATATATGTTTATGCTATTGGTAAAATTATAATCGGTCTTCCGGTTTATATTTTCGTTTTATAAGGGAAAATTTTTTCTAATGATATACGTTTAGTTTAAGGAGCAAAATAAATTGCGGAACTTTCACTTTTAAAAATTAATAAAAGTACGTTTGATATGGATTGTTAGATTAGTAGCGAATTTTAATTATATTTTATAGTTGTTTGACTTGAGTTTGCTTATTTTTACGCTTAAATTATTTTGTAATTTTTTGCGCTCGTTTGTCAATTTTGACTCTGTCATTGTTTCAAGTTAAAACAAAGCTGTCTGGTAACGCATAACGGAAAAAGAGAAAATGTTTGAAAAACGAAAGCACTAAACAAGCATTATGACTTAACAAACTCGTGACAACCACTTCATCAACCACAGAGTTCGTGGATTTATTCTGGAATAGTGTTTTAAACGTGCCGAATACTGAACGTTTCTCTTCCCTTACGGGATCGGGAGAAAAAAACCTTTCTACGAACCGGGATGCTGGACTTGCAAATAATCTAGTCCGTTCTCTTCCGTTTCGATGTTAAGAGACGTGCATAGTTTTTCAATTGAATCAGAGCTTGGGAATCCTCAATCATGGCCCACACTCATAAAGAAAATAATTACAACTATTGTACAGAAAGACTCCACCCAAATTAAAACATTCGATTTTCCTGTCACTAAAAGTAAGAAATTTATCTCAGAGCACTATCAAAGGTTGTTGGAATAATGGCAAGGTTTATATTCAATGCAAATGTTTTGCTGCCTTATATTTTCAACTCAGAAAAACAGCCATTCGTTTCATAGTGCAGGTAACAGGGACTGAGGCCATTCAAGTCGAACTATCAAGGATTATGAAACTAATAGTGTAGTTCACATGACGAGTCTTAAGTAACGGAGGAATTTAGAGCTAGAATTGTGGACAGGGAAAACTTAAGACTGTTTTTTACAAAATAAAATCAACGAAACTGAGCACTGAAAACGTTCTTAAACGTTTATTAATCCTCGTGTAATTTCTAGCCTCGCAATCTTTAGCGTTTAGAGGAAGCTCAGACGCATTATAAGGGCCTGCTAATAGCCATTTTCTCGTTAGTAGAAGCTGTTGCGGTATTTAATCCAGTTTAGGGGGAACATTTGAGGCGGATCGAAAGTGAAAAATCCGCAGCAAATGCTGGACATAAAATTAAGAGAAGTGCCCATTCGAGCCCCTCCACAAAGATTTAAAGTAGAATTTCATTTTAATTTTTTATAATAAACAATTATTTACTTGACCGAATGTTTTGAGCAACTAAAACACTATAATGATATATTAAGATGTGTGTATCAGACAGGGATGCTTAAAACTAACCCAGATCAAATCACACTTCAGCATTGTTCAAAGCGTAAAGAAGCGTTGTCATATAATGGATATTCAGATTTCAACGGCGAAAATTTTGTGAAGAAATTTCTATGCTTACAACTTTAATTAAAGAACACGAGTCTCCCAATGATATCCTTGAATACATTTTCAGTAGAAATGTTGAAGATCTTTGAAAATATTGTTGGCTTTACTCTTTACAGTTACAGCGGGAGGTAGTGCTAGCAAAAACTTGTTAAGAATTCGTAGTCGTGAAAGAAGGGGCAAAATGTCGAAAAAAAACATGAAAATCATAATATAGAGGGCGCCAAATGTCGTTCTGCGCCGGGCGGAAATATGGCCAGAACCGGCCCTGGCTGGCAGCTCTGTTCTAATTTATCAACCAAATTTTTATAAATGTGGCCTAAAAGATGGTTCAAGTACTGTGTTCAACAACATTGCAGTTTTCAGTATTCATCTCAACAAAATTCACAGCAACATTGTAGTTTTCCATATTCAAGTATCAGCAATTTAAACAGTTTTCCATATTCAAGTATCAGCAATTCAGCTTAACAACATTGTAGTTTTCAATATTCATCTCAACATAATTCACAGTAATATTATAGTTTTCCATATTCAAATATCAGCAATTAATATGCAAAATTAGAGCAATATTTTAGTTTGTATCGTAATATCCAAATGTAAGCAAGGCATCACACTACCCGCTAGACGCTAACCTCAGAGTTTTGATATCGCATAAAAAGTCGTGGCTCATGTACCTATCTGATAATGCATGCAACATTGTTGCGGCTCTTATCTCCAACGCGCGCGTAGAGATTAACAACTCTGGTCGTGGTGATGTGACACCTTGCGAAAACAAAGCAATGCTTCGTTGCTATCTTTTGTAATTCTAGACATTCGTGCTAGAGATCTCAAGCTGGAAGGTGATATTCATGAAAATAAAATAAAGATAATTTTCATTTCGCAGCGTTGTAACGATATAAGTATCGTTGTGACCCAGCAGCAGCGAGCAAAGGTTTCAGCACCAAAGCTACAGGTCAGCGCAAGAAGCGTCGACCTGAACGAAGTGGATACAAGTTTTAGGGAAGCGTAGTATTGAAGTGAACCAGGTACGTCTGCTAGTGATATAAGTATCATTAGCAACTCCATCGAGTAGCACAGGTACGAGTACTTGGGCTACAGGGTTCCGCAAAACGGCGAAGTGTTGACTGTAGTTGGCTGGCTAGCGTTGACTGTAGTCGGCTAGCTAATGTTGACTGTAGTCGGCTAGCAATACATCTATCGTTGGCAACCCATCGAGTAGCACAGATACGATTACCTGGGCTACAGATCCACGCTAAAGAGCGTCGACCTTAACATTGGTGACCCTGACGTGATTTGGAAGGCTCAAAAGCAAGCCAGCAAATTGCACCGACATCGTCGATCTGCACACACATCATGGAGCGCTTGGTTGAACAGCAGCAGAATCGGTCCGCCCAAATAGACCAAATCATTGCAAATTATAAAAAAGACTGCGTGGGCCGGAAAACTTGGGTGGAATATTTCGAAAAGCGGCTGCAACGACTGGAAGCAGTCTGGCAACCGTTCAAAGAAACCAATAAAGCTATCCGGAACTTGAAGGACGTACCAACCAGCCACGAGTACTTCACGAGTGGCCTGTATGATACGACCACGTCCCCACCAACGTCAGAAACTTTCGCCAGCACTTTCAGGAACAAATTCACTCGCTTGATCAATCGGCGCAGCCTTCAGATAACTGGGGCACCACGAGCAATCCTGAACCCAAGGCTAGATTGGCACCATTGCCAGCAACATTGACGGGCGCGCCATCTTTGAATGACGTGACCAAGGCCTGACGTGACCAAGAATCGCAAGGCCTTGTCTGATTCTCTGGGCAGGGTTTTTGCCCGTTTGGATCATGAGGAATATCCAAGACAGTTTTACGAAATTCAAATTGAAATTTATTGCCAACTTTAATTCATATAAACAATCACTTAAATTTCCTTAATTCCATTTTACTCAGTTTCACAACATGTATATATGTAGTTCTTAGTTTATATGTGTTTATTATTTCGTTGGCCACTCCACAAAGAACAAAGCTTGAGTTGTGAGGTGGGATGATTTGGGACGATATAATGTGAAATAACCTACAAGTATTCAATGAGAAAAAAATTGCTTCACTATTTATCTATTTATGCTACATCGTTCAACAAAAGATATTCCTTTACTGCATTTTTAAAAACTTTAAAATTAATTTGTGAACAGTTTCTATTGGTAAGCTATTAAATAATCGTGAAGCATTATAGAATGCATGATTAGCGGCTAAAGTTGTCCTAAATTTTTGCTCCCGGGTCACACCGCGAACTATTCTTCGTGTATAATGTTCTGCTTCTGTTTTGAATAGAAAATGAGCGAGGTGCATAAAGAAACACTTTAGAACCTTAAATTTGTTTTAATTTCAAATAGAAAATTTATTGACATCATCAAAAAGGTTTGCTGTTGGGTAACAAATTGGTTTTTTCAGACTAATTGTTATAACTTTTTGTGTAAATGCCCAAGAGGAATTAAGTTGCTACGGGCAGTTTCGCCCCAACTAACGAAACCATACTCTATAACGGACTGCACTAGGGCCAGGAAAATTGTCCTTAGTCTGTCTTCTGTGAACATAATTTTCAATTGCGTAAATTTGAACAAAATTCTTCTCAAATGACTATAGAATTAAGAGATGTGTTCGTTGTTACGCAAATGGCGATCTATTATCACCCCCAGATATTTTACACTGCCTTTTACTGCTAAAGAAGGACATGGGCAGTTTGCTAAGCAAGTACACAAGCTCACATAAAATATTACTTTAAATGACTCCTGAGGAGCACCAGATAAATTGTGTGAAAAAGGTAACGCAACACATTTATCAATATTCACACTTATAAGGTTTGTGATTATCCACTTTGAAATGTTTCTCAAGTTTTTATTTGCCTCATCAAAAACCGTCTCCCAGCTTGCTCCCCAAAAGAGTCCAACTGTATCATCTGCGTAAACTTGTAACGAACAGTTAGTTACTTGCAAGTTGAATAAATCATTAATATATATTAAAAACAGTATTGGACCTAACACTGTTCCCTGGGGCACACCTATATTAATGGTCAATGTAGAGCTCATGTGGTCATTTAAAATTACAGATTGAACTCTATCTTTTAAATAACGTTTAAAAAGTTTTAGAACTTTACCCCTTATTCCAATTTTATGCATTTTATTGAAGAACAGATCATGGTCAACCGTATCGAAAGCTTTTCTAAAATTTAAAAACACGCTCAAACATTTTAATCTTTGATCCAGTTTTCCTGCAATTTTTTTCGTTACATAAAAAATTGCATCTTCTGCACTAAGAGATTTTCTAAAACCATATTGGTATTCTGAAATAATATTATGTTTTTCTAAGTGTGCCACAAGTCTTTTTTAAATAGCCTTTGCAATGATTTTTTAAATACTCGAAAGAAGAGATATAGGTCGGTAGTTGTTCAATACACACTTGCCACTGCCCTTATGCAAAGGTATCACTACCGTTTTTTTTATTTGACTCAGAAAATAACCTTGAATAAAACAAAGATTTAGAATATGGGACAATGGGCGAGCTATAAAGAAAGCATTTTTTCTTAAACAGTCTGGACTGATTCCATCGGAAAAGGGAACCACATACTATGCCAGCTGTCCCTAAAATGCTACATTGAATCAAACTGCCATCCCTTTGAATTTCACAAAGTATCTATTGAATTCCTCTGCAATTTCTTGTTTATCGTTGCTTGAAATTAAACGAACCTCCATAGATTGAACACAATTTGCAAACATTTTCCTGCATTGATTGCATCATTTACAATCTCCCATAATTTTTTCATGTTTCGCCCATATTTTCCTAATGATTTGTTGTAATAAGTATCTTTCGCACACCTGATTAATGTCACTAAAATATTTCTATACTTTTTGTAATACTCCTTAAGATCTAAATTGAAAGGCTGCTTTCTGAGGCTACGAGCGATTTTGTCTCGACTTCTAATTGAAATGATTAGATCTTTCGTTACCCAACGTTTTAGCTTTCGAAACTTATTGCGAATTCAAGTTTCTGATATAAGACAAGTGTTGTAGTAATTTCAAATTTTATCATAGAAAATTGAAAACGATTTGTTGGCATTTACTTTATTTAGTACATGATTCCACTTTCCCTTTTTATAGCAAGCCTAAAATTATCCAAATTAAGTATATTGCATGTGAATGGATTATTTGTATTATTCTTAGCTTTGACTTTGTCATCAAAGAAATTCATACAGCCAAGAGTAATAAAGTGATCTGTTATTGTATTGTTAGTGATGTATGGTAGATTGCTGAATGAAAACACATTGCTTTTGACGTTTTAGAAAGATATGGTCAACACATGATACTCTTGGTACACTTTTACGAGTGCATCTGTAAAAGTAGCCGACAAAGCCGTATTCATGCAAGACGTTCAAGTCTGTATGTCCTATACTATTTTCTAATATGTCGATACTAATGTCACCAGCTAGCACATGTTACTGAACATTTTCGCTACTTTGCAAAAAAATCTCTAGGCTTTCTATGAAGTCATAGGCACTGGTATCGTTTGGTGAACGATATGAACTCAACTCCATAAAACAGCATTGAGCTCAACTACAAGAATATCACCAGGAAATTCACGAACTCAGCGATAATTCAGTCGCCAACAGATATCACTTAAAGGCGCACGTTGCTCTCGAAACTGCAAGTGGCTTGTGTATCTGTCCACCAAATTAGACGATTTCAGTGCTCCATCCGTGCCAACAGCGCCAGCAGCTGCAAATCCCAATTTGAGTCTTCCCTAAATCTCCATTCCAAAGTCTGAGGGTGAATATGTAAAGTGGCGCCAGTTCCGTGACTTATTTGTCCAGACGGTGCATGACCAACCACTATCGGGTTGCCAAAAAATGTGGTATTTTAAAATGAACTTGACAGGAGAGGCCAAAAGGCTCACAAGAAAAAAAATACCTGTCAGCCTGAAAGACACTCGAAGATAGATACGACAATCAGAGACTAATTGTAGCTGCTCTCGTTAGTAAACTGATGGCGGAACTATCGCGAGCGCACGACAAACCATCTACCGCGGTACTAAAGACCTTGCACGATAGCACGCAAGAGTATCTTATGGGCCTGGAAAATCTGGGCATTTCAGCCATTGGCTGGGATCCGTTTTTGCTCCATATGTTAACAAAAAGGTTAGATTCCATAACTCACACCTTATATGAGCAATCCATTCTCAATCCCAAAGAAATCCAAAACATAAAGGGTTTCTTGGCCTTCCTTCAGAATCGATTTCTGGCACTAGAAGCGTTAGGGAGCAAAGCAAGATCAGCTGGCTCAACGGCAAATTACGGCGGATCAAGACTCACAGCCGCCATATCAGCGACACCATTGTGCCCCATTTGCAGTAAGGGCCATCCGTTGTTCCATTATACGAATTTCCTACAAATGGCATCAGCAGATAGGTTGAAAATAGTCCCAAGGCACACATATTGCACCAATTGCTTCCGAACTGGCCACAAATCTAGAAACTGCACCTTAAGAGGCTGCAAACAATGCTCCAAGAAGCGTAATAGCCTGCTGCACCTTGGGAAGACGAGTGCTATGAAATATATGGCTTAACCAGATAAGCATGTGGTACCGTCAGCACCGGAAACAATATCGGCGGCTGACATGGCGAAGGAGCATGAAGATAGCTCCTTCACATTGACCACAGCGGAAAAACCGCTTAAAGGTGGCTACGTGCTTCTGGGTACTGCCAGAGTCACGATTGTCAATATAGTCAGGGATTCCTTTGTATGCCCAGCCCTAGTGGATCCAGGCTCACGAATTTGGTGGCCGATCGCGTTGTGAAACAACTGAGATTCACACTCCAGCGATTTGTGACCTATATCGAAAGGGTTGGCTGCGGTACAGAGCGGACACAGCACAGATTGAATCTTGAACTCCGCTCCAGAATCAACTCTTACTCATACGTGCTGCCTCAAATTGTCTCTCCACAGCCGGCTCACCAAATAAATATTTCCAAATGGCCAATACCAGCTAATATAAAGTTGGCGGACCCATTCTTGAACGAAACTGGGCGCATCAACATGCTCGTCAGTGCTGAGCATTTTTACGAGCTGCTTTTTGTTGGGCAATCAAGCTGAAAAATGGCTTACCTGTGTTAGTAAATACACTTCTTGGTTGGGTAGCAACCGGTAAAATCACAGATGATCCATCTTCAGCCGTCACATGCGGAGTACTCACTGAAGATCAAAATCTTGCAAAGTCCACAGAAAGGTTTTGGAAGTTAGAAGATGCTACCCTGCCTCCAAAAAAAATCCAAATCGAAATCGGCGTGTCAGACCGCAAAACGAAACAATGATGGCCATTTTGTCGTGAGTTCACCCTTTGCTGATGAGCCAACAAGGCTAGTCAGTTCAAGAAAGATTGCCTTACGACGCTTCGATGCGCTAGAAAAAAGATTGATGAAAAATGACGAGCTCCGGCAGCAATACAAGATATTTACGCAGGAATACATGGAACTTGGTCACATGGAGGAAGTAGAGGAGCAAACGATTCAAGCACCCAATTACTTCCTTCCTGATCACTGCATTATCATTACGGTGGTTGTCGATGTGTCGTGCAAAACTGCGTCAAATGTTTCATTAAATGATATATTGCACGCAGAGCCAACTCTACAAGATGACCTCGTAACTATCCTTCTCCGTTTTTGGCTACCACGATTTGTATTTACTGTGGGTATCGAAAAGATGTACCGCCAGGTGATACTGGACCCCGATGACCGAAGATACCATATAATTTTCTGGAGACAGGAGCCAAGTCAGCCCAGGCGCTGTTACCAGCTTAAAACAGTAACCTACGGTACGATAGCTGTCTCATATTTGGTGACCAAATGCCTACATAAACTGGCAAAGGAGGAAGCAGCACGAAACCCGCTAGGGACTGAAATCCTGCAACGGGATTTCTATGTTGACGATATCATGACGGGTTCAAATAGCCTCATGACGGCTTCGCGAATGCAGGAAGAATCGACAAAACTGCTTCAAAGTGCTGGATTTAAGCTCAGCAAATGGTACGCCAATTGTCAGCGTTTGCTAAGAGGCATACCGCACGAGGACAAGAAAGTTCAATGGAATTTTAATAATGAATCTGAAGACCATATCAAGACATTGGGTCTAACATGGCTACCAAAGCCAGAAAATTTACGAGTTAGGATTAGCTGGCAACCGACATTGCAGGAATGTATGATCGCCTTGGCATTATGGGGCTAGTGGTTGTTCTTGCTAAAATTTTCCTGCAGCAGCTGTGACAACTAACATTGGACTGGGATGCTGCTCTCTCACAATAAATGTACACTAGATGGACTAAGTTCTGGCGAATGAGACACCCAGTCGAATCCAACATCACGTTTTTACAGACACCTCCAAGAAGGCATATGGTGCTGCTCTATATGTCCGATCCATCACCATGGATGGAAAAATCATTGTGCGACTATTAACCGCCAAAGCAAGGGTCGCACCTCTTAAAAAAACTACAACTTCACGATTGGAGCTTTGCGCCGCCAAATTGGGTGTTGAGTTTGCTCATAGAGCAAAAAAGGACACGCAGATGAAGGAAATTGCTACCTTCTTTTGGATTGACTCCGAAGCAGTTTTCGAGTGGATAAATTCCACTTCTGCCCCATGTCATACGTTTGTAGCAAACAGAATCTAAGCAATTCAATCGTTTTCCATTCCGCAACCGTGGCGGCACGTTAAACCAAGGGAAAATCCTGCGGACAAAATCCTCATAACATTGCACTTTCAAGATTGGCCAATTGACATCCCTGGTTTTACGGACTACAAGAGAGGGAATCGATATGGCCACCGGAGATTGTGAAGGCATCGGCGTGTAACACGGAAAAGAAAAGGTCAGCATTAGCCATGAACCATTCCAAGGAGAAACCAACACATTTCGTGAATAAAATTCAGCATGGAAATTTCTTTAGAAAGCTCCAACGCGTGACTGCATATGTGATAAGGTTCGTCAATTGGCTGCGATCGATGGGCGCAATCGAAAATCGAACCGAAGTGTCAGCCAGCAAGGAGTTGGACGAGGCACTGTTTTTCGTTGTCAAGACCATGCAGACTGAAGAATTTAGTGACAAAATTCGAAACTTGAGCAATTGTTAGGAGATTAATAAGCAAAGTCCACTGCCACTTTGACGCCATTTCTAGGTGATTGTGGTGTTTTACGTGTTGGCGGCAGATAAGAAGCGTCCACCATACATTCTGATGCGAAACATCCTATCTTGTTGCCCTATAAGCACCAATTAACCAAAATACTGATGACAGACATCAACCACTAAAGACTGCATTAAGGACCCCAAGCGCTTCTGGCAAATACAAGACAACGGTTCTCGCCAATCAAAGGTGAAACGGTAGCAAGATCTATTGTATAGCGATATGTGCGATGTAACAGGGCGAAGCCAAAAATTTTCTCTCAGTTAATGGGGAGCCTATCATCGTCACGAGTGCAGCCTGCACGGCTATTCATTAACGCAGGTGACTCATTATCGTGGCAGGGGCAGTTGCCCCCAGAAGGGATACAAAGCAATATTTTGTTGTTTTGCCACTAAGGCCGCTCATTTGGAATTGGTAGGCAATTTGACCGTAGAATCTTTTATCGGATTCTTAAAGCGTTTCTTAGGAAGGCGCGGGCACTGTAAAAATTTATATTGCGACAACGCCACTGATTTTTGGAGCTTACAATACTACACGAAATCAAAGGTGCCATATATTCCAGCAAGTCAAAAAAAAAAAAATTACCACCATTTGTGCCTCTCAGCGCATAGACTTTCATTTTATACCTCCTCGTGCTCCACACTTCGGAGGATTGTGGGAGGCTGCTGCCACAGCTAAGCTGACTCATGAAGAATTGCAGACGCTGAAAGTAGAAATTGAAGCAATCTTAAACTCCAGGCCAATGACACCAATATCAGCAGTTCCTAACGATCTTGCAGCATTAACCCCGGGTCACTTCCTAATCGGAAAGCTGCTTACAAGCTGAGTTGGTCTTCTCACTCGATGGAAGCTAGTGGCGCATATCAAAAATTAGTTTTGGCGTAGGTGGACTAGCGAGTACTTAAGTGAGCTGCAGCATCGCATGAAATGGAAACACAGCAAATGTCCCAGTACAACACTCCAGTGATGAGATGACCGCTAGAACGAATTTTTAAAACCTATGAGGGAGATGACGGGCATGTTTGGGTCACCAACGTCAAAACATCTTCCGGCATTTTACGCAGGTCGATCCACAGACTGGCTCCCCTACCAATGCAGAAGGATAACGCAATGGCAAAAGAAGAAGAATTTCAGCAACTTCATTCAGCCCGAACGAAACGTACTTTATTGTAAGGATCAATTAAGATTGGCACCCCAAAAGAGAACAATGCAATGAGGAGCCAAAAAAGGGCACACAAGCAACGGGGAGCGTCTCTAATGACACCCATACTGACTTGCATAATTCTCCCGATCATTTATGAAGATCCAGTAAAAGTTACACCCACGGGCACGCTATCGGGTTTGCACCTCCGCAACGTTATAAGTATCGTTGCGACCTAAGCAGCATAGAGAAAAGGTTTCATCACCTAGGCTGAAGTGTCGACCTGAACGAAGTGGATACAAGTTTTAGGAAAATGTAGTGTTGAAGTGAACGAGGTGCGTCTGCTAGCGATATAAGTATCATTGGCAGCTCCATCGAGTAGCACAGGTACTAGTATTTGGGCTACAGGGTTACGCAAAAGGGCGTTTGACCCTTACAGTGGTGAATTGGCTAAATTCTAGCAAAATGTTGACTGTAGTCGGCCGAAGCATTCAGCGTTGAGGTGAAATAGGTTGCATATTGTATCGATTGCTAGCAATACATTTATCATTGACAACCCATCAAGTAGCACATATACGATCACCTAGGCTACAGGTCCACGCAAAAGAGCGTCGACTTTAACATACTGCGTGAATTTTGTTAAAATCTGATGGCTGAACCAGAAGTTAAAGGCCAAAAAGCAGTTTTTTTCTCAGTTATTTATGAAGATGGTCCTAGTAAACATTAACATGTCCTGTAAGTTTCATATTAATCGGATTATCTGATCGTCAGTTCTCGTGAACAGAATTTTCGAGTGCTGAAAATAAAGGTTATTTGGTGATAGGTTACCGTTCTTGTTCAACTCGAAATTTGGGAAATTTATGTATTTATTTATTTATCTATTTATAAGCTAAATAAGGCCTCAATTGAATACATATATAAATGTATATATATATAGGTATATATACATATATATATATATATATATATATATATATATAAATATATATATATATATATATATATATATATATATATATATATATATACATATTATATATATTTATATATATATATAAATATATATATATATATATATATATATATATATATATATATATATATATATATATTTATAGATATATATATATATATATTTATATATATATATATATATATATATATATATATATATATATATATATATATATATATATATATATATATATATATATATATATATATATATATATATATATATATATATATACACGTATATATATATGTATATATATATATATATATATATATATATATATATATATATATATATATAAATATATATATATATATATATATATATATATATATATATATATATATATATATATATATATATATGTGTGTGTGTGTGTGTGTGAGTTGGGGGAGAGGCGCATTGGCGCCTCTAAGCACTCAGGCCAAAGGACCCATTGTACTCATTACCCCCTGCCTACCATAGTTTCCCAGACCTCTTGATAAAGTCTAGGATCACTGATAGGGGAAAAGAGGCTATCGTCTGCATGCGTGCAACATCCCAGCCAAAGCATTGATATCTGAGACGCGCAAACGCTGGGCATTCACAGAGGAAATGCTCCGCAGAGTCAGCCTCTTCTAGACAGGATGAACAGAGGTCATCCTGTACAACACCTATTCGGTACATATGTCCTCCTAGGCAGTTGTGTCCAGTCAGAATACCTACCATGGCCCTGCAAACTTTCCTGCTCTTATTGAGCAAGAATCCCGCAGTCACATGGTTGGGTTCTGAAAGGAATACCTTCGTGTGCCTGGCCACACCGGCAGCCGTCCATCTATCTTTGTGAGCATCATCTACCCACTTGCGAATAATGGCACGTGCAGATGCGGTCGGCACACCCAAGGCGGGTTCAGGGCCCCGTAGCGGAAGTTCCGAACCTTGCTTCGCAATGACGTCAGCAATTTCATTCCCCTCAACACCACAGTGCCCCGGTACCCAGAGCAGATGCACCCTATTGAATCTGGCGACAGAGTTCAATCGTGCTCTGCACTCTTGGACAATTTTCGAGTTTGTCAGGGGTTTACGCAGCGCCATCAGTGCAGCTTGACTGTCACTGCAAATAGCAATGCTCTTTCCCCTCCATCTTTCCTCAATTGCCCAACAGGCAGCTCTCAGGATAGCAAACATTTCTGCTTGAAAAACCGAAGCGTGCTCTCCAAGAGAGAAAGCCCATCTGCCATTCGATGAATGTAGATAGACACCAGCTCCAGATCTACTATCTGACCTCGAGCCGTCCGTGAAGAAGATCTCTGAATATCCCCTCGTACACAGATCGGGATCATCCCAGCTACTTCTGCTTAAGAGGATTACTTCGTACCTTCTTCTGAAGTCGAGGAAGGGCACCCGAGCGTCCGAAGGCATCGCGAGAATCGGAGAGATCTCACACATCGACCTCCTAATAGAGCAGTGCCCCACATCGTCCTCACCTACCCATAAGCCAAGCTGAGCTAGTCTATGGGCAGAGCTCATCGCCACACTCTGAACTTGAATGTCGAGAGGAGGCAGATTGAGAAGCGCATCAAGGGCCGCACCCGGAGTAGTGCTCATGGCACCACAGATACCCAGGCACACCGTCCTTTGCAGCGTGGCTAACTTTTTCCGAGCATACAATAGCCTCACGATAGTCCACCACACCACCGATGCGTACGTGAACATCGGCCTAATTATTGCTGTGTAGATCCACATCACTACACGAGGCTTTAGACCCCATGTGGTAGCAAAAGCTCTCTTGCACTGCCCGAAAGCTTTTATAGCACGAGTAAGCTTCACTTCCACATGTTTCTTCCAGAGAAGTTTTTTGTCCAAGATTACTCCAAGATATTTGACTTCATCTGAAAGTTGAAGTGTTACACCCTTCATGATTGGAAGCACTAGTCCTCTCAGTTTTCTTTTCCTGGTAAACAAAACAAGTTTCGTCTTACCAGGATTCACTGTTAAGCCGTGCCTCGAACACCAGCTGCCAATCAGATCCAATGCACGCTGTGTATTTCTACATACCACATTCAGATCTTTACCGACAGCCAGTGCGGCCACGTCATCAGCATAAGCTTGTGCGTGCAGCCTTTCTTGTTGCAGTTCGTTAAGCAGGGAGTCGACTAGCATACTCCACAGGAGCGGTGATAGGACGCCCCCTTGAGGGCATCCATTTGTCGCCTCTGTTCTTAAGTAGCAATCGGATCCAGCTTCCGCCAGCAACCATCTCTGCGTCAGCATGGCATGAATCCACCTAACTAAGACATCATCCACGCCATGCACTTTCGCAGCATCACATAGTTCCACGAAGGGCGCGCAATCAAAGGCCCCTTCAATGTCCACAAACACCCCCAACGCATACTCACCATTGGAGATCGCTCCCTCAACTCTGGCCACCAAAGAATGAAGGGCCGACTCGCATGATTTTCCTCGCTGGTACGCATGTTGCTCATCATTCAAAGGGTTAAACCTAAGCGCCGTAGTACGTATGTGTCGTTCGACAAGTCTCTCTAGGCATTTCAACATAAACGAAGTTAAGCTGATCGGTCTAAAGTTCCTTGGATCGGAATAGTCATCTCTCCCCGGTTTAGGTATAAAAACTACCTTAACCTCTCGCCAAGGTGACGGAACATACCCCAAGGAAAGGCATGCCCAGAAGATTTCTCTCAGGTCTGCCCCCAAGTGGTCAATTCCCTCCCTAAGCATAACCGGATAGATACCATCCAGGCCCGGCGATTTGAAATTCTCAAAAGACATGATTGCATCCCTGACCTTTTCACTAGTGACCACAGATCTAGTTGTGTACCAGCACTTCCTACTGCTGCGAAGAGCAGGGATTTCGGTCACAGGCGCATTTGCCTTCTGCGACTCAATCACCGGGGCTCCCGGGAAGTGAGTCCCAAGTAAAGTCTGCAAAGACTCCTTTTTGGACTTGGTAAAATCACCATCCGAGCGTTTTAGAGAGTCTAGCTTAGCTGATTGATCCTTCTCTAGGACTTTGCAAAGCCTAGACGTCTCCCGTGCGCCTTCCAGTCTTTCACAGTAAGATCTAAATGATTCCCTCTTAGAGGTCCTCACCAGCTTCTTATACGTTCTCTGCGAAGATCTGTAGGCGATCCAGTCATCCTCATTGTTGCTCTTACAAGCTCTGTTGAGAATTTTCCTGGTACTTTTCCTTAGCTTCTGTAGTTCCCGATTCCACCAGGGAACCGTCTTGCCACATCTGCTCTTACTGATCGGGCAGGCCTCTTCATAGCTACTCATTAGGTCTCTATTCAGAGTGCTCAACCGGGATTCTATTGACTTTGGCGATCTTATCCTACCACTAGGACGCGCTTTGTCTGCAAGAAGCCGGTTGAACGTAGGCCAATCAGTGTTTCTTGGGTTTCTTCTTTCCACCACGGGTGTTAGATCCGTGGCTAAAGAGAACACCAAGTAGCGATGATCAGAGAGTGAATCCTCATCTGATACATTCCATCCAGTCATTGATCCAACTATTCCAGCTGAACATAGCGATACATCAATGACCGCCCTTCTGTTTGGGGTGACAAATGTGGGAGTAGTCCCAGTGTTTAAAATCATCAGCCCGGCAGAAGTTATAAAATCAAAGAGACTTTTACCCCTGGCGTTACATTTGTTGCTACCCCAGCTGGTATGCTGGGAGTTGGCATCGCAGCCCACCACAAGTTCAAGTCTCTCCGATTCAGCGTACAAAACCAGGTCCTTTAACTCCTGTATCGGCGGCGGGAGTAAGGAGTCAAAGGGAAAGTAAGCTGAGGCAACTATCGTGCGCTTAAGCCTACCATTTTCTCGGTGTTGTACGACGACCGCTGACAGGTCCGGGCTTGAAATCTGTCTGAGCATGGTGGCATCAAGCAGATTGGAAGCCAGAACACAAGTCCTCGGCCGTATTGACCTTTCATCATAAAAGATCTTGGCCCCCGTGGTTGGACTAAGTCCGTAGATCCTACCGCCTCGAACCCACGGTTCCTGTACAAGTGCAATGTAGGGGGAGGCTTGCAGTTTTGTCAATTTTTCGCTCAAAAGATAGGACGAAGCCTTGGCACGCCGCAAGTTGATCTGGACAAATCTTATACCTTCAGGCACAGAAACGTCCGGAGTTTAAATCTTTGGATCCCTTTGCAGGGACCCTTAGATAATGTCCGCGTGACCAGTGAAAGAAACTCTATGGGAGAGAATTTCCACTGGATCTCTGCGTTTTGCTCTGGCGATCTGTCCATAGACAGTCACAAAAGCTCGTGCCTCACCACTTCCTGATTTGGTTAAATTTAACCGCATACAAGAAGTAGCTCAGCACCATCCGGTACCTGTCTCTTAGCATCGAGAAACTTCTCTGGTCAAGTACGATCACCAGGTTGAAACCATCTTCACCTGTGGTGGGATTCTTCCTGGGATTCATGTACTTGATGATCCAGTGTTTCGCATCGATGCCCGGATTCAGTTTGCCGAACATGCCAGTGATGTCACCTGCACTCTTGCGAGGACCAGGGATCCAACAACTGACATAATAGGGTTTGGCCAGGTCGAAGTCCAAAATGGTAAATTTGGGCCGACTGCCAGTACCCAATTTAAGAACGATCTGTGTGAGCCACTCCTTAGATGTTTGATTGGAGCAGGCGACTTGGAGGTGACCATCCACAAACTTCGCTTGCGTGAAGTTGTAAACTGGTCCCGACTCCGCTATCTCTCGCCACAGTTCGTTCTTAAGGATAGCGCACTGACCTTCGGTCAGTTTGCCACCCTTGCCAGACACACCTATCACAACAACCAGCGAAGAAGACGCAGCTTCTGCATACGTTCTCCTCCCTACCCTTGTGGAAGGTGTGTTTGTGCCAGAAGGGCCAGCCTCTGCAAGATCTCTCTCGCAGATTTTGACACCTTTCGGCACCTTGCGCTCAGAGATGCAGGTATCCGCTTTCGCCTCAACCTTGCGTCTCTTTCGTGCGCCGCCGCTGGCAGATTTGGCCTCTGTGCTGGCCGGCTGGGAGATCTTCGGTGTGACCGGTCCCTCCTTACCTTTCAGCGTCGTCGCTGAATCCCGATTTGCATCAGGAATCATCGATTTCTTGAACAGAGTCCTCTTCTGTCGACGGCTAAGAGCTTTCCCTGGTTCACGAAGTCCAGTCGGCGTAGCTTTGCATCCAGCCGCCGGTCCAGAACATTTCTGCTCCGAACATGCGACCTTAGCATCACCAGCCAACCTTTCTTTCGCTACCCCGGGTCGGCTCAGAGGTTTCGCTGCCTGACGTCCAGTCTCCAGGGAAACACCTGCAGTTAATACTGCATTTGTCTCTCCGTCAGCCTTCGGCGGCAGCTTGCCCCTTTTGCGCAGTCTCCTACGTTGTCTGCGACTGAGAGCCTCCACAGGTTTCCAGAGTTCAGAGGAATGAGCACTCTTACTATCTGTACTTCCAGCGGGCGTCTCATTTGCACTAGTCGGAGTTACCTCCTCTAATGCATCCCTTCTCCTCTTATGTGAGGATTCGGGAAGAAACATCTTTACCCCTGGTACGGCCGTAGTCGGACTTCCAGCTGGTGCTGTACTCGCCTTTCCGGAGCCTGTGATCAGGGGGGATGCTATCAGCAAGTCCGAAAACTTGCTGGCCATGGAGTCTTCCACGATGGTAACCTGTGAGCTTCCACTGCAACCAGGGTCCTCCATTGCAGTCATACATGAGGTTGGGGCCTGCAGAATCCGAGCCCCTGCCGTGCTGAGCACGGGTGGATTTCCAGACTCAGTCTGGCTGCCACCTGCAGAGATAAAATCCTTGGGATTCATCCTCATGCTTACTACAGCCATCAGGCTGCAAATATACGCATTTTACTGAGGATAGAGTTACCTCGTTACCTCAAACCCTCCTCCTTTCTCCGGGCTTGGGACCGGCATATCACAAGTTAGACTTGTGAGCGGCGGAGTTATATATATATATATATATATATATATATATATATTTATATATATATTGTTAGACATTATATATATATATATACACATACTCAAAAAAGTCTGCGTACACCTTGCTAATAATACCTAAATCATGACAAAAGCCCATGAATCAATAAAGTGCCCGTGATTAAAATCCTTTGATAAGAAGGGGTACACTGCTAGACATGCATAAATGCAGCTTTGATAAAAAAATTCCTAGAATTAAAGAAGATATGGTGATTTTAATCTTTAGAAGTCTCTGATCTGCCCCAAAAAAGTCTGCGTACACATCAACTGTTTGGGGATTGACAGTTAGAATTTACAGTTGCAGTGCAAAAATTTTTGTATCTATACACGTAGTGATTTGATTGGTAAAGGTTGTGACAATATGGTGTGAATTTAAGACTATCTTTTCGAATGGAAGCTCGAAATAAGGAAATAGGTATTAGTGAACAGAAATTGTTACTAAAGTTGCGTGAAAAGGAAAAAATTTTCGTGAAATTGCGAATTTAGTTGGAAGAACGCATTCCTCAATATGAAAGGTTGTTACTAATTATAATACAACCGGTGGTTTTATTTCTCGGCATCAATCAGGACGTCCACCTAAACTTACTGCACGTGAACATCAAAATATTATTGATTCTGTGAAAAAAAATCCTCGGCTAACGGCCTTCCAACTTCCTCAAGAAACTAAAGAGAAATACAAAAAAAAAAAACAATATGCGAGGAAACAGTTCGTACAATTCTCAGGAAACGTGGTTACCATGGTCGAGTGGCACGTAAAAAGCCATTCATATCAGCACAAAATCTTCTAAAGAGAATGGATTTTGCGAAAACTTACGTCAATATGCCAAAAGAATTCTGGGAAAGGGTTCTTTTTTCAAACGAAAGTAAATTTTGTATATTTGGGATAAAAAGACGCAAATTAGTGTAGAGAAAAAGTTCGACTGCGTTGAATAATGCAAATTTGATTCCCACTGTAAAACATGGTGGCGGTGGTGTGATGGATTGGGGGTGTATGGCTGGTAACGGAGTGGAGCAATTAACTTTTATCGAGTCAACGATGGACAAGTATGGATATCTGAATATCTTAAAAACAATATCAAGCAAAGTGCTGAGAAATCAAGGCTAGGGAATGCTTTTTACTTCGAGCACGATAATGACCCCAAACATACTGCTCACATAAATAAGCTTTGGTTAGTCTATAATGTCCCAAAATTATTGCGCACACCCCCTCAATCACCGGATTTAAATCCCATTGAACATTTGTGGGATTTACTTGAGGAAAAAATTCGCCACAATCAAATTACAAGCAAAGAATCACTTAAAAATGTCATATTGAAGGAGTGCAACAGTATAACGACCGAAGAAACTACAAAGGTAGTTCACTCCATGCAAAATAGGCTAAAAGAGATCATTTATAGGAAAGGGTTTGCAACAAACTATTAAGGTGATTAATCGGATATGCTAATCAAGATGAATTCTAACTAGATGGTTAAATTACATATTTCAGGTGTACGCAGACTTTTTTGGATGCATTTTGATGGGCTTGTGCACAAACTTTTTTTTACTAATGTTCGAAGAACATTAGTATTAAAATCGATTCGGCCAAAAATTCATATTTCTATATATATATATATATATATATATATATATATATATATATATATATATATATATATATATCATCAAAAAATTTCAGTGAGATAATCTCGGGAACGCGACATCCGATTGAGCTGAAACTTTCAGGATACATTGGTGTATATGCAGAATAGGTCCAGGTATCTTTAAATGTCAGTTATTGTTAACCTTTTGGCGCCGGCGGCCGTTTAAGTGATATTTTTAATATACCTATTATTCCGTACACAAATAATTTTCGCAAAAATAAAGTTAACGAAATAAATTTCGAACGTGTTCTACATATGAATCGGATAATGCTTTGGAATTTTTTAACCCTTTGTGTGCGCTGGGTGCCTAAAAAGAGGACGGGAAAATTTGAAAATTTTTAAATTGCGATAACTTGTGACAGAGCTATTCAATCATTACGAAATTTTCAGGACATATTGATATTATTTAGTTGTAAATTTGTGTAGCTTTTAATGAGCGTGCTGGCAACCCTGTAGCTAGGGCAGGCACTGAAAATGAAAACCTCCAAATCATCGTCTCTCTTGAAAAAATGCCGTTTCTTAAAAAAAAAGCCACTCATATGTAAATCTTGTGCTTTGTTTACATAACCAAAAAAAAAAAAAAAGATATGGTATAACGGGCACGCCTGGTAACCTTTGCCCAATTTACCTATATTTTTAGCATCAAAAACTTCTGTTCACGGAAACTCACGATCCGATGAGCAGAATTAATTGAAATTTGCAGAGTGTATTGGTCTTAAATAGGACCAGGTCTGATAGAAGTGATTTTGAAATGCGGGCGATTCTGTGCCAGTGGTGCCATCTTGAAAAACCACTAAAATAGATAACTGTTTTTAGCCCTATAAATTCTGATTGAATCGTTCGATTTTGACGAAACTCACACAATTGCTGGACCTTACTTTAAGCCACGTTTGGTAGAAATTTGGTTGAAAAATTCGGTTGGAGCTGCCAGCTATGATAATTTTGGTGTCTTCATTTTGAAAAAAAAAATTTGGAAGTGAAAACATTCAAACCATCGATTATTAAAAAAAAGTCCGTTTCTTACAATAAAACCAATCTGTATATAAATCTTATGTTTTATCTACACGTTCAAAATAAAACTTTGGAAATTTCATGTCGGACAAGAACGGTAACCCTCTCCCAGTTAACCTATATTTTTAGCATCAAAAACTTATGTTCACGGAAACTCACGAACCAATAATCAAATACAGCTAAAATTTACAGAATGCATTGGACTTAAGTAAGACCAGATTTGATAGAAGCGATTTTGAATTGTGGGCAAGTCTGTGCCAGTGGTGCCATCTTGAAAAATTACAAAGAAAAAAAACTGCTTTTTGCCCTATGAAATGTGAATAAATTACCAGATTTTCATGAAATTGGCACAGTAGCTAAACCTAACTCTAATCTCTGTTTGGTGGAAATTTGGTTGAAAAATTCGATGGGTGCTACCAGCTATGGTAATTTTTGTGTCTTTGGTTTTGAAAATACGCTCAGGAAAATAAAACTTTTTGCACTATAACTTCCAGTGCAGTCATGAAATCAATACGAATTTCATACAATTAATGAAACCTGTCATAAACATTATTCAGGCCAAATTTGGTTGAAAAGCCTTGATAGGGTTGCCAGCTATTGTTGGTTTTGTGTTTAATTGCAATATCTTTATTAAGCGGTTTTATCGTAGAATTTTCAATTGGTTATGATATTGTAGTGACAATAAACAGCAAATATTAAGCTTTCGATCATTTGAAAAAACTCGCTGCAGGTAACTCTAAATTTCTTTATACTCCTTTAACTTCGAATTTTATATAACAACGTGAAGCAGATGTGATATATTCTTGGCTTTGATACTGGCAGAAGGTTGCCAGCACGAGTCGGTTGTGCTACTTTTGTATCAATAAACGCTTATAGTTAGTATTCATACCGGAAACATTTACAATTAAAATAAATAATCAATGTTGCAATTCGCAAAGTTCTGCAAATTTTTCGGATCGCAGCCCCAAACACCAACTTCAGTTACAGTGCTGCAGGCACTGAGCATTTTCTTCATTGATGTTAAATGAGATGCTGCTTTCAAAATTATGTGAAATAAGCAACTGATAACGAATATAATTAACCCGTGTTTTGCTCTCATAAACGTTGAAATTCATGCCAGTGGTAATATCTGAATCCTTCCACCATATGAGTTATAATGCATTCTTGAGACCAAAGTAAAACGTGGCATTTGAAACAGTTTGGTCGTAATAAGCAGCACATGTGGTGGAATATGCACTCAAAACCTGCACGATTCTTCTACTGTTCTTCGAACATTAGTGTTTCCAGCGGTTCAGGTGCGCTAGAGTTTTTTTAATATTAAATTACGAACGAGTAATAAGTTGTATTCTTAGTTACGATAGTGTTAGATGAAAGCAATAAACTAAAATTCTTAGTCATAAGCAATTGCAAACGTTCTTAATTTTAAAATATTATCTTTCACCAATAAGTGTACGCAGACCTTTTTTAGCATGTGTATATATATATATATTATTAGAAATTATATATATATATATATATATATATATATATATATATATATATATATATATATATATATATATATATATATATATATATCGAGGCGAACAGTAAAGGGCCATTCAAAGTATCTCTAATCGAAATACCGCATACAAATAATGAATTTATTTGTGCCCAAGTCGAACTGACGTCAAAGAAAATATTTTTCGGTGTCAACTACACGCCACCAAATTCTTCGTATGATGTTTATGCTTCGCTTATACATATTATGCAGCTCATATGCGATCTTGCCGACAATAACGACGACGTCGTCTTAATGGGTGATTTCAACCTACCTAGAATAAACTGGTGCCCTTCAGCGGACGGCACTTTCGAAGTTCCGAGCTCTATTTCTATTGGCGGACAACACGACATCAACATTGCAAACGAATTTATATCACTTGGTTTGTTTCAAGCCAATTGCATCCGGAACGCAAATGGAAAAATGCTGGACCTGATTTTTTCGACTGATGCCTCTTCTACTTTGGTGAAACCCCTCACATCATCTCTCATCGACGAAACCGCGCATCATTGTGCACTCAACATTATTTTCGAGCCAAAGTCTAGTAATTACTTATCATCGAGCACATTTGAACTTAAATTTAATTTTAGACGAGCTAATGTCGATCAAATACGTGACTTGCTTGCTAGCTATGATTGGTCCTCCGTGCAGGAACCTAATCCTGATAAACCTACGTTCTATTTCCACATTCGGTTGTTTAGCTGTTTTTTACGGTGCGTGCCTACTACCTTCACTAAATGCAAGGTTCGTTTTCCTTGGATGTCTCCACAGCTTTGCCATTTAAAAAATTCCAAAAACAAAGCTTGGAAAAAGTTTCGCTTGACTCGCTCAGAACCTGACTATCAACGTTTTTCCACATTACGAGATCTGCATCATAATGAAGTTGCATTTGCATATCATAGACATACGCAACAGCTTAGATTTAATTTTCAAGCTCAACCTAAGAGATTTTGGAATTTTGTTAATTCTAAGACTTATAACGATGGGTATCCACTAACATTTAAATCTGACGACTACTATTTTGATGATCCCTTTGATATTAGTAATTTATTTGCTTCCGTTTTCCGTAAAGTCGTAGGGTAAAATCGTAGGGACTTTCCTAACTCCAGACACTTTTCACCCTACTTGACGAACTCAACAGTTTCTTCTTTGGAGATGAAGGATTTAAAAATTGACGAGGACACTATTATCACATTTGTTAATAAACTTGACAATAATGTAACACCTAGCCCAGATGGCATACCTAATTTGGTCTTGAAATATTGTGTGTCGTCACTACTACCTGTGCTGTCTTATATTTTCAATACATCCTTAAAAACAGGCATCTTTCCTCATTTGTGGAAATACTCCACCGTCACTCCTATATTCAAGAAAGGGAGTCGTAATGACGCTTGCAACTATAGACCTATTGCAAAACTTCCCTGTGTCGCAAAACTTTTTGAAGCCATAGTCACGAATGTTGTAGCCTTTCATTGCAAATCAATTATGGCTCCGTATCAGCATGGTTTCATGAAAGGTCGTTCAACCACAACCAACCTGCTTGAATTTTCTCACCAAATAACCAACTCAATTGAAGCTGGGCTCCAAACTGACTGCGCCTACACAGACTTGACGAAAGCCTTTGATAAGCTTGATCACTCTATACTTTTAGCTAAGCTTCATTCCTTTCAATTCCCTTACGTGTTTTTAAATTGGGTTGACTCTTACTTGACGAATCGAACTCAACGTGTATCCTTTCGCGGTGCCTTGTCATCTGAAATTAAAACCACGTCTGGTGTTCCACAAGGCAGTCATCTAGGCCCTTTACTGTTCGCCTTATTTATTAATGACGTAGGTTCCATTCTACAGTCATCTTCTGTTCTTCTCTATGCCGATGACGCTAAAATTTTCAAAGTTGTGAGAAACCTTAACGATTGCAATGATTTGCAGCAGGATCTAAACAGATTTGCCAAATGGTGTTCCGATAACAATCTCCTAATTAATCCTGACAAGTGTACGATTATATCTTACACACGCAAAAATAATCCTGTAATCTATGAATACTCACTTTTGAGTACATCTTTAAATAGATCAGCGAAAGTACTCGATTTAGGAGTATTGCTGAATCAATCCTTCACATTTGACGATCACATCGATTCAATCGTTGTGAAAGCTAGCAATGCCTTAGGTTTTGTCAGAAGACGTTCGAAGGAATTCAACGACATTTTTCTAATTAAGACCCTCTTTTGTAGCTTAGTAAGACCTATTGTCGAATATGCAAGTATTGTATGGTCACCATATCAAAAAGTCTACATAGACCAAATTGAGTCAATTCAAAAGAGGTTCTTACGTTTCTGCCTCCGCGGTCTTCCGTGGTATGACCCTTTACATCTACCTCCTTATCAACACCGCTTAAATCTTTTACGAATGGATACCTTGGACTCTCGACGTCAAAATTCCAAAATCTTATTTGCCGCGAAAATTTTGGATGGCACCGTTGACTCAAACTACTTATTAAGCCAACTTAATTTTAACACCAATAACAAACGTGTCAGGCGTGTTAACTTTTTGTCGATCCCTCAACATCGGACCAACTATGGTTGCAATGAAGCAGTCACTGCAATAAGTAGATGCTTTAACGAAGCTTATTATAAGTTTGATTTTCATTTATCTACAGCATCACTTAAACGAATTCTGTATAGGTTAGGTTAGGTTAGGTTTCTGCATTAGACGAATTTAATAAATGAAATGAAATGAAATATATATATATATATATATATATATATATATATATATATATATATATATATATATATATATATATATATATATATATATATATATACATATATATATATATATATATATATATACATATATATACATATATATATATATATATATATATATATATATATATATATATATATATATATATATATATATATATATATATATATATATATATATGTATATATATATATAAGTTATCACAGTACCCCTTCTCCCTTTACTTACAATTTCAATTAATGCTTGCATACGATTTTTTACCTGGAAACAACAAATTCTTCGATCGATTCGTGGGATTGTATGCACAAATATCCGGTCGCGAACAATAATTTCTCGCGTAATGCCGGGTTTCCACCAAAGAGACAATTTGAAAAACAGTTTTGTTTTCAAAAAACAAAACAAAATACTGGTTTTGTTTTTTGAAAACAGTTCTGTTCTTTGTAAACAGACTGTTTCAACTGAACAGACAGGTGTTGTTTTCAGTTCTGTTTATCCTGTGTCCGAGAAATGTCTGAAGACGGTGATTTTATAATTAACTGTGATTTTTTTTTTATAAATGATATTAAAAAAGAAAAAAACCGAGATATTGGGCCAATTCTCAATTGAAAAGGAGAGTTGATTATAGCACGGAAGAATCATTGGAAGATTTATCTACTGACGGCGTGGGCTTAAATGGATAAATGAGATTATCGTGACTACTTTTTATGAGCTCATTATAACAGTTTACACAAACATGAAAAATTCTTCAGTTTACACAAATATGAAATACACAGGAATACAAATTTAAAACGAAATTTAAAACAAATTTAAAAACCAAAGTACATTAATCGATATACTGAGTGTTCTCGCAGAAAACAAATGCATGTTTCAACCAAATAGACACAAAAATTGCGAACAAACATGTTTTCCTTTGATCTTATGCCGGGTTTCCATGTTTTCGTTTGATCTTACCGACTCGCGATGGGAAGGTGTTTTGTTTACTAAAACAGTTTTCAGGGACAAAAATGTTCTCGAAACTGTTCAATTTTTACAAAACATTCGTGTTTTTGTTCAGAAAAACATTTTTTGTCCGTGTTTCTTGTTTTGTCTCTTTGGTGGAAACCCGGCATAATGAGCATATTTGTTGTCAGGTGGAACATGACCTATTAACTTAGGCGTCCAATTGAATTTGGTGAATGCTTCGCTCATGAAATTAAATATACAAAATTGTCAATTCCAAATTTTGCTTAGGTTAAGTTTTTGTAAAGTGATAAAAGAGGCAAACAAGGTAAAATTAAGTCGCGTTGTAATTATACGATCGCCGGACGAGGAAATAAAGTTTATTGTTGAAAGTAATTCTGGTGATTTTTGATTTTTTCGCAAAGCGACGCGAGTTCACATAAGTGGCGGCCGAGCAAAATTTTCTGTTCCCTTGAGAACACAGAAAGTATTCCCGAGTATTCATTTCTGTTCCCGTGAGAACACAGAAGTTCGCGAAGATTATTCTGTTCCCGTGAGAACACAGATAACGCGAATTAAAAGTTTAGTGCCAGTGGAAAATCTATTTTTTCCAATTACCAGTGTTTGCCAGCGAAGTCTAGCAATCTACGTGCAGTACTGGTGTATTATTTTGAGGACAAAATCTGCAAATACTGACGTATTAATCTTCCTCATCATACTTTTGGGGCACATCTACATTGTTCCAACATTGAGTCGGCGAGCTAATCATTTTGAGAACTTCAACAACGCAGGATTCCAACCAAGTTGCAGTGATTTGTGAGTTGAAGCGTACCGCAGTAGGCATACCCAAGCCAATTTCCAATCAACGGGTTTTGCCAAAAAGGACATCTACGCCCAATCCAGCAGCAGCGAAATGAAAATATTGTTCCTGTAAGTTTGCCTTTTATTTCTCTTTTTTTGGAAAAATTTGGAATAAACTAGTAACTCGAAAATTACACTCCATTAAATATATTAAACTTTCTTTGAATAAACTACATATGAAAGAAAAAATATTTGAATATATATAAAATTTTTTTAAAAAGAGTTTTTTATCTAATACATTTAAGAATTGAAGCATTTAAAATACATATTAGACTAAGAAGTGTAACAGTGGAAAAGTAAAAGAGTGAAATAGTTGTAAACCGAGTTCAATAAGGCATAAAAAAATTTTCGTGTTTTTGTATAACTTGTTTTCTGCCGGTTATAAAGCGTTTCGTTTCTCTCGTGTTTTGTTCATTATTTAACGTTTGATATGGAAGCCCTTCATGAAAGTGTTAGACAATTAACTGGCACGGTCAACGCACAGATTGAAATCTGTAAAAAATTTCAATCTAGGTAAACTTATCTGGAATCTAATTTAAAATCCCAAGCTTCTAGACCGCCCATGCAAGTCGATGTCACGGCGTCATAGATTGAGAGCATTAGTATTAAATAAAAAAAAAATCTCCAATGCCATCCTAAAAAGAGGGCGATGGAGATTTACGAACACAAATAGCTACTAGAGAGATCCGCGTCTGGATTGGCCTAGGTTAGTTACATGCTAAAGATAATTAGGGTTATGTAAACAAACCAACCATCACAATTAGTTAGTTGTCAATTTAGTGTGTAATTAGTAGATAGTAGCAGTAAGTTGTCAATTTAGTATGTAATTTTAAAAAATTACTATGTCAACGTCAAATCGAGTGTAAATCTGTCAGTGTCGAAAAAATTAATAAAAACACGGTTAATAGTGCTTAAAAAATCGTTAAAAGTGCCTAACTTCGTGAGAAACTCACTCGGCATCGTATTTAATAATCATTTTCGACTTCTAAGACCTTATTTAACATTCCCAGTGACAAAAAGAAATACAATTACGTACTACTTGGGAATTCCCTAAAGCATACGCCACTAACGATCGCATAAAGCCGTGTTTAATTGAAACATCAGCAGAATAGCTCCGAGAGGTTGACTCGCCTGTCTCTGCTGCCTAGCATTCTGATCTTAACCGCGGGCTGTGTTTATCGTATGAACTAGTTTTCCGTCTTTTCGGTTGCCAAAGTGCTTAAACAAAGAAGTTTAAAATTACAGTAAATTTCTTTCATTTCAAAACTTAAATGCATTAGCAGCCTGGTGTTACTATTCCAACTAGTAACATTAGCCAAAGCGCAGTGATTATGGTCTTGGCTTACAGCTCCTGTATAGATCTTGTGCTCTAGGTTCGATCCTCAACAGTGCATTTAGTTTTCGAATCGTAAGCCCCACATTTTTATTAAAAAATATGAAAGTTATTTCACATTAAGACAAAATAAACTGAAAAAAAAACTCTAGCGCACCTGAACCGCTAGAAACACTAATGTTCGAAGAACAGTAGAAGAATCGTGCAGGTTTTGAGTGCATATTCCACCACATGTGCTGCTCATTACGGCCAAACTGTTTCAAGTGCCACGTTTTACTTTGGTCCCAAGAATGCATTATAACTCATATGGTGGAAGGTTTCAGATATTACCACTGGCATGAGTTTCAACGTTTATGAGAGCAAAACACGGGTTAATTATATTCGTTATCAGTTGCTTATTTCACATAATTTTGAAAGCAGCATCTCATATAACATCAATGAAGAAAATGCTCAGTGCCTGCAGCACTGTAACTGAAGTTGGTGTTTGGAGCTGCGATCCGAAAAATTTGCAGAGCTTTGGGAATTGAAACATTAGTTATTTGTTCTCATTGTAAATGTTTCCGGTATGAAAACTAACTGTAAGCATTTATTGATACAAAAGTAGCACAACCGACCCGTGGTGGCAACCTTCTTCCAGTATCAAAGCCAAGAATATATCGCATCTGCTTCACGTTGTTATATTACATTTGAAGTTATAGGAGTATAAAGAAATTTAGGGTTACCTGTAGCGAGTTTTTTCAAATAATCGAATACTTAATATTTGCTGTTTATTGTCACTACAATATCATTACCATTTGAAAATTCTACGATAAAACCGCTTAATAAAGATATTGCAATTAAATACAAAACCAACAATAGCTGGCACCCCTATCATGGCTTTTCAACTAAATTTGGCATGAATAATGTTTATGATAGGTTTCATCAATTGTATGAAATTCGTATTGATTTCATGACTGCACTGGAAGTTATATGGCAAAAAGTTTTATTTTCCGGAGCGAAATTTCAAAACCAAAGACACAAAAATTACCATAGCTGGCAACGCCAATCAAATTTTTCAACCAAATTTCCACCAAACAGAGATTAGAATAAGATTCAGCTACTGCGTCAATTTCATGAAAATCAGGTAACTAATTCACATTTCATAGGGCAAAAAGCAGTTTTTTTTCTTTGTAGTTTTTCAAGATGGCACCACTGGCACAGAGTTGCCCATAATTCAAAATCGCTTCTATCAGATCTGATCCTACTTAAGTCCAATGCATTCTGTAAATTTTAGCTGTATGTGATTATTGGTTCGTGAGTTCCCGTGAACAGAAGTTTTTGATGCTAAACATATAGGTTAACTGGGAAAGGGTTACCGTTCTTGTCCGACATGAAATTTTCAAAGTTTAACTTTGAACGTGTAGATCAAACGCAAGATTTGTATACAGATCGGTTTTATTGTAAGAAACGGACAGTTTTTTGAATATTCGGTGGTTTGAATGTTTTCACTTTCAAATTTTTTTTTCAAATTTAAGACACCAAAATTATCATAGCTGGCAGCTCCAACCGAATTTTTCGACCAAATTTCTATCAAACGTGTTTTGAGGTAAGGTCCAGCTACTGTGTGAATTTCGTCAAAATCGAACGATTCAATCAGAATTTAGAGGGCTAAAAACAGTTACCTTTTTTAGTGATTTTTCAAGATGGCACCACTGGCACAGAATCATCTGCATTTCGAAATTACTTCTATCAGACCTGGTTCTATTTAAGACCAATACATTCTGCAAATTTCAATTGATTCTGCTCATCGGATCGTGAGTTTCCGTGAACAGAAGTTTTTGATGCAAAAAATATAGGTAAATTGGGCAAGGGTTTCCAGGCGTGCCCGTTATACGATATCAATTTTTTTTTATTGTCTATGTAAACAAAGCACAAGATTTACATATGAGTGGCTTTTTTTTGAAGAAGCGGCATTTTTTCAAGAGAGACGATTATTTGGAGGTTTTCACTTTCAGTGCCTGCCCTAGCTACAGGGTTGCCAGCACGCTCAGTAAAAGCTACACAAATCTACAACTAAATAATACCAATATGTTCTGAAAATTTGGTAATGATTGAATAGCTCTGTCAAAAGTTATCGCAATTTAAAAATTTTCAAATTTTCCCGCTCTCGTTTTAGGCACCCAGCGCACACATGGGGTTAAAAATTCCAAAACATTATCCGATTCACATATAAAACACATTCGAAATTTATTTCGTCAACTTTTTTTTTGCGAAAATTATATGTGTACGAAATAATAGGTGTATTAAAAATATCACTTAAATGGCCGCCGGCGCCAAAAGGTTAACAATAACAGATATTTAGCGAAACCTGGACCTATTCTGCATATACACCAATGTATATTGAAAGTTTCAGCTCAATCGGATGGCGAAATTATTTGATGATATATATATATATATATATATATATATATATATATATATATATATATATATATATATATATATATATATATGTATATGTATATGTATATATATATATATATATATATATATATATATATATATATATATATATATATATATATATATATATATATATATATATATATATATATATATATATATATATATACAGAAATATGAATTTTTGGCCGAATCGATGTTAATACTAATGTTCTTCGAACATTAGTAAAAAAATAAATAAAATAATATACACACATTTGGAAATAATCAACTCAAAATTCGAGAAATACAACCAGCTCTTCTTAGCTGTCAATTTCGTGGTATTAAGTGAAAATCTTTATCATTGGAGACCAGAACCAGAGAATTACAACCAGCACCACCTAGCCGACAATATCGTGGTATTTAGTGAAAATCGTTATCATTGGAGACCAGAACCATCTCATTGTCATTAAGGGTCGGATTTACTACCATCAAGTATCGGTCTCGATTTCAAAGCAACGATCCTCCCACTAAAACGCTTAATAACAAATGAAACCAGACCACTCATCCAGTACTTGCGCTACACCCTGTGGTAGCTGTGGCAAAGCAATTTGCAGCGAAATAAAATCTATATCATGCGACGGTATATGTGAGCGATCGTTTCATGCTACCTGTCCCAAATTGGCCCGCAGGTCACCATCTTCAACCACATTTACCTGCCAAGATTGTATAGAAATAAAGCCATGTCATGTATTGCGGTTACTAAAGCTTACGAATTCAAGTTTTGCGATTTGCACTATCAACGAGTCATTGAAGGAAGACAACGCCACAATTGCCAATTCAATTCACAGCATTTCCACAGCTCTTTCGCCTTTTTTGAGGCACTGTTTGATATACGTGCTCAGTTAGATGACTTTAAACATGTCAAACGTAACATCGACATTCTAAACGATAAGCTTGATTTATTGCAAGGGAAAATCAAAACCCTTGAAAATAAAACAGGAATCTTAAATGATTGGATCATCGACTTGCACACGCTGCCTTGCACTCATAATGTGCCACCTTCAGAAACTAAGGCAATCGATATCCTCCAGTCTTTGGAAAATAAGGTTGAAAAATTCATTTTGGATCTCAGCGGTCGCTTTGCATCACCTACAAAAACTTTCCACCGCAGTTTTGGCTCCCAGACTGATACTTGGACTGATATCAATACAAGCATTGCTTGTCAAACTGAAGCCCTAGTTCAAAGCAGTCCATTCACTGACACCACTACGCAGGCATCTAATAGCACACACACTCCTTCTGTTGCTTCAAAAAAAATTGTCAACTAAAATAAAAGGGAAAAAACGAAAGCAACCAAAGGACACTTCATCTATAGAACTCTTCAGTTCAGTTCCCAATATCTCGACGACTCAAAAGGATGAAAATAAAACAACAAATATCTCTACAGATATCAATGTGAAAGAATACGAAACTTCAAATTCTCCCAGTGTATTTACTGGTGAACAGATTTTTGGATCATCAGCTGACAATGCAGACAAAGCACCGGATATCGCAAGCATCGCTACTGCTGGACGGAAAGACATCAATGACCATACCTACTCCTGTTCACTCAGGGCTGCGGTGCCATGAAGTTCTATTTATATCCCGCCTAGCCGAAGACACGACAATTGATGATGTCTAAGCAAATGTCAACAATATTCTTCAATACACGAAAACGTTTGCTTCAGCCAATTTTATATCCTGTATGAAAATCGGGAACCATCAGCGTGTGTCTTCATTCAAAGTCATCATGCCAGACTGGTGCTTCGACACTATCGCATGTAGCAGCTACTGGCCTTCCTCCTGCATCAGCAGGGAGTTTGTGCCTAAGCATCAACATCGAGGCTTGAAAACGTCTGACCATTATACAAAAAACGGACAACGGAAGTCTCGGCATACTATGCCAACGTAGGGGGTATGCTCTCCAAAACTAATAATTTGTACATCACTTCATCAGTATCCAATTTCGACATAATTGGTTTAACTGAAACCTGGCCGTGTGAAAACATCAATGATGCAGAGCTTTTCAACAGCAACTTTGCTGTTTTTCGCCGTGACCGCCATCTTGACTGTCCCGATGCTCCTGTCGGCGGTGGTGTACTACTCGCTGTAAAAAAAGAACTGCCAGTATCCCGTCTTGAGATACCTGACATTAGCGACCTTGAATATGCGTGTATCACACTAAACATTGATCAGAGTCGTATTTTCGTGGCAACAGTATACATCCCACCGTCCGCACCAAGCTCAACATAAGATTTGGCGTACAACCTGACCGATTATATTTGCCGTATAATGGAGCCCACTGACGATTTCATTCTTATGGGAGATTTCAATCTACCGCATGTAGAGTGGCGACTCTCTGACGATTGTGAACATTACCTTCCGTCGTCTAATAACCGACGTGATACTTACTTCATTGACTCCATACTTTCAACTGGACTAAAGCAGATCAACTGTATTTACAACACAAACAGACGACTTTTGGACCTATTTTTTTCGACGATTTCTTCGTATATCTCGATTCAACGATGCTCATCTCCTCTTCTTGTTGAATCCACTCACCATCCAGCTCATCATATAACTTTTCAAATTAAAGACGATATACTCACTGAGTCTAACTTTGTTAATCTTTACAATTTTAATTTCAAGAAAGTCGACTTTGATATGCTGAGTGGAGTGCTAGCCGAATGCGACTGGTCTTCGGTTGTGAATGAATCTTACATAAACGTTGCTACCATAAACTTTCATTCTATCTTATTCGGTTGCTTTGCTCGCTGTGTTCCATTGAGTAACTCTGTACCTATGAAACGCTTTCCATGGATCAAACCAGATTTAATCAATCTAAAAAATTTGAAAGTTAAGGCTTGGAAAGTGTACAATTCGACGCGTTTAGAAAATGAATATAAAATATATGAGGTATTACGAAATAGATTCGTATCTGAAACCTCATCTGCCTACTCAAATTACATGGAGGAGCTAAGGCAGTCTTTCATAGGCCATCCTAAACGTTTTTGGAATTTTGTAAATTCAAAAAGGTATCATGACGGATACCCTTGTTCTTTTATATCTGACGGCATGGTCATTAATAACTCGCTCGCTATTAGTAACTTGTTTGCAGACTACTTTCGATCTGCGTATGGAATACCTGTCTATGACGTCGACATAACTAATTTGAATTACTTAAGGGGGAAGATACATGTAACTGCTAAAACAAAAACGATTTTTTTTTATTGCATCTAAGTGTTCGAAATACTCTTAAAATATACCAAAAGAAGTTTTGAAGCGATATTCGTATTAGTTCTCGAGTTATAGCCAGTTATAGACAGCGCGGCGTTCCCCAGGTCGGTGGAGCATTAGAACTTTAAACGCGTTTTTCTCAAAGTAGTACTTTTTCACTTTCCGTACAAGATATCTCAAAAAATATTGAACCTATTCGGCTCAAATTTGTATCACATGTACAAAAGAGTATTATCTCATCGTTGAACCTACATTTTCTTGTAATTTCGGAAAAATAATTAGTTTACCAATGTTTAAAACGTGATTTTTTTGAAAAAAAATCGATTTTTTTTTTAAATCTAATATTAATGTAAAAATTTGATTTTTTTTCTAAATTTTATTGGTTCACCTATGAATTAGCATATTTTTTTTCTCTGAACGCTGCAAGTTTCTCGGAAAAGGCGTAAAGTTGTCATTTACTATAAAATATGTACTTTGAGGATTTAATATTAAAAATTTTCTGAATAAACAATATATATATTTTAAGTCAATCTGAAATTAGCAATTTCTCTTCCATTTTACATGTATTTCCCCCCTTAATGGAGTCCCCTAAAACGACGTTGACAATGAAAGACCTATACATCGACACTGCCACTATCCTAAAGCATATATCTCATCTTGAGAATAGTTTTCATCCTAGCCCTGATGGCTTACCGGCCATAGTTCTTAAACGTTGCACCGTTTCTCTATCATCCCTGTTGGCTCACCTTTTTAATTTATCCATTTCTTCTGGCATTTTTCCAAACTTGTGGAAATATTCATCTATAACTCCAATTCAAAAAAAAAGCAGTAGAGATGTCGTGCACAATTATCGGCCAATCGCTAAATTACCATGCGTTGCCAAGCTCTTTGAAGCTATAGTTGCCGAGGTGCTATCTTTCCACTCTGAGGCATTTATCTCGCCTTGCCAGCATGGCTTTATTAAAGGCAAATCTACCACTACTAATCTTTTAGAACTTGCGAATCTAGTCATCCCCGCGATTGAAGAAGGTAAACAAGTTGACTGCATTTACACCGACCTCACGAAGGCTTTCGGTAAGCTGGATCATAATATTCTTATATGGGGCATTTCACGTGAAGCGGACAACGAAAAAAAGTCGAGGTTCCGGATTTCGTTCATATTATGCATAATGGTACTTCTAGAGGATATGAACGTGGATGCACAATTTTTTTCTTCTATGAGGTTCAGTTGCCGAGTTATGGGCTTCTGAAGAAGTGAAGAAGCTGATGAAGGGGTTTTTCGGAAGCCGATTTTGAGATTGAAAAAAAATATATTAAAAACATTAAACATATTGATTGGTATAGAAAATCAACTGTTCTTTTTAGTTTTAAAATTAGATTTGGAATAACAAAAAAAAATATTCCTGTTTAAAACCGTAAGTAACCATTTCAACTCGTTATTTGAGTAACTTGGACCAGGTTAATTTTTTTTATTTTTGTAGTAAAACAAAGCTTAAACTATACTTGTTTTATCATAAAAATTTTAGAATGGGATGGCGAGTAGTTTGGGAGGTAGGTGAATTTTAGTACATACAAGCCGTATGAAGCGTGGTACCCGGAGCTTGATTAGGATAGCTAGTGAGTGTGAAAACAAAACATGTTCAGTAAAATTATTGCTATATCGTTAAAATATTATATATAGAGTTAATATAGTTAAAATATAGCTATATAGTTTCAATATTAAAAGTTGCTAATGCTAATTTATTTAATGAAAAAACAAACTTGTTTATGGAAAAATGAATTTATTTCACAGTTTTTACAATTACATATATAATTCACCTACATATAGAGGTTAAAATATAAAAAAATTGCTAATGTTTATTTACGAAGTGAAAACAAAAAATTGATTTATGGAAAAAAAAATTTACTTGAACTTATATGACTTGGACCAGTTTATTACTAATGTTCGAAGAAGAACATTAGTATTAAAATCACTTTGGCCAAAAATTCATATTTCTATATATATATATATATATATCATCAAAAAATTTCAGTGAAAAAATCTCAGGAACGCGCCATCCGATTGAGCTGAAATTTTTAGAACACATTGGTATATATGCAGAATAGTGCCAGGTCTCACAAAAAGTTAATAATCTTTAACCCTTTGGCGCCGGCGGCCATTTTAGTGATTTTTTTAATATACCTATTATTCCGTACACAAATAATTTTTGCAAAAATAAAGTTGGCGACATAAATTTCGAACAAGTTTTACATGTGAATCGGATAATGTTTTGGAATTTTTTAACCCCATGTGTGCGCTGGGTGCCTAAAAAGAGAACGGGAAAATTTGAAAATTTTTAAATTGCGATAACTTTTGACAGAGCTATTTCATGATTACGAAATTTTCAGGACATGTTTGTTTTATTTGGTTGTAGATTAATGCACGTTTTAATGATTGTGCTGGCAACCCTGTAGCTAGGGCAGGCACTGAAAATGAAAACCTCCAAATCATCGTCTCTCTTGAAAAAACGTCGTTTCTTAAAAAAAAAGCCACTAATATGTAAATTTTGTGCTTTGTTTACATAGACCAAAAAAAAAATTTGATATGGTGTAACGGGCACGCCTGGTAACCCTTGCCCAAGTTACCTATATTTTTAGCATCAAAAACTTCTGTTCACGGAAACTCACGATCCAATGAGCAGAATGAATTGAAATTTGCAGAATGTATTGGTCCTATATAGGACCAAGTCTGATAGAAGTGATTTTGGAATGCGGGTGATTCTGTGCCAGTGGTGCCATCTTGAAAAATCACTGAAAAGGATAACTGCTTTTAGCCCTATAAATTCTGATTGAATCGTTCGATTTTGACGAAATTCACACCGTAGCTGTATCTTACTTTAGACCACGTTTGGTAGAAATTTGGTCGAAAAATTCGGTTGGAGCTGCCAGCTATGATAATTTTGGTGTCTTAAATTTGAAAAAATAAAAATTTGGAAGTGAAAACATTCAAACCATCGAATATCCTAAAAAATATCCGTTTCTACAATAAAACGAATCTGTATACAAATCTTATGCTTAATCTACACAGTCAAAGTAAAACTTTGGAAATTTCATGTCGGACAAGAACGGTAACCCTTTCTCAGTTAACCTATATTTTTAGCTTCAAAAACTTCTGTTCACGGGAACTCACGAATCAATAATCAGATAGAATTGAAATTTACAGATTGCATTGAACTTAAGTAGGGCCAGGTCTGGTAGAAGCGATTTTGAATTGTAGGCAACTCTGTTCCAGTGGTGCCATCTTGAAAAATTACAAAGAAAAAAAATTGCTTTTTGCCCTATGAAATGTGAATAAGTTACCAGATTTTCATGAAATTGACACAGTAGCTGAACCTTACTTTAAACTCTGTTTGATAGAAATTTGGTTGAAAAATTCGATTTGTGCTGCCAGCTATGGTAATTTTTGTGTCTTTTTGTGAAAATTCGCTCAGGAAAATAAAACTTTTTGCCCTATAACTTCCAGTGCAATCATGAAATCAATACGAATTTCATACAATTACTGGAACCTATTATAAACATTATTCAAGCCAAATTTGGTTGAAAAGCCATGATAGGGTTGTCAGCTATTGTTGGTTTTGTGTTTGCTTGCAATATCTTTATTAAGCGGTTTTATCGTAGATTTTTCAATTGGTAATTATATTGTAGTGACAATAAACAGCAAATATTAAGCTTTCGATTATTTGAAAAAACTCGCTGCAGGTAACCCTAAATTTCTTTATACTCCTATAACTTCAAATGTTATATAACAACGTGAAGCAGATGTGATATATTCTTGGCTTTGATACTGGCGAAAGGTTGCCAGCACGAGTCGGTTGTGCTACTTTTGTATCAATAAATGCTTACAGTTAGTATTCATACCGGAAACATTTACAATGAAAATAAATAACCGATGTTTCAAATCCCAAAGCTCTGCCAATTTTTCGGATCGCAGCCCCAAACTCCAACTTCAGTTACAGTGCTGCAGGCACTGAGCATTTTCTTCATTGATATTATATGAGATGCTGCTTTCAAAATTTTGTGAAATAAGCAACTGATAACGAATATAATTAACCCGTGTTTTGCTCTCATAAACGTTGAAATTCATGCCAGTGGTAATATCTGAAACCTTCTACCATATGAGTTATAATGCATTCTTGAGACAAAAGTAAAACGTGGCATTGGAAACAATTTGGCCGTAATAAGCAGCGCATGTGGTGGAATATGCACTCAAAACATGCACGATTCTTCTACTGTTCTTCGAACATTAGTGTTTCTAGCGGTTCAGGTGCGCTAGAGTTTTTTATTTTTTATTTTTGTAACAAAACAAAGCTAAAACTATACTTATTTGATGTTAAAAACCTTAGAGTGGAAAGTATATGAAGTTTGCCATGATACTATATCCTGTATATAAATAGTTTTTATAACATACTTAAATTGTGTTCATACTTAACCGACTACCCTACAGAAATGCGATTAGTGGCGCCATTTTTTAGTTGAAAAAGGTATTATTTTTTTATAAAAAGCCATATAATAGAAGGAGGTCAAAGCTATGTAATAGAAAGGGATGGAAGTGTGATGAAAGAGCCATTTCGAATTTTCTGTTTTTGTTTTAGTTCTTTTTCAGCGCTTGAAGTGACTACGTAAATAAGTTGAATTGTGTGTATTATGTCTCCTTGCGGCTACCGATGTTTCAATCCTTTCGACTTGAGATTTCATCGGAAGGTTAAAGACCTAAGAAAAATTCAAAAAAAAAAAAATAGCAGAGAAGTGGAGATATTCTTCTGATATGTACGTGTGTGGAAGCTGCAGGAAAAAACTGACCGTGGAAATACCTGCAAATTTTCAGCGATCTTGCCAATTATCAACTGATTTGTCTTTGTGCTCCCCGGGTTTACCATACATTCCTGAAGAGAAGTATAAACATAGCTCAAAATAAACTGATTCAACAATATACGACCAAGATATTCTGACCCAGTTAAAAGCAAAATTTAGCAATCCGTCTACATCTACTGCTATGAAAACTACGATACTGACTATAACACCTAAGTCATGGACCGAAAACAGACTTGCACAAGAATTCGGAACATCCAGGCGGCAAGCGAGAAAAGCAAAGCAACTTGTGGATCAGTTTGGTATATTAACATCTCCAAATCCACGAGGTGGCAGCAAGCTAGCAGTTGAAACTATGAACTTAGTGAAGTGCTTTTATCTGCGAATAATGCCCGGTAAAAAAGATTGTGTATCTATTAAGTTAGATAACGGAAAAAGAACGCAAATCCCAAAACAGCTTTTAATGTGTAACATTAACGAGCTTTACCAAACGTTTAAAAATGAATATCCGGGTATCAAAATCGGCCTAAGAAAATGTTTCACTTTGAGACCCAAGCAATGTATCCTCGCTGGTGACTCTGGAACACATATGGTCTGTGTATGTATATATCACCAAAATGTGAAATTAATGATGAGTGGAGGAGACACTGACAATCTCACATCTGGAACTATTTTGGAACTTTCTACGCAAAATGATGTGTCCCAATCCTACGCCGAAATGTCATTTAACAATTTAAAAAAAACCCCAAATGAAAGTTGCAAATCTTGTCCTGGCGTAAGTGCAATTTGTGATCATTTGAAAATGATATTTGATGATAATCAAGTGACAACAGATCAGTTCGAAAAATGGGTTTGTTCAGACAGATTTACCATTTCTACTCATCTGCTTGCATCCGATGATTTTGTGGACAGCTTTTGTCACGAGTTGGATGCCCCGAAACTCCATGCTTACATTGCAGAGCAACAGGCTCATTATTTTAAAAATCTAAAAGAAAATATAAACGAAGGGGAAATTTTAGTACAATGCGATTTTGCTGAGAATTATTGTTTTGTTGTACAAGATGCTGCTCAAGCTTTTCATTGGAATAATGACCAGGCAACACTTTTGACATCAGTCTATTATTATAAAGTTAGAAGTAAAATAGAACATGGTAGTATTTCCAGGAAACCCTTCACAAACATCTGTCTGAAGAAACAAAAGCTGTGTCAAAAATTATATACATAACAGATGGGGCCCCACAACATTTTAAAAATAGATTTAATTTTGTGACTCTATTTTATTATAAAGCTGATTTCAAGACAGAAGCTGAACTTCATTTTCACGCGACTTCGCATGGAAAAGGCCCATTTGATGGTCTCGGTGATAATTTGAAACGACGAGTTTACAATTACCTCCTAGTAAAGCTATTACTACACCTTTACGTTTTTTTCATTGGGCAAAGTCGGCTTTATCCCTAACAGCCACTTACTATTGCTCATCAGAGGAACTTCAACGCCAGAGAATATTTTTAAAACCAAGGTTTGATTCCTCTATTACTATTCGCGGGACTAAGAAATTTCACTGTTTTATTCCAGTTACTGAAGGCCTTCTTATAAAAAGAACAAGTTTAAGTAATGAGTGTCAAATTGTAAAAATGGTGAAATAAATTAATTTTTCCATAAATCACTTTTTTGTTTTTCACTTCGTAAATAAACATTAGCAATTGTTTTATATTTTAACGTCTTTATGTAGGTGAATTATATATGTAATTGTAAAAACTGTGAAATAAATTCATTTTTCCATAAACAAGTTTGTTTTTATTATTAAATAAATTAGCATTAGCAACTTTTAATATTGAAACTATATAGCTATATTTTAACTAAATTAACTCTATATATAATATTTTAACGATATAGCAATAATTTAACTGAACATGTTTTGTTTTCACACTCACTAGCTATCCTAATCAAGCTCCGGGTGCCACGCTTCATACGACTTGTATGTACTAAAATTCACCTACCGCCCAAACTACTCGCCATCCCATTCTAAAATTTTTATGATAAAACAAGTATAGTTTAAGCTTTGTTTTACTACAAAAATAAAAAAAATTAAGATGGTCCAAGTTACTCAAATAACGAGTTGAAATGGTTACTTCCGGTTTTAAACAGGAAAATTTTTTTTTATTCCAAATCTAATTTTAAAATTAAAAAGAATAGTTGATTTTCTATACCAATCAATATGTTTAATGTTTTTAATATTTTTTTTTCAATCTCAAAATCGGCTTCCAAAAAACCCCTTCATCAGCTTCTTCAATTCTTCAGAAGCCCATAACTCGGCAACTGAACCTCATAGAAGAAAAAAATTGTGCATCTACGTTCATATCCTCTAGAAGTACCATTATGCATAATATGAACGAAATCCGGAACCTCGACTTTTTTTCGTTGTCCGCTTCACGTGATATGCCCCATATGTAAATTACATATTCTTGAATTCCCTATTAAGTTTATTGACTGGATTAAATCTTATCGCACAGATCGCAAACAGAACGTTCGATTTCGTGGCACTTTATCCACTGACATAATCTCCACTTCCAAGGCAGCCACTTCGGTCCGATTCTTTTCGCTATTTATATTAACGATCTTATCACCTTCACTCCTGGATCCTCCATTCTACTCTACGCTGATGACGCAAAGATTTTCAATATAATATCATCACTTGACGACTGTACAATCCTGCAACGCAATGTGTCAAATTTTTCTAATTGGTGCGCTCTAAACCGTCTTTCACTAAATGCTGACAAATGCTCAGTTATTTCTTTCTCCCACAAATCATGCCCCATTAATTTCAATTAGTTTTTAAATGATATTCTTTTAACCCGTTCTAATAAAGTTCGTGATTTAGGTGCTCTATTAAACTCTGCTTTTACTTTTAATGACCACATTGACTCTATAACAATAAAAGCCAACTGTGCACTTGGCTTCTTAAAAAGGCGGTCTAAAGAATTCAATGACATTCGGATGACAAAAATCCTATTCTGCTCTCTGGTTCGCCCGATCCTTGAATATGGGTGCTTGATGTGGTCTCCATATTATAAGGAGCATATTGATCGAATTGAATCTGTTCGAAAAAGATTCTTAATCTTTATTTTTAGTTCTTTCCGCTGGTCTGATCCTTTTTGTTTACCTCCTTATGAAAGCCGCTTGCAATAATTGACCATGGACACTCTTGAAACTAGACGTCAAAATTCCAAAGCTCTATTCGCTGCGAAGTTGCTCAATGGAAACGTCAACTCTGAGTTTTTATTATCAAAGTTCAACTTTCGTGTTTGTCACGGTGAGCGTAGACATCATAGCGCTTTATCCATCCCATTTCATAGAACCAATTATGGATAAAATGAGCCTACCTGCGCAATAGCCCGAAGCTTTAACTCAGCATATCAAATGTTCGACTTTAATCATACTGTTGAAATTTTCAAGTGTCGGCTTGTCCGACCGCTTAACTGTTATTAATAAAGTCATTGTATTTTTTGTAGTAACCATTTTGTTGGTGAAAATGTAATTGAATAGATAAATAAAAACTAAATAGAATTAGTAGATAGGTTAACATCAACGTCGCATCAATGTGAAAGCAACGCGAGGAAAACACCACAACAAGAAACATATTGAGCACCAAACATCACCATCAACGACAATCACGACATAAATAAAACGCCAATATTCCGACAGCAAACCAGCCTAAACTTACAACACACGCAGAAAAACACGACACGGAAAGGACGCACGGTCCACGGTCATCGAAATGAGCCACAAAATCACCTAAATAACTTAACTTTAACAACTTACTAGTAGTCCACTAGTCTTTCGGACTTACCGATCGCGATGACAGTTCTGATTGTCAAACGGCGGGTGGAATAGATGTCCCACGGATGAAGTCGACACGGAACTAGCGGAAATGGGCCGAAGTGAAGTTAAGCTGTGGATCGCCCGCGCTCACAGCTGAGTTTAGTGAACTCAACGGGTTCGAAAAAATTCCGTTGCTGCCAAAAGTTTTCGTGCGCGCCAACAAAGGAAAATAGTTTTCTTTTCGATTGGAACTGGGTGAGTGGACGGATGTACTTGGCGACGATTAGAAAATTGACTTTGGCTTTTCTCTTTAAATTTTCTATCATCTGGTTGGACCTGGACGGAGGTACTTTGAGACTCGAGCTAGAAGACGGATTCAAATCGTGACGATCTACAGTGTCAAGTTCGTCATCGAAATCGGTGAAAAGTTTAGAACCGAAACTGGTGAAAAGTTCAAAGCTGAGCGGAAAGTCTTGTAAGGGTAAAGAATTATACGAAGATATGGTACGAGGGTGCAGAGCGACTGGATATAATCCACAATAAGGGGGCCCCAGCGAGGCAGCAGTTGACATCGTGGGAATTGGTTAAGGTTGTGTGCACACTTTTTTTTAAATTTATAGTTCTTTTGTTTCTTTCCATCTGTTAAATTTTAGCTGATAGTTTAAACTAAGTTTGGATTCGATTAGTAGGGACAGAACTATCGTAACTGTTTGAGCGAATAGATAAGTGAATATAAGTGACTAAAGCGTGAAGAAATATTATATTGTTAAATGATCGGTTCTTGATATAGTGGTGTAACTTACTTCAGACAGCGGAATTTTAGCTATATCAACGTTTTTCCCGTGATTCTTTTTCCACATCTTAGTGCGTACCGCATAGCTTCTTGCTTCAGTGCGACGGTGATTCGGTTGTGTCGGTTAGATTGAAGCGAGTGGCGCCCACCCACGGCAATTTTCTTCGCGACCAGAAGCCGCCCGGAACTACCACCCTTTTATCTCAGTCAGGGAGAAAAGGGTTTTTAAGACGTGTTGCACGTGTAACGGTAATAAATTGGCGCCCAACGTGGGGCTAACGGTCGTAACGGTACCGGTGAAAATTTTCTAGCTTCTTTGTTTCGTACTTGTAGAACCAAAAATACGAATCTTGTAGTAGATTCCTAACGCGGAGTAATTTTTCTTTCGTAAAAAAAGAGAACCGGAGACTAGTTACTACAACAGCTAAACTGAAGTGATCGGTTTAAATTTTGCAAGCAATTCATATTATTATTGCATGAATATTTTGAATTTATATAAAATAAAACCCGCTTATTATTAATATATATTAAGACTTATTTTACGATCAATACCTATTTAAGCATTTGAATTCTGGTGTGCCAGTGTGTGTGCGTTTATATTTGCATAGTCCCAAATTGTGGGAAGATTAGTAGGAACAGGAATTTTATATATGAATGGTCGCTTATGGAATAATCCAACTTAAGTGGCTATCTTGTGGGGCATTGTATGCTCAATAGGATTTATTGTTGAGGCCGAGAGTTGTAGTTTTCGTTTGCAGGCACTATTCTATAACAAGTGAGTGTGGTGTCTACAGCGTGTTATAAAATTTGAATAGTGAGTGTGAGAACGGGAAATACATTGAATTCAGTGTGTGCGATAGGATCACGTCTGTGGAGAAAATAGACAAGTTGGGAGTGACTAAAAGCGGTTACGGGAATTTATCGGTGAAGAGGTTGTGGACAGTGCTTCGTTCCTTTCCAAAGGGGGTAGTGTGCTGATCGAACTCTTCGGGGTAGGAGTACTTAGTGACTTGTTACTCCGGGCGGCTTAGCGCTCGTTTTTTTTTGGTTCATTGACAGGTTGACTCTCGTGAGAGTGCTTTTGATTTGGAAAACATAGGAAATTGCGCTAGCAGTTTCATAACTTATCTATTCGGCGATTTCTATTTTAGCCTCCTTGTAGGCATCCAGGTCAGAGCAGTGCATTATGAAAATTGTCCAAGTAAACTGTCGGAGAACAGTTTCAATTGTTTCAGCTGTTTCAATTTGAAAATGGAGCAGTGCAAATGTCTTTCCAATAAGAAAATCGATCGAAAAGTGAAATTCTTGACATTTTATTCGTCAGAAATGAGCATTGTCTCTGCTTTTCTCCATTGCCAAAATTTTCGCTCGAAAGAATGACCAGATAATGGAGATCTGTCAAAATTTCACGTGAACTCGAACTCAGTACCAGCCTTTATGTGGTGATTTTGCCACATTGATTAGGAATTTAGAGTTTTGAGTTTATGAGATTACATAAGGGTTAGATGGGCGTAAACTTAGATATTAATGAGTGGGTTAGTTTTTTTCAAATACTTAAGACATAATTGAAATCAAATTAAATGAAATTAATGATAAAAAAACTCTAGCGCACCTGAACCGCTAGAAACACTAATGTTCGAAGAACAGTAGAAGAATCGTGCAGGTTTTGAGTGCATATTCCACCACATGAGCTGCTTATTACCACCAAACTGTTTCAAATGCCACGTTTTACTTTGGTCTCAAGAATGCATTATAACTCATATGGTGGAAGGTTTCAGATATTACCACTGGCATGAATTTCAACGTTTATGAGAGCAAAACACGGGTTAATTATATTCGTTATCAGTTGCTTATTTCACATAATTTTGAAAGCAGCATCTCATATAACATCAATGAAGAAAATGCTCAGTGCCTGTAGCACTGTAACTGAAGTTGGTGTTTGGGGCTGCGATCCGAAAAATTTGCAGAATTTTGCGAATTGTAACATCGGTTATTTATTTTCATTGTAAATGTTTCCGGTATGAATACTAACTGTAAGCATTTATTCATACAAAAGTAGCACAACCGACTCGTGCTGGCAGCCTTTCGCCAGTATCAAAGCCAAGAATATATCAAATCCGCTTCACGTTGTTTAATTACATTCGAAGTCATAGGAGTATAAAGAAATTTAAGGTTACCTGCAGCGAGTTTTTTCAAATGATCGAAAGCTTAATATTTGATGTTTATTGTCACTACAATATCATTACCATTTGAAAATTCTACGATAAAACCGCTTAATAAAGATATTGCAATTAAACACAAAACCAACAATAGCTGGCAACCCTATTGTGGCTTTTCAACCGAATTTGGCCTGAATAATGTTTATGATAGGTTCCATTAATTGTATGAAATTCGTATTGATTTCATGACTGCACTGGAAGTTATGGTGCAAAAAGTTTTATTTTCCTGAGTGAATTTTCAAAACCAAAGACACAAAAATTACCATAGCTGGCAGCACTAATCAAATTTTTCAACCAAATTTCCACCAAACAGAGATTAGATTTAGGTTTAGCTATTGTGTCAATTTCATGAAAATCTGGTAACTTATTCACATTTCATAGGGCAAAAAGAAGTTTTTTTTCTTTGTAATTTTTCAAGATGGCACCACTGGCACAGACTTGCCCACAATTCAAAATCGCTTCTATCAAATCTGGTCTTACTTAAGTCCAATGCATTCTGTAAATTTTAGCTGTATCTGATTATTGGTTCGTGAGTTTCCGTGAACAGAAGTTTTTGATGCTAAAAATATAGGTTAACTGGGAGAGGGTTACCGTTCTTGTCCAACATGAAATTTCCAAAGTTTTATTTTGAACGTGTAGATATAACATAGGATTTATATACAGATTGGTTTTATTGTAAGAAACGGACATTTTTTTGAATATTCGATGGTTTGAATGTTTTCACTTCCAAATTTTTTTTTGTCAAAATGAAGACACCAAAATTATCATAGCTGGCAGCTCCAACCGAATTTTTCGACCAAATTTCTACCAAACGTGGCTTAAAGTAAGGTCCAGCAATTGTGTGAGTTTCGTCAAAATCGAACGATTCAATCAGAATTTATAGGGCTAAAAACAGTTAGTGGTTTTTCAAGATGGCACCACTGGCACAGAATCGTCCGCATTTCAAAATCACTTCTATTAAACCTGGTCCTATTTAAGACCAATACATTCTGTGAATTTCAAATAATTCTGCTCATCGGATCGTGAGTTTCCGTGAACAGAAGTTTTTGATGCTAAAAATATAGGTAAATTGGGCAAGGGTTACCAGGCGTGCCCGTTATACCATATCTTTTTTTTTTTTTTGGTCTATGTAAACAAAGCACAAGATTTACATATGAGTGGCTTTTTTTTGAACAAACGGCATTTTTTCAAGAGAGACGATGATTTGGAGGTTTTCACTTTCAGTGCCTGCCCTAGCTACAGGGTTGCCAGCACGCTCATTAAAAGCTACACAAATCTACAGCTAAATAATATCAATATGTCCTGAAAATTTCGTAATGATTGAATAGCTCTGTCAAAAGTTATCGAAATTTAAAAATTTTTAAATTTTCCCGTCCTCTTTTTAGGCACCCAGCGCACACATAGGGTTAAAAACTTCCAAAGCATTATCCGATTCATATGTAAAACACGTTAGAAATTTATTTCGTTAACTTTATTTTTGCGAAAATTATTTGTGCACGAAATAATAGGTATATTAAAAATATCACTTAAATGGCCGCCGTCGCCAAAAGGTTAACAATAACTGACATTTAAAGAAACCTGGACCTATTCTGCATATACACCAATGTATCCTGAAAGTTTCAGCTCAATCGGATGGCGCGTTCCCGAGATTATCTCACTGAAATTTTTTGATGATATATATATATATATAAAGAAATATGAATTTTTGGCCGAATCGATTTTAATACTAATGTTCTTCGAACATTAGTAATAAATGCATACCATGAGCGAGTGATTGACTCCCAGTAGGTCCTTATATATATTTTTCCTTATTCTTTTATGGCGTTTCATTATTATTTTCTCTTCCCTTTCATTATTTTTTTTCTTTTTCGTTTCCCATTCGGACTCGGGTGCTTCTTTGATTTCGGAGTTTTACCTAAAATCGAGTTCAATCGGCATTAGTGGTTGATGTAGATATAGGGGTTTCAATCCCAACACCAAAACAAAACGAAAGTCAGAGGTACGGCATGTATTTTAAGAAACATAGGTGTAGAGGAATTCAGAGATAGAGTGATAAAATGGATGATTGCGTGAAAAGCAAACCAGAATTCAAGGAGAAAAAAATATAGTTTGTTTTTTTTATTTAACCTAACGAGCGAATTAATTTTCAAATAAGATGTGGAATCTTTGAACTCGGCACGGGTGACGGTCGTACAAAATTATCGAGAATTTCTAGGAAACTCTCTGAAGTGAGGGGGGTGTCACGGCGTTTTAGATTGAGAGCATTAGTATTAAATAAAAAAAAAAAATTTCCACCGCCATCCTAAAAAGAGGGCGATGGAAATTTACGAACACAAATAGCGACTAGAGAGATCCGCGTCTGGATTGGCCTAGGTTAATAACATGTTAAAGATAATTAGGGTTATGTAAACAAACCAACCATCACAATTAGTTAGTTGTCAATTTAGTGTGTAATTAGTAGATAGTAGCAGTAAGTTGTCAATTTAGTATGTAATTAGTAGGTAGGCTAATATCAACGTCGCATCAATGTGAAAGCAACGCGAGGAAAGCACCACAACAAGAAACATATTGAGCACCAAACATCACCATCAACGACAATCACGACATAAATAAAACGCCAATATTCCAACAGCAAACCAGCCTAAACTCACAACACACGCAGAATAACACGACACGGAAAGGACGCACGGTCCACGGTCATCGAAATGAGCCACAAAATCACCTAAATAGCTTAACTTTAACAACTTATAGCCCGTTCACACTAGGCTCTAAATCAGGCGATTTCGATCAGCTGATCGCTTTAGAGCTAAATCAACTTAAATCTACCTGATTACCCATACATTTTTTTCGGCTTCCGACCGAGTTAATCAAGTAGATTTAGAGTTAATCAAGTACAAATCAGGTACTATTGTGAATTTTGTACGAGGGTGCAGAGCGACTGGATATAATCAACAATAAGGGGGCCCCAGCGAGGCAGCAGTCGACATCGTGGGAATTGGTTAAGGTAGTGTGCACACTTTTTTTTTTAAATTTATAGTTCTTTTGTTTCTTTCCATCTGTTAAATTTTAGCTGATAGTTTAAACTAAGTTTGGATTCGATAAGTAGGGACAGAACTATCGTAACTGTTTGAGCGAATAGATAAGTGAATATAAGTGACTAAAGCGTGAAGAAATATTATATTGTTAAATGATCGGTTCTTGATATAGTGGTGTAACTTAATTCAGACAGCGGAATTTTAGCTATTTCAACGTTTTTCCAGTGATCCTTTTTCCACATTTTAGTGCGTACCGTCACAGCTTCTCGCTTCAGTGCGACGGTGATTTGGTAGTTTCGGTTAGATTGAAGCGAGTGGCGCCCACTCACGACAATTTTCTTCGCGACCAGAAGCCGCCCGGAACTACCACCTTTTTATCCCAGTCGGGGAGAAAAGGATTTTTGAGACGTGTTGCACGTGTAACGGTAATATCGATTCAACGGTTCCTAGAACAGAGCAGGACCTCGTTGTGATAAAAAAATTACCTGATTGTGTTAGAGACTTGCAGCCTTTTGAAGGCAACCCTGTCCAGTATGTGTCATGGGTACACAGCGTCGAAACAATTTTGAGCGACTATGAAATAGTACGCCACAAGCCTATCTTTAGATCAATTCTTCGCCATGTAAGGCAAAAAATAAGATGTGCAGCAGATGCGACACTTGTGTCTTACAATATTTTCGACAGCGATTGGTCGGAAATCAAGCAATGTTTATCATTGCATTACGCTGATAAGCGTGATATTAGAACTCTGGAGCATCAACTGCACTCAATGGCTCAGAGAAATAAAAGCATTGACGAGTTTTATGCAGCTGTTAACCACCAACTCTCGCTAATAATTAATAAACTTAAAACTGAAGACCATTCTCGTGAAACCACAACTGTACTCACTGAAAGTTATAGAAATCGTGCCCTCGATGTTTTCATCCGTGGTTTAAATGGAGAATTTATCTCGTATGCTTATTGTGCAGAAGCTCCAAACACTACCGGAAGCATATGCCTGGTGCTTGGATCTTAAAAATCTTGCTTTAGGAATTTCCAAATTCACCAAAGAAGCTATGGTAACACAATTACAGCTCCCATCAACCAATTTTTCAACTCCAGAATTGATCCAACTAGATCCAAAATCTCTTCCACCTATCATTCATTGAGCCTACCTCTGAGAAACCAAGCATACAACATCCAGAGAAATATCCAACCTGCCACGCAAAGTTCTCCTCCTCCTAGACCGGTACAACCTAAGCCTCCAATTCCAATGGAAGTCGATAAATCAATCCTAACTAAACAGGTAGATTACCAAAACAGACCTTCTTACGTCCAGCCAGTAAAACGTTCCAATAAATCTGCAGTTTACCCTAAGAAGTCACAAAGACTGTATAATTTGGAGATACAAGATGAACCAGATACATCATATGTCGACTCTTTTGAACATTATCAAGATTTAGAATCTCAGGTGCAGTCCGACGAGGCTTATGTTGATAACTTTGATGCAAATAGTGATAGTTCGGAAGCCAACAATCATCTAAATTTTATGATGGACGCCTCAGTAGCGTACCATACTTAGAGTATCGCAATCGCGACGGTGAGATTCTGAAGTTTTTGATTGACACCGGCACGAACAAGAACTTCATATCCCCCAAGATCGGCTTCAATGCTGAGTCTCCTTTCACCATCCAATCAGCTGCAGGAAAGATTAAAATCACTCAAAAGGTTAGAGGTAAATTTTTCAAATCTGTAGGCAATGACACGGTTTTAGACTTTTATATCTTACCGAGTTTAATTTCTTTTGACGGAATAATTGGTGATAATACCCTAAAACAATTGGATGCAGTCATCGATAGGAAGAATAGCGCCCTTGAAATTTGCCCAAATATCAAAATTCCGTTAAAAGCGAAACAATCTAGGCAAGTTTATAGTTTGGTTATCAAAGACGATCACTTAAACGATGAAACCAAGCGTAAATTGCGAAATATTCTTACTAACTATGATAATATTTTTGGCCCAGTAACTGATAATGAAATCATAGAAACTGCTGTTAGAGCCGAGATAAGAACTTCAACTGCAGAGCCTGTTTACGTAAAATCGTATCCATAACCAGTAAACTTGAGGGAAGAGGTGGAAAGAAAGATAGCCAAAATGCTTGAGATGGAATTGAGGATGGAATTATCCGTCCATCCAAGAGCCCATACAATTCTCCAATCTGGATTATACCTAAAAAGCCTAGTTCATCAGGTGAAAAGGTATACCGGCTTTTCGTAGATTTTAAAAGACTCAATGCCGTTACTATATCCGATACATACCCAATTCCCGACATAACCAACACCGTGGCCAGTTTTGGCAAGTCTAAATTCTTCACGACTCTTGATTTGACTTCCGGTTTTCACCAAATTAAAATGAGGGAAAAAGAGACACCAAAAACGGCGTTTTCAACGGCAAATGGTAAATACGAATTTGCGAGGCTACCATTTGATCTCAAGAACGCCCCAGCCATCTTCCAAAGAATGATAGATGATGTATTAAAACCATTCATTGGAAAAATCTGATATGTTTATATCGATGATATAATCATTCTAGCTGAAAGTGAGGAAGACCATTTAAAGAATATTCAGGCAGTTCTTACTCAGCTGCGAAATTCAAATTTAAAAGTTAACGCTGAAAAGTCTGCATTTTTTAAATCCCAAGTAAAATTTTTGGGATATATTATATCAGAAAATGGCATCTTACCCGACCCAGAGAAAGTATCTGCAATAAATAAAATGAAACCTCCAACCAATCTAAAAGATCTGAAGACATTTCTAGGTATGGCATCATATTATAGGAAATTTATTAAGGACTTTGCAAAAATTGCAAAGCCACTAACTAATTTAACTCGTGGTGACAATGCGCAAATCAGTGCCAATCATTCAAGGCGTAAGAGTATCGAATTGGGCGAATCAGAACTTGAGGCTTTTAATGACTTGAAGCAGTTGCTCACATCATCCGAAATTTTAACCTTTCCTGACTTTGAAAAACCCTTTATATTAGCGACAGATGCCTCCAATTTTACGATCGGAGCAGTACTTTCGCAAGGCAAAATCGGGAAAGATAAACCAATTATTTACATCTCAAGATCGTTAAATGTCACTGAAGAAGGGTACGCTACGAATGAAAAAGAGCTGTTAGCCATCACTTGGGCACTCGATAAGCTACGAACCTACCTTTACGGAGCCAAAAAAATGAAAATTTTCACCGATCATTAACATTAATCTTCGCGCTTAGTAATGCCAACCACAATGCAAAGCTTAAACGAATGAAAGCTAAGCTGGAGGAATACAACTATGAATTAACGTACAAACCAGGCAAGACGAACGTAGTCGCAGATGCCTTTTTCAGATTGCCACTCGAACTAAATGCGCTCACTTCCAGCTCCGGGACAGTACACAGCGCAGACGAGGACAACACCGACCTTATTCCGCATTGCGAAGCTCCACTGAATTTTTTTAAAAGCCAGATAATCCTTTCTGAAGGCAAGGAAATAACCGCATACGAACAACCACACCCAGGGTGCCATCGGCATTATTTACGTTTGCGAGATATAAACAAGCATAGTCTATTGAAGGTATTGAAAAAAAATCTAAACCCGAGTGTCACCAATAGAGTCAAAATACCTGAGAAGTTTCTGCAGATGCTTCAAGAAGTCAAGAAGGAACACTTTTCAAAATTTCGAATTCGAATTACGCAGCGTGTCGTCGATGATATAGCCAACGAAGAAAATAAACTCAAAATAATAAAAAAAGAACATCACAGAGCACATAGAAACCATCGGGAAAATAAAGAACAAATTTTAGAGAGGTACTATTTTCCTAAAATGAATAGTCTGGTGAAAAAATATACTGCTAACTGCGAAACATGTAACCTTAATAAATATAATCGACACCCACAGAAACCTGAGTTACAGGAAACATCGTGTCCCGAGTTTCCAACGCAAATATTGCACGTGGATATTTGGGATATAATGGGTGAAAAATATATAGCCTGCATCGATAAATTTAGCAAATTTGCTAAATTTTTTCGCATAAAAAACAAATCTGCTTTGCACCTGAGACAAAAAATCCTCAAAATTTTACATTATTTTTCTATTCCTCAAACCTTAAAATCAGACAACGAAGGGGGCTTTATAAGCCCCATAATTCACAATCTCCTCCAAGAACTAGGTATCGAAGTATATTAAACACCGCCGCAAAAAAGTGAGGTTAATGGAACAATTGAGAGACTTCACTCAAAAATACTGGAAATCGTGAGATGCTTGTCGAAAGAATACCCTAATCTTTCTCCCAATGAAGTGGTGAATATAGCCGTCGACAGGTACAATAATTCTTTTCATTCCATAACTAAGAGAAAACCAGTAGATATATTTTTCAACCGATCCGAAAGAGTTATTTACCAAAACCTACCTGATTTTAAAACAAAGCTGAACCAAAACCTTAAATACGAAATTTTGCGAAATCAAGAAAAAGTACTGAAAAAACATAATACCAAACGGTCGGCTCCTAAAGATTATAAGCCCGGTGATGTAGTTTTTAAAGTTAACAAGCAAATTAAGGCCAAGCATAAACCTCTATATAAGAAGGAAATCATCGCCAAAAATAACAGAGTTACAGTCACTGCTAACACCGGTAAAAAAGTTCACAAATCCCACCTCAAGAACATCTCCTCTATTTCAGGATGATCTTATGGAGCGCACATGCTTCAGTGGACATATACCAATATCACGGCCCCGTCATGACAACTAAGCAAGGAATAGGCAAGATTGTAAACGGCAACTTTAAAATCATCCACGCTATCGATTTACACCAATATGAGCAAGTACTTAGCAACCTAGGATTAATAATCCGTGATCGAGTAAACAGATCAAGCATTTTGTTCCCGCAACTCCATCATCAATTGTTCTTAATCTCGGGATTACTCGGACAACTACAAAGTGGAAAGCCAAATAGACCAAAACGAGCAATTAACTGGATAGGCTCAGCCTGGAAATGGGTTGCTGGAAACCCAGATACAACTGACTGGGATGCCATCGTGAAAACTCAGAACAGTATCATTCAGAATAACAACGAATAATTTAAATTTAATCAACGTATAACGAAAGTATCTTCTGAAATTTTAAATAGTTATAACAGAATAGTTGCGGACATTAATATTCATAATAACGATAAATTCGAACAAATGCTCTTCAACAAAATGATTATCCTCAAAGATGAAGTTGACGAGATAGTTTTGGCCTGTCAACTGGCTAAACAAGGCATTGTTAATTATAAATTGCTTGATAGCTCGGAGATTAATTCAATTATATCCCAAACCGAAATCCTTCCATATAAGAATGAAATAGAAGCCATTGAATTCGCGGAACCGAAGGTCTTAATAAAAGATTCAATCCTCCTCTATGTCGTTTGCCCTCCAACAACGGAGTCAACCGAATATAATCATGTTCTTATCCGTCCCACTATAAACCACAATAAAATGGTCCATATTAGTTATTCTGAGTTGTTCTTGGCCCGGAAATTAAAGTACGGTATTCTAAAAGAAGGTTGCCCCAGGATTGGAGACGTAACACTTTGCCAACAGCAAAAGCTTCAGAAAGTCAATTCAGAAGATTGCCTTACGCAAATTTTAGAGGAAAACAATGCAAAATGTGACTATGTATTTTACGACAAACCTTTACTTGAAGTGATCGACAATAGCTCAGTTTATGTAACAAACTTTAATGGTAGACTTCTCCATAGGAACAAACAGTGGCGGCTCGTGGGAATCAATGTAAGTGGGGCTAGTCTGCAAGGATCAGTACTTACTTATATTATTTATATTTAATTTTATATTTATTTTATATTTAAAAATGGGGTTAAAATAAATAAATACTATGCACAAATGAGTCAATTCAGTAACAAATTCCTCCGGGAAAATTCTACTAAATATTCGCATCAGCTTATTGCTGCTTATTTTACCTTGCGCCTGATTTTCTGTGTAATAAATATATCATCTGCTCATTAAAATGTTCAACTTCTTTACTAATAGATAATACTGCAAATAAATTGAAACGTTTTTTATATATATTATAAGGTTTAAAAGTTTCAGTATTCTTTAGGTTTGTAAATCATCTTTCAGAATCTGCTGGATCTAATTGGAGTGATAAAACGTATTTAAATTAAATTATTTATGTGTTAAACAGAAGAAATCATATTATTATCTCTAAAAGAAGCTTTACAATTCAGTAGCAGATGACATATTTAGAACACTTCATTATTGTATATTAATTTTGACTGGATTATAATCATATCTTAAACTTATCAATCCTATAACATGAGGATCATATAGTTTTTTCATCATTCATTCCTTATGATTAGACTTCCTTGATTTCAAACTATTTCTAATTGAATTGAATTAATAAACTAGAACCTAGGTTAGGTTAATGTAAAACATTATGAAGAATATTCGAAAATTTTATTAAAAAGTCACTAGAAAAAATTAAAATTATCATTATTCATATAACTTAACAATTTGATTACTTCTATTATCGTAGCAACGTCCCAAGCATCCCATTTAATTAAATCAAAGCAATAAATTCGATACCCCAGGCTTTCAAAAACAGATTGTTTTATTCGGGGACTAAAAATTCCAGCAAATAACCATCGATCTTGGGATGCTTCTTTGATTTTGGTAAATTTTAACTAATAAATATTTATGGTTTGAATAGCACGAAGATTAAAAATTGTCACTTCCCTAATTTGACGTAAGAAAATTTTTTAATAGTGTCTTCAAAGATCAATTATATTGTAAACAGTGTATTTTGTATTGTCTCACACATTTTTAATGCAATCAACATTTTGCATAAAATACCATACGTACAGACCTGGCTGTATCATATTAAATCATGTTTGAGACGAGCATACAATTTTTCTATCATAATTATCAAATCACGATAATATCAACAAGCACTGTAAAAGCAAAACCATCGGTTTCTCTTCAATTGCAAAACCCAATTAGCTTAATTTAACCCATTGGTACTACACACACTTTATTCAGTTAGCGAACGACGAACAAGCGATATACCAATAGAAGCTTAAGATTGGGGCTTAGTCCGTTGATTACTCTTTTTGCCATTGCGTATGACATGCACACACTCTGCGCTCAGTGATTTTTTTTTATTCGTTCCCTCTCTTTTCTGGGGCTAGTTCAATTTAGCCCGGCGCACATTGCATGTGGAACAGAATATGGAAAAAGAATATGAAGAGAGCATCGCGCGAGTTACGTACACAATCATACTATTGTATTAAGCATGTTGAATTATATGTAGTATCATATGGCATTGTATCCAAATTGAATTTAGCTCAATCATGTAAAATTAAAACGTGTCGACATCGATTTGCAAGTTCAGCAAAGCAAGCAAATTCACAAATCGAACGATGTCGGCACGAGTTAATTACGCAGCATTCTAAACCAATAAATAGATCACTGAAATGTATAATTGTGCAGTATTCTTGAAACGGCAAATAAAGTTGTTAGTATCGAGTAAATTATCTTTTTTTTTTTATCCGGGTACGACAAGTATCTCGTTAGTGGCGCAGTCGGTAGGATACGCTGACGGTCTCTTTGTATCCTGGTGATAGAGTAAAATCCGCGAAGGAATATCGCGAAAGCTCTACAAGTTATCCTCGACGGTATATCGGGAAAGTAATTTGTGTGTGCGGCAACGAGAGTAAATCGTTAGTGCAAAAGGGAGCTGTAAACCTTGAACCAGAAGAATCACCGGTGGATTTCTATCCTTTACAGCGGAAAATGCTTTTATTAGCATTATTAATCGAAACGTAAGTCGAAAAAAGAATACTTCCTCCCATCCTCAATTGGAATTCATTTTTCACTAAATTTTTTTTCCTTTGCAAAAAGAAATTATATTAAACATTTATCTTAATCACAAAATATTTAAATCATTATTAAAATTATTGAAGTTTACAAAATCATTCAAATCAGTGAAAAATATTTAAATCATTATTGAAATTTATTATTAAAGTATATAAAATCGAAAATATATTAAATATTATTAAATACTATTGAAAACTATACTATTATTAATTATATAAAAAAAAAAAAATAAATATAAATACTATTATTAATTATACTATAATAAAATAAATACTACTATACTATACATATATATTACTAGCTATTGTGAAGTGTAGTGAAAGTGCAGTGAAAGTGTGCCGAAGTAAATTAATGTCAAGTCCGTATAAGAAATCGCGAAACTTTTTTTGTCCATATACAACGCGAGTGCGCAAGGCTTTTAGCCTCGACACAATTCAAGAGACTCCAGATTTTCAGTCAGTCTCATCTGACGAGTTTCCTTGCTTGAATAGTGCAACTGCGGAAACCAATATCATGGCACTAAATCAACAGCCACATGCGGTTGTTCCTGCAGATATTTTTGGTTCTTTGCGAATCCCTGACGCCGTAAAAGATTTGCCAAGATTTGACGGCAATCCTCGGCTACTCCATGAATTTCTCAATAACGTAGAGGAAATTCTCTCTTTCATCAGAGAAATAGATGGCACTCCTTACTCAAGAATAATTTTGCGAGCCATCCGCAACAAAATCGAGGGAGAAGCGAACGAAGTGCTGAATATGTTCGGGACCCCTCTGGTATGGGAGAATATAAAAAGCAATTTAATTCTCCATTATGCCGATAAAAGGACTGAAACGTCATTAATACGTGACTTGCATATGTTAAAGCAAGGTGACAAATCAGTCGAAAAATTTTATGGGGAAATTGTTGAAATTCAAGCCACAATGTATAATAACATTTTGATCCATGAGAATGACTCAAATGTGATCGAAGCAAAGAAAACATTGTTTGCGGAGATGTGCCTTAATACTTTTTTAACTGGGTTACGAGAACCATTAGGGTCTGTTATCCGAGCTATGCGGCCGGAAACGTTGGCTACAGCTCTTTCGTTCTGCATCAAAGAGCAGAATATATCTTACATGCGATCGGACAATCGACCACAGCCCAAGATAACTACTACTCGTCCACAGCCTAAACCATCAGGCAATAGTTTCTTTCTAACACAACCAAAACCATTTCTGAACAGTTTCCCTAATTTCTCACCAAGACCATCTTTTGGCAACTTCCAATTTAAACCACCAAACGCGCACACACAATACGCACCAGCTATCTTCCAACGAAACAACCCTTTCGCTCAAAATCAAAATTTTAATACCTTTGGGCGACAATTTCCAAATCCGAATCAACGTTTTAATACATTTGGGAAACAATTTCCAAATCCCAATCAGCAATATAATACGTTTGGGAGACCGTTTCTCAACCAAAATCAAAACGTTTTTGGGAAACAGTCGCATCCTTCAAAACCAGAGCCGATGGAAATTAGTTCGGGGAACACGTTTTTACGAAACCGTCCAATGAACCAACAGGCTCAACAAACAAATTACCCTAAGTACATAGTAGAAGAACTACATAACATTGATACTGACAACACAACCAACGAAGAATTTGCATACATGCCGCCTTACCTCGACCAAACAGCTTATCAAGCTTATTTGGAACAATATTACAACAATGAGGAGGCAAAAGATGACAGTGCAACTCCAACCGACCAAGAAATTCAAATTGACGACACCACAAATTTTACCACAGATGCCTCGACCGACCAACAGGATACATAGACATCAACAAACACGGTAACGACCTTCCCTATATAAACATTTCATCACCTTTTGGACGTTCATTAAAATTCCTAATTGATACTGGAGCCTCTGCTTCATTTATCAACCCAGAATATATTCACCCAGATGATCTGGAAGATATAGAACCAGTAACAATCAGTACAATCCTTGTTGAACATAAATTGACAAAACAAGTTAAATTGCCTAATTTCATTGAATTTAACCAACCGGGCGAAAACACATTTTTGATATTCAAGTTCCATAAATATTTCGACGGACTTTTAGGACTAGACGTACTGACCTCCCTAGGAGCTTCTGTAGACCTTGCAAATAAGACTCTGGTAATAAAAGGTTCTATCTTGCCAATACATTTTAAACCAAACCTTTCGTCAGGAAAACTAATAATTCCTCCTAAGTCTAAAATAATAGCTAAAATACCTGTTGACATTAAGGACGGTGATATTTATCTAAGGCGTACAATAGTTAAGGAGGGTGTTTATATTGCCGAAGGAATTTACCACACCAAGAACTGGTACGGTCTGGTTGAAGTGACCAACTTAACTGATTGCGATCAGGTTGTACTATTAGAGCAACCATTGAAAGTAGAACCACTCTGTAAAAACTATATAGAAGTTAACAATTTCACATTCCAAACCACAGCCCTTTTGGGCTGAAAAATGCCCTTTCCACATTTCAAAGGGTTATGGACAATTTCCTCCAAGATTTGCAAGGAACAATCTGTCTCGTCTATTTGGACGACATTATAATCTATTCTACGTCTCTCCAAGAACATGGCGAAAACCTCAGGAAAGTTTTCCACAAATTACGAAATGCGAACCTTAAGGTGCAACTTGATAAATGTGAATTTCTACGTAAAGAAATAGCATTCCTTGGTCATGTGGTAACCACAGAAGGAATCAAGCCCAATCCTGACAAAATTAGAGCTATAAAACACTTCCCAATACCTAAGACTACGAAAGAAATTAAAGCCTTTCTGGGACTACTAGGGTACTATAGGAAATTTATCAAAGACTTTGCACGACTCACAAAACCTCTAACAGAATGTCTGAAAAAGGACAAGAAAATTGAAATAAACGATCCATACCTAAATGCCTTCAACACTTGCAAAAATTTACTAATGAATGATCCAATACTCCAATACCCGGATTTTAATAAGCCTTTTATTCTGACAACAGACGCCAGTAATTATGCATTAGGCGCTGTTTTATCACAGGGACCTATTGGTCAAGATCTTCCTGTATGCTATGCTAGCAGGACCTTAACGGATTCCGAGATCAACTATTCAACAGTCGAGAAAGAACTGCTGGCTATCGTTTGGGCCACCAAATACTTCAGACCTTATTTGTTTGGTCGAAAATTCCTCATCATCACAGACCACAAACCGTTAACCTGGTTAATGAGCCTTAAGGATCCTAATTCTAAGTTAGTTCGGTGGAGACTTAGATTGGAAGAATTCGATTATAAAATCATATACAAAAAGGGAATTCAAAACTTAAACGCGGATGCCCTTAGCAGAATCAAACCGGAAGAATCAGTAAATGAAATAGATGTCAACACAAATGAAACACAAGCAACATTAACTCCCGATGACGGGGACTCCACTGTTCACTCTGCTCACGAAAACCTAAATGATGGCATACCCATATCCGAACGTCCACTTAATGAATTCAACCTTCAGATAATTCTTGAAAAAACAGATAAAAGGCCTCCCCACACATTGGAAACCATTTTTCGAAATAAACAACGTAGAACATTCCGTCTGCCCAGTTACACAGAGGAAAGTTTAGTTAAAATATTTAAAGAATACCTTGCACCAAATAAATTATCCGCGATCTTTACTGATAATGAGACATTCAAAATAGTCCAAACGGTTTATTCCAAATATTTCTCGAACTCGAAACTTTTTAAAATAATCCGTTGTTGTGATTTCGTATCAGATGTTACCGAGGAAGATGAACAAGATAAGATCATCAAAGACTATCATAACAATAACAACCACAGAGGTATCACTGAAACCTTATTGCACCTCAAAAGAACCTATTTCTTTCCATACATGAAAACAAAAATCACGAAGATCATAAATAATTGTAAAACCTGCCAAACCTTAAAATATGATAGGAATCCTCCAAAAATAAAGTTCCAACAGTCGGAAAACCCAAGGCAACCTCTCGATCATATATGCATAGACATTTACACGATTAACGGTCATCCAATCCTAACCATAATTGACAGATTCTCCAAATTCGCAGCCGCTTATACCTTGCAAGCTAAAAATAGTCTAAATATTATAAAGTCATTGAGACATTTCTTTAGCCTACACGGCACACCTAAACAGTTAACAGCAGACCAAGGGACGGAAATGACAGCATTAATATTCCAAGATTTTTGTAAACAATATGGAATTTCAGTACACTATATATCTTTCCAGCAAACTAGTAGTAACGCTCATATAGAGAGGTTTCATTCCACCCTTACTGAAGCATATCGAATTATACTCGATAAAAGGAAAAAGGAAAAACTAGAAGCTGATCATAATGGTATCCTAAGCGAAGCACTTATCACGTACAACAATGCCATCCATTCTACCACTAAACACACTCCATATGAAATGTTTACCGGCAGGACCCACATCTTTGATAAAACATTCACACATAATAACGAGCATGAGTACCTTGAAAATTTAAACACTTTCAGATCCCAAATATACCCAAAAATTAAGAACCAAATAGAAGAACTCATAAATAAAAATTTAAATAAACTAAACGCTAACCGTGAAGATGCTCCAAGCTTAAAAGAAAACGAACTTATATTTAGGAAAGAATGTAGAAGAAATAAAATCACCCCTAGGTTCACACAGCACAAAGTCCGAAAAAATAATCGAGTTACAATAATCACTACAAAAAACCAAAAGCTCCACAAGGCAAGAATTAAGAGGAGACGGAAATACCAACATAACCTAGAAACCCAAAGTAACACCAGTCAACTAACGAGAACATTATCTCCCTTACAGACTTTGGCTGACACACGGACAGATTATGGAAACACACCAGTTAACGGACAACCAAGCGATACTCCCACTGCAATTAGGGAAAGCCAAGACAATTAGTACGTACAGGAACCTTATACACATTATAAGACTCGACGACTACAAGCAAAATATCGACAAACTCACGGACACCTTAAACACTCTAAAGAACATAAGCTATCTGCAAGGATCCATTAGAGTCACGCAATTCAAACTTAATGAACTAAATAGCAAATACATTTCATTGATCCCTAGAGTCAGAAATAGGAGGGGATTGGTCAACGGATTGGGTACACTTATCAAAACTATTACAGGGAACATGGACGCCAATGACGCAAAAACCATAAATAGCCAAATCGAACAACTCTCTTCCGATAAAGATCACATTGTAAAAGAAATATCTGTTCAGGCAAGGATTAATTCGGATATGATGCAAAGATTCCAAGCAATCACCGATCACATAAATAATGAAACGGAAACTATTCAAAATTATCTAAATAACTACCAAAACCAGATACGAACTAACCGAGACACACTTTTGCATGCACAGTATTTAAATCAAATTAATTTCAATATAGATCTTTTAACAAACCATATTTCAAATGTAGCCGAGACAATTTTACTATCAAGAATAAATATTGTACCAAAACAAATTTTAAATCCTAGTGAACTCAGTGAAATATACGATGTATTACACAATCAATCGATAAATTTAATATCCGATGAGCACATTTATGAACTTTTAGAAATTCAAGCATATTATAATCAAATTTAATTCTCAATGTAAGAATTCCAATTCTTTCCAATCAAACATTTTCCTTATTCCACATAATCCCATTGCCAATTAATCAAACACAACAAATTAATACCAGTCCATACATACTCCTTAACCCTCAAAGTATTCAATATTTCGACAAATCCTGTAACAAAATCGAGGAAGCCTACTACTGCAAGGAATCTTTTCGACAAGAAAGCGTTAACGACTCCTGTATTGGAAATTTACTCCTTAATGTTCCTGCTCGATGCACTGTTGAAGAAGAAGTACACTCTATAACCCAGCCAGAACCTAATCACATTTTAATGGTTAATGCACCCAAGACAAGGCTCAGATCTGATTGTGGAAACAACGTCCAATTCCTACAAGGAACAGTTCTAATCCGGTATCATAACTGCACGATCGAGATTAACGGCATTCATTATCAAGACAACCCTAACATTTTCTTGGAAAAAATACACATTTATCCTATAATTCCTGAAAATGTTCAACACATCGCATCCAAGAAATTAAGCCTGCCAAAACTAAATTTACAACAATCAAAAAATAGATTATCAATAAACTCTTTGGAAGTAATTACAGAAAAGCATAACTACGTCACTTGGTCCACGATGACAATCTTGGGACTGAGCATCAGCGTAATTCTCATCTATCTCGTCAAACGAAGGAAGACGGTCATCCAGATCTCGAGACCTCATGATGATACCATAACTGCGGGGACAGGAAGCAATCTCCTTTGGCCATCGCTTCACTCTTAAGGGGGGAGGAGTTACGTACACAATCATACTATTGTATTAAGCATGTTGAATTATATGTAGTATCATATGGCATTGTATCCAAATTGAATTTAGCTCAATCATGTAAAATTAAAACGTGTCGACATCGATTTGCAAGTTCAGCAAAGCAAGCAAATTCACAAATCGAACGATGTCGGCACGAGTTAATTACGCAGCATTCTAAACCAATAAATAGATCACTGAAATGTATAATTGTGCAGTATTCTTGAAACGGCAAATAAAGTTCTTAGTATCGAGTAAATTATCTTTTTTTTTTTATCCGGGTACGACAAGTATCTCGTTAGTCGCGCATATTGCAATTGCATATGCGAAGTAGAGATGGGCAAAATGCCTCATGACATACCACTGATCTCTCTTTTTTAGAGTATTTTACAGCATTGCGCCGTACTCTCAGTACACTGTTCGCTTCGCATTTCATTAAGTTTATTTAAACGAAAGCTTTCGCTCACAGACTATGCTGTGCTTTTTTCAGGCGCTGCACTGTAAGAAAGAGCTATGCCTCACGTGTCATGAGGCATTTTGCCCATCTCTAATGCGAAGTAAGTTCTCTTGTATTGAATTATATGTACATACGAATTTGTGAATGAAAATGAAATACAAATTTCGAAAGAGACGAGACATGAATGGATTTTAAAAACAGTTGGTGAGCGAAGTATTTTGATCATTTGTTTCGCTAAAATGAAATTTTATAGTTTGTAATAATTGAAATAGAGATTGGTTTCTTTACATTTTGTAATGGAAAAGGATGGTGGGGCTAATCCCCACTAGCCCCATACGTAGAGCCACCACTGGGAACAAAACCAAGATTTTAAATGGTACTTTTCTAATAAACATCCAAAATGATACAATTCAGATTAATGATGCAGTGTTTACTAGTTTGAAAACGAGTGCTGACATCAGTAACACACTTATATGTACTAAGTGCTGACATCAGTAACACACTTATATATACAAGTGTAACATATTGTGACTGCGAAGTATATTCACGGGTATAATTGAAATTGTTTACCAATATTAGTGGAAAAACGTTTAAGTATGAACGCCAAGTTAATAAACAAGAAGTGAAAGTTGTTGTTAAAAAAAAAACCCAAAGGGGAGAAAACGCAAGAAGACGAAGTCTGTGGACTCCGCCGAAATCTCGGATGTCGACGAGCCAAATTTTCTTGTGTCCGCTCAAACTGCGAATAAAATCAGTGCTCTCGAGCAAGAAAATCAGACGCTCCGTAAAGAGCTGTTTGACCTCAAACGGCAAATGGCATCGCTTATGGAAACGACAACTATGCCGTGCAAAGGAAAGCAACCCGCAGTGCCAAATTCAGGGCCGAAGAAACCGGACATCACCCAAACGAAGAGGAGGACATCTATTACCAGCCTGGTAACAGATGTCAATGAGCCGTCGCTGAATTCTGCAGTGGGCGATATGGACCCAAAGCATTCGCGCGCTGACCACGCTGACCAAGATTTCAACTTGGTTATAAACCGCAAGAACAAGCGACAGTCAACGGAGCAGGTAAATTTTTCTAATAAGTTTAACGAAAACTTAACTCGGACTAAACCCAACACTATCCCGACTCAAAAAAACGTAAAAATCCCTCCCATCACGGCTTATAAGATGAATATTCCTAAATTCATCAGTGAGATAAAGGTGCAAAGCATTGTATCTCTTATTAAGAATATTTCGAGTGATAAATCACTCATCCTATGTTCCTCATTAGAAGACCATAAGAAAGTGTTCGACCATATTAAAAACAGTGGTCAATTCGCGACTACTTACACTGCAGCCTCAGAAAAAGTCAAATCCCTTGTTATTCGTGGCCTGCATAGGGGCATCGAACCAGCGGAAATACACAATGAGCTAGTGGCGCAATACACTGACCTGAAGTTAAAGTCCATAGTACATTTTCTCACCCGCAAGGACCGGAAACTGAGGAAATCTGTTGGGACTGAAAACTTTAGACCCCAGTCCGGGCTTTTTCTAGTGCAATTCGAGCCTTCCCAGGAGCTAGCTGCTGTATTTAAAATACAGTCCATTTTCTGGCAAAAAGTGGTATGGGAAAAAGTTAGAAATAAGGAGAGGTTGCAGTGTTACAACTGCCAAAACTTCGGACATGTGGCAAGCAATTGCACAATCGTCCATCGCTGCGTGAAGTGCCTGGAGAGTCACACACGTGGCGAATGTCCAAAAGTAGCCGACGTACAGCCTGAGTGCGTCAATTGTCGTGAAAAAGGCCATCCAGCCAACTACCGTGGTAGTTCAGCCTATTAAGATATGGTGGCCAGGATTGAGGCGAAAAATATTCGTCGAGATCAGGCCAGAAGGGATCGTCAGCAGTTTGTAAGGCAGAGCGTTGCGAACTACATAAGAAGTGGTGTTTCTTACGCACAAGCAGTAGGGAGCACTACTTCTCGTAGCTGTGCGGCTTCGCGAGATTCTACCTCTTCGGGGTCAGCACTGACCAATGTCAATCTTGGGCTGATAAATGATTTTACCAGACAAATATTGGCGGCTGGAACTGATGCTGAGAGGCTGTTAGTCCCAGTCAAACTGCTGGCAACCCTTTTCAAGTAAAATGGTTGATGTGGCCACATTCAACAGCGCTTCACTCGTCTCGATGGCTCAAAGAGCGTCTGCTCAGCATCTAATTGATGTGCTGGGTATGGATTTGGTACTTATAACTGAGACGAAACTGTCAAATCATCATAGAGTTGGCTTTCAAGGATACAAAATCGTCTTCGACAACCAAAACGGTGGCAGTGTTCTATTAGTTAGGAAAAATTTGGACATGGAACCCTTACTGGTGCCTGATCTGAAATGTTGTTTCTTTGCTGCTGCTGTGATAAAAAGTTCAGACCCTAGACGCATCTTAATAGCTTTTCTATATGTTCAATGCAGCTCATCAAAATCAAATCTTTTACATGATTTCAGAGCAATCAACTCACTAGTTTCTCAATTTAAATACTCGCTTATCGGTGGTGATTTGAATGCGAGACACCCTCAGTGGGGAGATTCTTTTATCAACGGAAATGGTAGGGTGTTGCTCGATTGGCTATACCAAAGTAGTCCTCCTATTCCATTACAAGTGGTTGCTCCTTACTCTCCGACCAGACCAAGTAGTAGCTCAATAAAAGATTGTTTCCTCCTGCCAGATGATATGCTCAGCAGTATTGATCGCCCACACTGCTGGACTCAAGCCGGTATGTCTGATCACTTTACTGTGAGGCTAAAAATTCAGTTCCGCTCCTATTTCAGCCTCATGAAGAGACCCCCAAAAACTGTAAGGTTTTTCAAAAACACCGATTGGGGTACTTTTCAACGCGACATAGATATATTTGTAGGGAATCTTGATGTGTACGAGACCGAAAATTTGTCACACCGTCAAGTTGATAGCCTGTTGGTTAGCGTCAGCGACATCATTAGTTCTACTGTTGACAGAAATTCAACTTTGATTAAACTTGATAAGTATCAGGGTCACGAACTACCGCCGGATATTGTTGAGCACATGAAGGTGAGGCATATTTGGCGTTGCAAGTTGAGGAGGATTTTTCATAGACATGGGAGGGATCACCCGCTGTACAGGGCACTCTTTTCGAATATCAACTGTCTCAGCAAGCTTATTGCTGAAATGGTTGGTAAATTTCGCAGTGAGTGTCTTGCACAGCGGTTGGCTGTCATTCGGTCAGGCCCCGACATGTATAAGGAAATTTATCGGCTTTCTGGTAAAAAGATCAACCGGGAGATAGCAGTAACGACTGGCAATGTTTCTGTGTGCAACCGTGATCTGCAGGCATAACTGTTTGCAGAAACATTTCAATCGCAATTAAATGTTGTTCCGCCCAACTTCTCTGCTTCTAATAGCCAAAATGTACTCAAGGAAGTTAATTCGTTTCTCAATATTCACAACAAGCCGCTGGTCACATTTTCATCCGAAAACGCATCGGATGATCCGCAACTGTCAAGTGACCAATTTCACTTTGTCAATAGTGAATACTTGGTGCACTTGTTAGATGGTATAAAAAGTAAAAAGTCAGCTGGGCATGATGGGGTGTCTAGCTTTATTTTTTAAGATCTTCCAATCTCTATGCTCAGATTACTTTCCATAATTTTCAATAATGCCTTGAACAACGGTTACTTTCCCGACACATGGAAAATTGCTAAAATTGTTCCCATTCACATAAGAGGCAAAAACAATGGGACCGGCAATTTCCGCGCGATCTCTCTGCTTCCTAATTTGGGAAAGCTCTTTGAGAAGATTTGGTTGGAAATGATTTCCACCTACTGTGAGCTTGCTAATATTACACCAGAATATCAATTTGGCTTTAGGTGTAAGCATGGGACCCAGCACGCTATCTCGTACTTGCACGATCAGATTGTGTCACACCTGAGAGACACACTCCGACGGTTGTTGTGCCTTGGATATCAAGAAGGCGTTCGATAGTTTATGGCACGAAGGTCTTCTATACAAGTTGATCAAGTTGGGATTTCCAGAATTAGTAATACGACTCGCCGCAAGCTTCCGTAGCAACAGACAATTTTATGTTAGCGTTAATGGAGCCAATTTACCCCGGGGACCTGTGTTATCAGGAGTGCCACAAGGTTCTGTCACTGGACCTGTTTTATACACCATTTTCACTGCTGACCTCCCTCTTCCAGCGGATAATCCTCAAGTTAAAGTCCTACAGTATGCAGATGACACGCTCTTATTCGCGTTGAGCCAAGACCCGCTCAAAGTTGCGAAGAGCCTTGAAGATTACTTGGTCAACCTTAAATTTTATTTTGATGAATGGGGCATCAAGCTAAATAGTTGCAAAACACAGCTGACTGTATTCAGGAACCCTTCCAAGTATCGGGAATCCCAAATCATCCGCAATAAGGCCAAAAAAGTCGCTGTCTTGTTCGGAACTTCTAGAATTACTCCTAGTCCTACATTGCGCTACCTGGAAGTAGAAATGCATGAATTCTTGAAATTTAACCCCTTTGTTCGACATAGAATAAAAGTAGCCAGGTCCGCATTTCAGCGCATCAGACATTTTTTCGCCAAAAAGATGGGCATGACGACAACTGGCAGGTTTTACAACCCAGTAACTAAAAAGTGGCCGAGGAACTCTCTCCTATATCAGGAGACAGGTCTTGGGCCGCTTAGGGACCGGGTTGTAAAACTGACGACAAGGTTTTACGCACAAACAGACGGACATGAAAACGGACTGATTCGGGCTATCGGACGTATGAGTGGCTCTAATGAGCCATTTATGCGTCTAGCGGAAATAGCAGGACAGCGGCGGCTCATGGACATGTTGTTCAATTATGTTGGCCTTCCGACGAATCGGAGAGGAAAGTTAAGACCTAGGCTAAGTTTAGGTCTAAGTAGGCTAAGCTAATTGTATTTAGACCTAAGCTAGATTTAGTTTAGTAAATTCAGTTAGTATTTAAGTACTATATTGCTAAGTCAACCCCAGGTATTGTACTACCTGGGTAATAGTTATTAAGTGCAAATCGAAAAATAAATTAATGATGAAAAACAATTAAAATAAAATTTCAATAAGAGCCAGCAGGCCAAAATAGAATAGCCGCTAAGTATAAGTTCTTTTATGTTAAATAACCCTTTAGTTAAGTTATATATGTACAATGTAATGAATAAAAAATTTCTATTATATATAAAAAAACTCAAGCGCACCTGAACCGCTAGAAACACTAATGTTCGAAGAACAGTAGAAGAATCGAGCAGGTTTTGAGTGCATATTCCACCACATGTGCTGCTTATTACGGCCAAACTGTTTCAAATGCCACGTGTTACTTTCGTCTCAAGAATGCATTATAACTCATATGGTGGAAGGTTTCAGATATTACCACTGGCATGAATTTCAACGTTTATGAGAGCAAAACACGGGTTAATTATATTCGTTATCAGTTGCTTATTTCACATAATTTTGAAAGCAGCATCTCATATAACATCAATGAAGAAAATGCTCAGTGCCTGTAGCACTGTAACTGAAGTTGGTGTTTGGGGCTGCGATCCGAAAAATTTGCAGAATTTTGCGAATTGTAACATCGGTTATTTATTTTCATTGTAAATGTTTCCGGTATGTATACTAACTGTAAGCATTTATTGATACAAAAGTAGCACAACCGACTCGTGCTGGCAACCTTTCGCCAGTATCAAAGCCAAAAATATATCAAATCTGCTTCACGTTGTTTAATTACATTCGAAGTTATAGGAGTATAAAGAAATTTAGGGTTACCTGCAGCGAGTTTTTTCAAATGATCGAAAGCTTAATATTTGCTGTTTATTGTCACTACAATATCATTACCATTTGAAAATTCTACGATAAAACCGCTTAATAAAGATATTGCAATTAAACACAAAACCAACAATAGCTGGCAACCCTATTGTGGCTTTTCAACCAAATTTGGCCTGAATAATGTTTATGACAGGTTTCATTAATTGTATGAAATTCGTATTGATTTCATGACTGCACTGGAAGTTAAAGTGCAAAAAGTTTCATTTTCCTGAGCGAATTTTCAAAACCAAAGACACAAAAATTACCATAGCTGGCAGCACTAATCAAATTTTTCAACCAAATTTCCACCAAACAGAGATTAGAGTTAGGTTTAGCTATTGTGCCAATTTCATGAAAATCTGGTAACTTATTCACATTTCATAGGGCAAGAAGCAGTTTTTTTTCTTTGTAATTTTTCAAGATGGCACCACTGGCACAGACTTGCGCACAATTCAAAATCGCTTCTATCAAATCTGGTCTTACTTAAGTCCAATGCATTCTGCAAATTTTAGCTGTATCTGATTATTGGTTCGTGAGTTTCCGTGAATAGAAGTTTTTGATGCTAAAAATATAGGTTAACTGGGAGAGGGTTACCGTTCTTGTCCGACATGAAATTTCCAAAGTTTTATTTTGAACGTGTAGATATAACATAAGATTTATATACAGATTGATTTTATTGTAAGAAACGGACATTTTTTTGAATATTCGATGGTTTGAATGTTTTCACTTCCAAATTTTTTTTTTCAAAATGAAGACACCAAAATTATCATAGCTGGCAGCTCCAACCGAATTTTTCAACCAAATTTCTACCAAACGTGGCTTAAAGTAAGGTCCAGCAATTGTGTGAGTTTCGTCAAAATCGAACGATTCAATCAGAATTTATAGGGCTAAAAACAGTTATCTTTTTTAGTGGTTTTTCAAGATGGCACCACTGGCACAGAATCGCCCGCATTTCAAAATCACTTCTATCAGACCTGGTCCTATTTAAGGCCAATACATTCTGCAAATTTCAATTCATTCTGCTCATCGGATCGTGAGTTTCCGTGAACAGAAGTTTTTGATGCTAAAAATATAGGTAAATTGGGCAAGGGTTACCAGGCGTGCCCGTTATACCATATCTTTTTTTTTTTTTTGGTTATGTAAACAAAGCACAAGATTTATATATGAGTGGCTTTTTTTTGAAGAAACGGCATTTTTTCAAGAGAGACGATGATTTGGAGGTTTTCACTTTCGTTGCCTGCCCTAGCTACAGGGTTGCCAGCACGCTAATTTAAAGCTACACAAATCTACAATTAAATAATATTAATATGTCCTGAAAATTTCGTAATGATTGAATAGCTCTGTCTAAAGTTATCGAAATTTAAAAATTTTTAAATTTTCCCGTCCTCATTTTAGGCATCCAGCGCACACATAGGGTTAAAAAATTCCAAAGCATTATCCGATTCATATGTAAAACACGTTAGAAATTTATTTCGTTAACTTTATTTTTGCGAAAATTATTTGTGCACGAAATAATAGGTATATTAAAAATATCACTTAAATGGCCGCCGGCGCCAAAAGGTTAACAATAACTGACATTTAAAGAGACCTGGACCTATTCTGCATATACACTAATGTATCCTGAAAGTTTCAGCTCAATCGGATGGCGCGTTCCCGAGATTATCTCACTGAAATTTTTTGATGATATATATATATATATATAAAGAAATATGAATTTTTGGCCGAATCGATTTTAATACTAATGTTCTTCGAACATTAGTAAAAATTACAATTGTGATAAACGTTTCTGAAGCCATTTAATGAAGGTGTTATGTTAGGATAAATACGTAACAGAGTTGACTGCATTTCGACGAGAAGTAGTTGTCATCAAAATGTCAAGGGAGGCAGTATTCATAGTTACGTCGGTGTAGGCGACATAAGTGACCAGCTCACTAAAGGGAAGCTAACAATGGCTATGTTGTTGTTTGCATTTTGTTGGAAAGAAACGGAAGCATAAGTAGATCTTGGTATAAATCAGTTGTTACGAGTAGAAGAAGTGTGAAAAGGACCATTCAACGATAAATTTGTTGTTTATACTGTAGAGTGAGCGAGGTTTTTAGAAGTGATGGTCATCAAGTTGGATAAGATTTAGGGATTTTCAATAGATGGAAATTTGCGGGTACTAATTATTTGAAATACAATTTATTCTTACAGCATTAGTTCCTTTCTTGTGGCTATTGTTGGTGATTCAATTCTTCCAGGGAGAAAATGTAACACCATTCCAGTCAAAGTTGCTACTACTTAGGGAATGAAAACCTTATACCGCATCTATGAGTTGTGTTTCCGCTGTGGTAGCTGCGTAATGTAGTAATCAGTGATGTAGAATCCAGTTTCGAGAAACCTATTTAGCCATCTCCTATCAGCAGTGGGAGGAATTCTTTTGACGAAGAACGCTACTTTGTCGGTATCAACCGGAGACGTAGCCTTGTCTTTTGAAATAATTTTGACATGTTTTTGTTAATTTCGGCTATTGAAAGCTCATGAAGGAATGCTTGAAAATAGATGGCCAATTATTCATATCTTCCTCTGGGCTTTCGCGGTGATGCTCAAGGTTTTCTAGCTTATTATTTATATTATTTAATTTAAATGCTTGTTCCAAGAAGGCGTTTGTCACAAATTTATTTTGTTAACCGATCGTTCTCGAGCATATTTATAAAGTTGACTTGACAAGACTGATTGAGCTGACATTTTCGGAGGCTGTAGATGTATATGAGGAGTAGGTCCATGATTTGATAAAATAAAGATATTTGACCCTTTGCTGGCGGCGGGCATTTTAATGATTTTTCAGATATCGCTATATGATATCGCTTCAGATATCGCTATCTATGCAGAGTACATTTTTGTTGAAAGTAAGTAGTGTAAATAAAAACTTATCATGTTTTATGTTTGCTCATGACTAAGAATCGAATTGCCTAAAAGTAGGCAAAAAAATGTTCCCCAAATTTTGATTTGTCATAGCTTCTGACTGAAACATTGGATTATTGTGAAATTATAAGAGTGTATATATAATAACAAAAATTTTATACACATAAGGCTTTGAGACAGTGCGGGCAGCTCTGTAGCTACGGCAGGCACTTGAAAAAAATCCTTCAAATCATCGACCCTCCTGAAAAATTTTTGCTTTTGAACATTAAATTCAAATCATTGTTAAATTTTAACCTTAAACAACTATACTTGGTTGTTGTTGCTTTGAGTAAGGAATGGTTGATATAATACTACAAAAAATTGTATAACGTCTTTCCAAATTTTTTGGACACTCAAAGACAATTTCTTCGAAAATCAGTTGTTCCGTCTTATATGATGTTGATTTTGATGTTAATGACTGACGTTTGCAGCCCATCAACTAGCAGCACGAGAATCCTCAGCTCATTAGACTTATCAGCACGAGAATCATGACTGACGTTTGCAGCACATCAACTAGCAGCACGAGAATTCTCAGCTCATTAGACTTACCAGCACAGATTCTCAAACCTCTTGTTTAGCTTTAATAAAAAGTTTAAGTTTCTTTGTTTGAAAATAGCGGAAAAAGAAAAACCGATAGTTTTGAAAAAAATATAAAAAGTTAGTGGTACATCTTTGAAGTCAAGTTCGTTTGCAATTGGCATATCTTGCGCATCTCTTTTTCGTTCATTTTAATTTTTCGATTCGCTGTTTTTTTTTGGAAGTTTGCATTAAATGTACTTGAATTCTAAATAGTTTTCTACAATCAAGTTTTTGGTTGAAAGTTTAGAGGTTTCATTTCGTTAAGAAAAAAGGGAGTTTAGAAAAAACATATGGTCCTTCGAACCGGATAATCGACGCCGGATTGTGAAAATTGTATATTGAACCGGATAATGAAAATTAATAGTGAAAAGTGATTTATCGTTTGGTAATGTGAGAATTGTGAAATTGAATTCTGAAGAACTGATAGACAATTTTACTATTACGAATCTTTTATTAAAAGTAATTATTAGTGCGGTTCGCGAATCGGGTTAACGGTAATAGTGAAAAAATTAATTAAATTGAATGCTGCAAGCCGGGGTAAGTCCCAAGTGAAGTGTGTCAAGCTGGCCATCATATTCGACAGTGTCCTACCTTTGGTAATCTGGCGTACGATGCGAAATTCGAATTAGTGAAACGCAATCGACTATGCATCAATTGTCTGGCGCAAGGCCATAGGTTGATAGATTGTCCCAGTCGCAGTAGATGTGCAACATGCAGGAAGTCGCATCTATGTAATAAGACAAACAGCCACACCCACAGCAACCATTTCTAGTCCACTGAATGCGGGTGCATCAGAATTTCCATCTCGTCACACATCTTCACCTAATTCATCTCAACTCCAAGCTAACATACAGACTTTGAGGGCTGTTGCATCTCAGCAAGTGCTGTTGGCTACGGCTCTCGTAAGAGTAGAAAGCTCAAAGACTTTGAGTGCTGTTGCATCTCAGCAAGTGCTGTTGGCTACGGCTCTCGTAAGAGTAGAAAGCTGCATCCTTCGAGCATTACTAGATCAAGGATCCCAAGCGTCATTTGTAAGCGAAAATGCCATGAAGCGACAAAACGTTAAAAGAAAACACACAAACACCACTATCAGCGGCATTGGCGAATCGGATCGTTCTCAAGCTAAAGGGATTGTGTGGTTAACATTAAAACTCGGTGACGGACAGCCACTGGAATTTGAAGCATACATCTTAGATCAACTAACCAACTCATTACCAACTTGGAGGGTCACGTCTAATGTTCGAGGCCAGTTAAAGGGCTTTGAATTGGCGGATCAGGGAAGATCGACATGCTTCTAAGCGCCGTTGTCTATGCACAAGTGAAAATGGGTGATATGCACAAACTTTCGATAGGACCAATCATACAAAAAACCAGTTTGGGATGTATTGTTTCCGGAGCGTTGCGTACACCATTACAACACGATCTTCGAAGTTTCAAGGTTGAAATAATTAACCATGATGATTTAAATAATCAACTAAGGAAGTTTTGGGAATTAGAAGACATCGGTGTAACGCGGCCAGTAACAAAGGAAGAACAATATTGCGAAGAATTTTATTTGAAGACAACTGAACGAGATATAAACGGCAGGTTTGTTACCCGCTTCCCATTTAGAGAAGATGCCAGCAGACAGTCGCTGGGAGCGTCAAGAAATATCGCTATTGCTAGTTTGCTCTCATTGGAACGGAAATTTGCAAAAAACCCTGAATTATACAACGAGTATTCAAAGTGCATTCAAGATTACGTAGATTTGAACCACATGCATATATCTAACAACACAATTGATGTACAGCTTAATGAAGACGTTACCGCCGAATGCAAAGCCAATTATCTACCCCATCATGTCATATACAAGGAGAGCAGCAGCACAAGAGCTCGCGTTGTGTTCGATGCATCCCGAAAAACGAGTTCAGGATTGTCTTTGAATGACACGTTGTACGCTGGGCCTGCTCTGCAGGGTAGCCTGGATCATCTCGTACTAAAATGGAGATTTTTGCAATTAGTTTTCGTCGCAGATATTCAGAAGATGTATCGCCAAATATGTATGCATCCTGAAGATGCCGATCTCCAACGTATCGTTTGGCGCAATAACCCAAATGATCCAATCCAGGATTACACTCTAGATACAGTAGCTTTTGGAGTGACCTGTGCTCCATTTCTAGCAATTCGTACGCTTCGAAAGCTCGCTGAGGATCATCAATCATCTCATCGCAAGGCACACCACGCAATTTTCTATGAATTTTATGTGGATGATCTTCTTTCAGGTGGCACCAGCATATATCTCGCATTAGCTAAAAGAGACGAATTGAGAAATTTATTACGTTCAACAGGTTTCGATTTGAAAAACTGGGCAGCTAACCACGAACAGCTTTCGGACAACATCCCTATGGAAGATCGCGAAACCCTTCCCACTCTGGACATGAATCTCAAGTCTGGTCTTAAGACGCTTGGCATTATCTACCATCCCACTTCGGATGAGTTTGCCTACAAAATAAATATTAATATGACTGATGTTATATACACTAAACGCAAAATATTATCGGACATTGCAAAATTATTTGACCCCCTTGGATGGATTTCACCAGTCATAGTTATAGCTAAAATAATGATGCAGTCTCTATGGCTGGATGGTATAGCTTGGGATGACCGGGTTCCAGTTGATATCTCAAAGAGTTGGCATGATTTTAAATCAGAATTACAAACCCTGTGCAATTTACGAATACCTAGATGGTTGAAAAATGGTCCTAATGACATTCTTGAAATACACGGATTTAGTGATGCTTCTCAAAGCGCGTATGCCGCAGTTGTTTACATTATTTCTCGGAGTCAAGATCAGTTCAACTCATCCTTACTAGTAGCGAAAACAAAAGTAGCACCGGTGAAAGCTATTTCCATTCCACGTTTAGAGCTTTGCGGAGCATTCTTGCTGGCTAAAACCATACAGCGAATAACGAATGCATTAAAGGTAAATGTGAAACATACATACTTATGGACTGATTCGACAATTGTTTTATCCTGGTTGGCAAAGCACCCATTACACTGGACTACTTTCGTTGCGAACAGAACCACACATATCCATGAAGCAGCAAAATATATTCCCTGGAGCTATATCCCATCTGAACATAACCCTGCCGATGTCGCTTCACGAGGTGCCTTCCCAAAACAACTAATTGATTCTAATTTATGGTGGAGAGGTCCTTCATTTTTGAAAAAACCAAAGCAAGAATGGCCTGTAAACCCAAAATTGCCAGTATGCACTACGGAACAAAGGAAACAATCAGTCATATCATTATTAGTATCTAACTCTGAACCTAGCTTTGTAGATGTTTGGCTCAGCAAGTACTCTTCATTGAATCGGCTTATAAGAATAACAGCATATTGTTTCCGTTTTATCGCCTCGTCAAAGGGTAACCGCCCCACACAGTTATATTTGAGTACTTCAGAACTTAACGCAGCTTTACAGTTTTGGGTGAAATATACACAGCAAATGGATTAAAGGGAAGAAATTGAAAACCTAAAACAAGGTAAACCTATAGAGTAAAAAAGCAGTTTGTTGAAGTTAAATCCTTTCTTAGACGAAAATGGAATACTGCTAGTTGGCGGTCGGCTCAGAAATGCTGATGTTCCATACGATACCAAATACCCAATCTTTATTTCGAGAAAAAATATACTGGTCCCTCTTATATTTTTGAAATATCATACTCTTACATTACATGGAGGAGCACAGCTTATGTTGAATAGTATTAGACAAAAATTTTGGATCATTAACGCTAGAAATTTAGCACGCCAGTTCACACAAAGGTGCATAACATGCTATAAAATGAAAGCTCAATCTATGACACAACTCATGGGTAACTTGCCTGAGCCAAGAGTGACTCTATCCAGACCATTTTCACATTGTGGCATTGACTATTGCGGACCAGTTGACTTAAAGGTTGCTAAAGGCAGAGGATCAAAAACATCCAAGGGATATATAGCTATTTTTGTATGTCTCTCAGTGAAGGCAATACACTTAGAACTAGTAGGGGATTTGACGACCCAATCCTTTTTGGCAGCTTTTCGACGCTTCGTGAGCAGAAGAGGATTATGCAGCGATGTGTATAGCGATTATGGTACAAATTTTGTAGGCGCCAATAAGGAATTGATACAAATTTTAAAGCGAAATCAAAATCTGTCCCAAGAGTTGGCTAATGAAAGCATCACATGGCACTTTAACCCTCCGTCATTGCCACATTTTGGTGGACTTTGGGAGGCTGATGTGAAGTCCACAAAACATCACCTGAAAAGGATTATAGGAAATGCAGCTTTGACATACGAAGAATTCAACACCGTATTGATTAAAGTAGAAGCATGCTTGAACTCAAGACCTCTTTGTCCGTAGACGAACGACCCTAACGATTTGAATGCCTTAACGCCAGGACATTTTCTTGTTGAAAATACGTTATTAGCAATACCAGAAGACAATCTCATGGATTCACAACTCAACCGTTTGAGTCGCTGGCAATTCACCCAACGGCTAACGCAAGACTTTTGGAAAAGGTGGTCCTTAGAATATATAACAAGATTACAAGAAAGGCCAAAGTGGAATCGTCGTCAGCCTAATATTGAAATAAATGATTTAGTGCTCATTAAGGATGAGCGTTTGCCATCATACAAGTGGCCAATGGGCCAAATTATAAAGACACATCCTGGAACTGATGGATTAGTTCGCGTTGTGACAGTTCGCACTTCCCATAAGGAACTAGATAGACCAATCGCGAAAATTGCATTGCTACCCATCGAAAAACCCCAAAATAACGAACAACATTCAAATGAATTATTGAAAACCATACATTAGAAGGCAAAACTATCATTACACCACTCGAATTCTGTACTTGAATCTTCGTAACCCAAGTTAATTTCCTAAATTTCCTGATCGTTACTATCCTTCTCCTATCACTTTGTTTACCCCGGACTTATTATTGCAATGGAAGTTCCAGCTAGGCGAGCCGAGGCGCCTGAAATCCTCACGTTCCTGGGCAAGGCAGTAGGGTTGCACGGAGGAAATGCCGCGCTTTATTACCTTGCCTTCTTCATCTTGCTGAAGCAATATGTTGCGGAACTCTGGTTCAACCAATTGAGAAAAGCTAAAATTTATATTTAGTAAGTACCAAAGAAATTCATAAAGTCTACTTCCAGAAAGATATGAGAGCTGCGCCTCATCCGGGGGGAGAATGTTCCGTCTTATTTGATGTTGATGTTGATGTTAATGACTGACGTTTGCAGCCCATCAACTAGCAGCACGAGAATCCTCAGCTCATTAGACTTATCAGCACGAGAATCATGACTGACGTCAGCACATCAACTAGCAGCACGAGAATCCTCAGCTCATAAGACTTACCAGCACAGATTCTCAAACCTCTTGTTTAGCTTTAATAAAAACTAGTTTCTTTGTTTGAAAATAGCGGAGAAAGAAAAACCGATAGTTTTGGAAAAATATAAAAAGTTAGTGGTACATCTTTGAAGTCAAGTTCGTTTGTAATTGGCATATCTTGCGCATCTCCTTTTCGTTCATTTTAATTTTTCGATTCGCTGTTTTTTTCGGAAGTTCGCATTAAATGTACTTGAATTCTAAATAGTTTTCTACAATAAAGTTTTTCGTTGAAAGTTTAAGGGTTTCATTTCGTTAAGAAAAAAAGGAGTTTAGAAAAAATATCAGTTTTCTAGCCGTTCTGATGCGCTAGACTTTTTATGTTAATTATATTTTGCGATGCAAACTAACAATAATAAATTAACTACTTTGTTTTTATTGCAGAACGGATTACGGCCGTGCATTAATTTTAGACGGCATCATCCAATGCACATTGCGAGATGAGTTTTCCTATCAAGAAATGATCTCATTTCTTCCATTATGTGCTCATCCAAATCCTGAAAAAGTACTTATAGTTGGCGGAGGAGATGGTGGTGTTGCCAGAGAGGTTGTTAAGCATCCGGCCGTCAAAGAAGTTCATCAAGTGGAAATAGATGAGCGCGTTGTTGAACTTTCTAAACAATACTTACCGGAGATGGCCTGTGGCTTTGATCATTCTAAACTTAAACTTACAATTGGCGATGGATTTGAATACATGAAAAATCATAAGAATGAGTTTGATGTTATTATCACAGACAGCTCTGATCCGATTGGACCAGCAGTTGCTTTGTTTGAAGAAAGTTATTATGCACTTTTGAAGTCCGCCTTGAAACCTGGAGGTGTAGTATGCTCTCAGGGCAATAACTACTGGTGTGGCCTTGACTATTGTAAATCGCTTTTCGAAAATTGTAATAAGTATTTTCCCAATGTGGCTTATTCATTTGCTACTATTCCCTCCTATCCTTGTGGAAGTGTCGGATACATTTTAGGTTCTTTGGACGAGAATCATAAGCTTGATGTACCCTCATGTAAATTTACTAAGACTGAAATTGATAGCTTGAATCTTCGGTTTTATACATCTGAAATACATACGGCATCGTTTGTACTTCCTCGATTTGTTGAAAAGGCATTGCATGAAAGTTAACGTCATAAAATCAGTTCAATTAGCTTTTAAGTAATAAAATTACTCGTTGAATGAAGAAATATATATATTTTCATGTCTTAACCAATTCATGATATTTATTTATTGGAATTTTATCAGTAACCGATTTCAAAGTATACTAATATTTTATTTTATTAGTTTTTAACAAGTGTTAACTTTAACACATTGTCTTTTATGGACAAAAATATTGATGATAGTTCAATAAAAATAAGAGAGTTTTATTATTAAGAATAAAATCAGATTTTAATTTTAAACAGCTCAAGCGGATAACAATCACTAGAATGACTGATTTTTGAAGAATAAGAGAATAATTGTGTAAATTTGGAATGCATGTGCTTATAATCATTCTATCTATACATTTAAGGCGATCCTTTCTTAACACGAAACTGGCCTAACCACCCATTCACCGCCACCGAATGTTTTTTAAAGCTGCGCCATTTTTAGACCAGCGTGCTTCGTAAATTACGTTGTAAATCCAAATTTAAAGAATTTAAACGCTTGTTGTATAGTTCCATAATATGGTGTTTATCATAAGAAGATTTAATGGTAATATATCGCCGATTTTGATAGACATGCTTTGCTGGCTGCTACCTGGAAGATTTTTTACTAATTTTCGAAGAAAATTAGAATTCAACTCGTTTCAAAAATTCATATTTCTATATATATATATATATATATATATATATATATATATATATATATATATATATATATATATATATATATATATATATATATATATATATATATATATATATATATATATATATATATATATATATATATATATATATATATATATATATATATATATATATATATATACAAATATATATATATATATATACAAATATATATATATATATATATATATATATATATATATATATATATATATATATATATATATATATATATATATATATACATATATATATGTATATATATATATATATACATATATATATATATATATATATATATATATATATATATATATATATATATATATATATATATATATATATATATGTATATATATATATATATATATATATATATATATATATATATATATATATATATATATATAAATATTAGGTTGCGGCAGATGAAATTTTTAAACAGCTGTAACATTTTATAGACACAATTTATTTAATCAAAATAGGTACCAATAGATGCAATACACTTTGGCCAACGAGATACAAGTACATTTATTCCAGTTTTGTTGAGGTCCGAGTTTCTGGTTCGAAGAAACTCCTCGAAGGCATTTTTGACAGCAGCTTCAGTATTAAATCTTTTTCCTGTCAAAAAGGGATCCAAATGTTTAAAGAAATGGTAATCTGTTGGTGAGAGTACTGGTGAATATCGAGGGTAAGGCACAACTCGTTTAATTTTTGGACCGTTGTTTTCGGTACATGAGGTCGTGCGTTATCATGAAGCAGTATCATTTCATCCCTGTTGACAAGCCTAGGTCGTTGGACTATCAATTTGTGATGCATTTCATCCAGTTGGGCACAGTATTTCTCAGCACTGATGGTTTCGCCAGGATGCAGGAACGAATAACTCCAGCTACAGACCACCAAACAGTTACCATTATTTTCTTTGGATGAAGGCTTGGTTTTGGCATGTGTCCTGGCGCTTCATAGGCATCTAGCCTTTGGGCCGATCGACGACGATTATCGTATAAAATCCACTTTTTATCGCAGGTCACAATTCGGTGCAAGAACGGTTCCTTATTGTTGCGGGAGAGAAGGGAACTTAAAATCTCCATTCGAAACGTCATGTTTTGCTGGGTAAGATCATGCGGAACCCATTTTTCAAGCTTTTTCACTTTTCCAAGTTCATGCAAGTGGTGGCAAACTGTCGAATTGAGAACGCCTGATTTCTCGGCAAGATCCCTTATGATTTGGCGGAAGGCAGTCTCCACTAATACACGCAGCTTGTCGTTATCGATCGATGGTCCTGGGTGTCCACGTGGCTCCATTTCAAGGTCCATATCTCCGGATCGAAATTTTTCGAACCACCGCCAAGTGGCTCGTTTGCTATTTGTATCAGGCCCAAATGCGCTGCTGATATTCCTCGTTGCTTCCGTTACTTTGTGCCGTAATTTAAATTCGTATAGTAAAAGTAGCAGTTCCATGTTCACTTTCTCTTTTTGTTTTTACAATAACTATGAAGTGCAAAACAGAAATGACTCCATAAACCAAGGTAGCAGTACTTATACTTCAATATGCCATATCATTTGCGCCGCCTTGTACTGACATAATATACTAAAATTGCAGCCAAATTTATGTGATTGCTCAATCGGCCATTTCATCTGTAGCAACCTAATATATAAATAAATATATATATATATATATATATATATATATATATATATATATATATATATTTACAGATATATATATATATATATATATATATATATATATATATATATATATATATATATATATATATATATATATATATATATATAAATATATATATATCAGCAAAATGATTAAAGGAGATAATCTCTGGAGTGGCCGATCCGATTGAGCTGAAATTTTTGATATATTTAGATGCATACAGTTGATAGATTCATGATTTTGAGCCGTGTGAGGGTGCAGCATGCCTAAAAGTAGGCAAGGATTTTTTTTCAAATTTTGATTTGTTATTACTTCTGACAAAATCATTGGATCATCGTAAAATTTGCAGAGCGTATTGATGTGGACTAAAATTTAACACACATCGATTTTCAAGATAATGCGAGTAACCCTGTAGCTACGGCAGGCTCCTGAAACAAAATCCTTGGTAAAACTTGGATACTTGTCCGCTAGTTGCGTTATTCGCCACCAGAGGGAGAATCGGCGGTAGATTTAGTAAAATTCAGTGGCTCTCAAACGGCTGTCAATTTCGGTTGTCTACATTGTCAAACAAAGACAATTTCAATTTCACCGACATTGAACTCACATTTGACATCGAAAAAATGCCTGGAATGAATGATATATTACTTTAATAGTAATCTTTAACAAAAAATAAAGGTCTTGTGCTGCGTAATGAGAACATATTTCAGAAAACTCATACGTGTTCCCACAGCTGGAAATTCATTTGCTGGTAGTATTGGTAGGTGCGCGCCCATGAAAAAATTAGCTCACATATTAATCTTGCGAAATCGATAGCTGCGGGGACATCTATCCAAAATCTCTCTTCATATTAAGATGCAACCAAAATATTTTCGACAACGTCTTTCATTTAACTGTGGGTTATATGTTTAATGTTGGGTACAATCAGCAATGGAAATGTGTATATCATATGCAGTACTTTGGATTCGAGTTAAGTTCGCTTTTTACGGTAATTAGCTCGAACATTTGCATGAAGCTAGAAATGGAACTGTAATTAGATCATACATATTGATATTGTAATGTTGTCCATTGTTCGCTTTGTCCCAATATCTTGTATATTTTTATTAATCTTTGAAGAAATATGTTGGTACGCACGGATGGATGAATAGAAACTGAGTAAATTTAGAGTGATAATGTAATGCTGGAGTTTATGGATTTTATACTTAATGGTTTGGCAAATCACATCAATAAATGATCCTGATGAATATAAGTGTTTGAATATCGTAACACAATTTTGAATTAAAAATGGTATCGGAGGAAACTTAAAAACAACCAAGAGTAAAACTGGTGCCACATGAAATAATTCACGGCATATTTTTTTGATTTTCAAAGATAATTAATACTAAGTTTGCCTTGGCTTTTCTTTACATGTGTATATAAATCAGAAAAAAGATTTAGTGAGATTATTTAACGTAACGCGATTGAGCTGAAATTTTGGGTCGGTCCATGTCAGGGCAGCAGTGGGCATTTTAATGATTTTTTCCACATTTCTAAGGAAAGACAATTATTGTGAGAATTAAGTATGGGGAATGAAAACTGAAAACGTTTTATGATTGGCATTAATAACGGTTTGGTAATTTTTAATTCTATGTGAGCGCTGATTGCCTAAAAGTAGACAACATTTTTTTTTTTTTAAGATATTATTTGTCATAGCTCCTGGCAGAAACATCGGATCATCACGAAATTTACAGGAAGTATTTATGCCTATGAAAAATATACAATTCTGATTTAAAATGATTATTTGGGCAACATTTTAGCTAGAACAGGTACGTGAAAATTCTTTTCAAAACATCGAGCCTCCACGTGTTCTAAATTGCCACACATAAACAGTCTTGAAATTGAAAAAGAAGATCTGTATGTGGAAAAATTTACGAGAAAAATGCTAGGGGTCATAATATAGGAATACGTTGCAACTATCTTTCAATAAATGTTTGCATAACCGCTTAACCGTTCTATTGAAAATTTGAATTTTCGGGACATTTTAAACACATATAAGCTGTGTTTAATGAGCACGAAAAAAAAGCAGAGCATCTCAAGGCCAGTTATAGTAGCGCGGCTGTCAAAAAAAGTCGAGCAAACTAGAGCAATTGAGAGGCAAAAAAAAGTCGAGCAAGTGAGAGCAGCTGAGAGGCATTTCTCAAAATTCATTACTTGTCAGAAGGTCAACCTGTCACTTCACTAACAAAAAACTACACTTCAGTGACAATTTTTTGTTGGAAGTCGGTTCTCTGACAGTTGGAAAACAGCTGGTTGCTTGCCCGAACTTGCTCTACCAAAAAAAGTAGAGTAAAAATCGTGCTCTAAAGTGCTCTAGTTCAACTTAGAGCAGACTCATGAAACACAAATCAGAGCAACTTCGGGCAAGTTAGAGCAGCCGAATTGCTCATTAAACACATTTTGTTGAGATATCTCAACCTAGCTCAACCTAGAGCAGCTCATTAAACACAGCTATAAAGAGAGAGAGGGATTTATCAAAACATCAAATGTAATATACTTTCGGGTATGGTAAGCCTAGGTTATGAGGTGCCGAGGTAGAAGGTGCCAGTTCGCGAAGCAGCGATCCACTACCTGAGGTTTCGAATCCCGCCGTATGCTCATGGCTGTATTTGCACTCCAGCACTCCATCAATTGTCAAATCATAGCTTTAGTGACGACTGGACATAACACCAGCGCTTCAGAACATAAGAAATAATGTGGGACTTAAAAAAAGAGTAATGGAATCGATATCGGCTAATTGATATCAGCTTTCCCCATATCTGTCTCCTTGCCTTCATAGCTAAACATTCACTTCAAAATGTAATCCTCTGAGCTTTGGAATTACCATAGAAAAAAAAGTGAAATATTTTTAAACTTGGTGATTGATTAGTAAAAACGTACAAGCAGCAATATGATTGACCAAAAAAGTATTTCCTCTTTTAATATTTAGTCATGTACTTGCCTGAGCCTTTGAACTATTGGTGGTTTATGGTTAGCCAGTTCGAATAAAAAATGTGAGTTTTCAGAGACAATGTTCACATTTTTAATTTGGGAAGAAATTTAGATCCAAAAACCTCAACTCAGAAAACATATGCAAGCAAGACTGGTTGTTTTAGTTTAATGCTCGAAAGTGAAAAGGTTGTGTAAACATCCTATCGAATATAAGAAATTACATAACTATTCCAAATTCACTTAGTTTCTATTCATTTATTCGTGCGAACACGCATATTTAGTGCGCATCGAGTCAACGTCATTTATAATTCCCTATCCCGACCTTGTAAATTTGATACCAAATTGCAACTTTTTCATTTTTTATTAAATTAACGTAAAATGCGAACCTAACTCGAATTCAAAGGTGCTGCACATGATATACACATTTCCATTGTTGATTGTACCCCAAAATTAAACATACAACCCACATTAAAATTAAAGACATGGTCAAAAATATATTGTTTGCATCATATGAAGAGAGATTTTGGATAGATGTCCCCGCAGCTGGCATTGGTTTATCGGTTTTAATCTATGCTGCTGTTAGGTATCGTTTTTATGCTTTCTAGAGTTTGAGTGTTACTGAAATGGAATTAATGCAAGAAAATTTGATCATTCGATCAAAACCTTGTTTTTTAATAAATATTGGCCCCCCAAATGAAAATTACTTCTAGAAAATCTCACCAGCTCTTTACATACGTAAATTTGATGAAATCAGATGAGGAAAAGTTATTCAAAGCTAATGCCACCTGTCTCAAAGTTGTGTTAAAGCTCAGTTAATATTTTACGCGGTTCTTCCTTAATTAATGCACAACAAACTATCTAACAGGTGCGGATGTGAAATCTGACCAAATTAAATTTTTGTCTGTTATTGTGGTAATAGTGTTTTTTAAATTAAATTTTAAATTATATTTTTGACTTTTATTGTGTTAATATTTTTATCCATATTAAAATGATTTTATTTTATTCTTCTGGATACTCTTGCAGGTGGTAGGCTTGGCTTAATCTAACTGACACTACCAAAAACATGACTTGCATTTTCTTCAGTGCAACGACTTTAATTTCAAATCAAACTTAACTAAATCTAGTGTATGCATTTTGAGCACAGTGTGTAAAATATAATATATACAATGAAGAAAAAAAACTCTAGCGCACCTGAACCGCTAGAAACACTAATGTTCGAAGAACAGTAGAAGAATCGAGCAGGTTTTGAGTGCATATTCCACCACATGTGCTGCTTATTACGGCCAAACTGTTTCAAATGCCACGTGTTACTTTCGTCTCAAGAATGCATTATAACTCATATGGTGGAAGGTTTCAGATATTACCACTGGCATGAATTTCAACGTTTATGAGAGCAAAACACGGGTTAATTATATTCGTTATCAGTTGCTTATTTCACATAATTTTGAAAGCAGCATCTCATATAACATCAATGAAGAAAATGCTCAGTGCCTGCAGCACTGTTACTGAAGTTGGTGTTTGGGGCTGCGATCCAAAAAATTTGCAGAACTTTGCGAATTGTAACATCGGTTATTTATTTTCATTGTAAATGTTTCCGGTATGTATACTAACTGTAAGCATTTATTGATACAAAAGTAGCACAACCGACTCGTGCTGGCAACCTTTCGCCAGTATCATCGGATCGTGAGTTTCCGTGAACAGAAGTTTTTGATGCTAAAAATATAGGTAAATTGGGCAAGGGTTACCAGGCGTGCCCGTTATACCATATCTTTTTTTTTTTTTTGGTTATGTAAACAAAGCACAAGATTTATATATGAGTGGCTTTTTTTTGAAGAAACGGCATTTTTTCAAGAGAGACGATGATTTGGAGGTTTTCACTTTCGTTGCCTGCCCTAGCTACAGGGTTGCCAGCACGCTAATTTAAAGCTACACAAATCTACAACTAAATAATATTAATATGTCCTGAAAATTTCGTAATGATTGAATAGCTCTGTCAAAAGTTATCGAAATTTAAAAATTTTCAAATTTTCCCGTCCTCTTTTTAGGCATCCAGCGCACACATAGGGTTAAAAAATTCCAAAGCATTATCCGATTCATATGTAAAACACGTTAGAAATTTATTTCGTTAACTTTATTTTTGCGAAAATTATTTGTGCACGAAATAATAGGTATATTAAAAATATCACTTAAATGGCCGCCGGCGCCAAAAGGTTAACAATAACTGACATTTAAAGAGACCTGGACCTATTCTGCATATACACCAATGTATCCTGAAAGTTTCAGCTCAATCGGATGGCGCGTTCCCGAGATTATCTCACTGAAATTTTTTGATGATATATATATATATATATAAAGAAATATGAATTTTTGGCCGAATCGATTTTAATACTAATGTTCTTCGAACATTAGTAAACTCTAGCGCACCTGAACCGCTAGAAACACTAATGTTCGAAGAACAGTAGAAGAATCGAGCAGGTTTTGAGTGCATATTCCACCACATGAGCTGCTTATTACGGCCACATTGTTTCAAATGCCTCGTTTTACTTTTGTCTCAAGAATGCATTATAACTCATATGGTGGAAGGTTTCAGATATTACCACTGGCATGAATTTCAACGTTTATGAGAGCAAAACACGGGTTAATTATATTCGTTATCAGTTGCTTATTTCACATAATTTTGAAAGCAGCATCTCATATAACATCAATGAAGAAAATGCTCAGTGCCTGCAGCACTGTAACTGAAGTTGGTGTTTGGGGCTTCGATCCGAAAAATTCGCAGAAAGGAATTGAAACATTGGTTATTTATTTTCATTGTAAATGTTTCCGGTATGAATACTAACTGTAAGCATTTATTGATACAAAAGTAGCACAACCGACTCGTGCTGGCAACCTTTCGCCAGTATCAAAGCCAAGAATATATCAAATCTGCTTCACGTTGTTTAATTACATTCGAAGTTATAGGAGTATAAAGAAATTTAGGGTTACCTGCAGCGAGTTTTTTCAAATGATCGAAAGCTTAATATTTGCTGTTTATTGTCACTACAATATCATTACCATTTGAAAATTCTACGATAAAACCGCTTAATAAAGATATTGCAATTAAACACAAAACCAACAATAGCTGGCAACCCTATTGTGGCTTTTCAACCAAATTTGGCCTGAATAATGTTTATGACAGGTTTCATTAATTGTATGAAATTCGTATTGATTTCATGACTGCACTGGAAGTTATAGTGCAAAAAGTTTCATTTTCCTGAGCGAATTTTCAAAACCAAAGACACAAAAATTACCATAGCTGGCAGCACTAATCAAATTTTTCAACCAAATTTCCACCAAACAGAGATTAGAGTTAGGTTTAGCTATTGTGCCAATTTCATGAAAATCTGGTAACTTATTCACATTTCATAGGGCAAGAAGCAGTTTTTTTTCTTTGTAATTTTTCAAGATGGCACCACTGGCACAGACTTGCGCACAATTCAAAATCGCTTCTATCAAATCTGGTCTTACTTAAGTCCAATGCATCCTGCAAATTTTAGCTGTATCTGATTATTGGTTCGTGAGTTTCCGTGAATAGAAGTTTTTGATGCTAAAAATATAGGTTAACTGGGAGAGGGTTACCGTTCTTGTCCGACATGAAATTTCCAAAGTTTTATTTTGAACGTGTAGATATAACATAAGATTTATATACAGATTGATTTTATTGTAAGAAACGGACATTTTTTTGAATATTCGATGGTTTGAATGTTTTCACTTCCAAATTTTTTTTTTCAAAATGAAGACACCAAAATTATCATAGCTGGCAGCTCCAACCGAATTTTTCAACCAAATTTCTACCAAACGTGGCTTAAAGTAAGGTCCAGCAATTGTGTGAGTTTCGTCAAAATCGAACGATTCAATCAGAATTTATAGGGCTAAAAACAGTTATCTTTTTTAGTGGTTTTTCAAGATGGCACCACTGGCACAGAATCGCCCGCATTTCAAAATCACTTCTATCAGACCTGGTCCTATCTAAGACCAATACATTTTGCAAATTTCAATTCATTCTGCTCATCGGATCGTGAGTTTCCGTGAACAGAAGTTTTTGATGCTAAAAATATAGGTAAATTGGGCAAGGGTTACCAGGCGTGCCCGTTATACCATATCTTTTTTTTTTTTTTGGTTATGTAAACAAAGCACAAGATTTATATATGAGTGGCTTTTTTTTGAAGAAACGGCATTTTTTCAAGAGAGACGATGATTTGGAGGTTTTCACTTTCGTTGCCTGCCCTAGCTACAGGGTTGCCAGCACGCTAATTTAAAGCTACACAAATCTACAATTAAATAATATTAATATGTCCTGAAAATTTCGTAATGATTGAATAGCTCTGTCAAAAGTTATCGAAATTTAAAAATTTTCAAATTTTCCCGTCCTCTTTTTAGGCATCCAGCGCACACATAGGGTTAAAAAATTCCAAAGCATTATCCGATTCATATGTAAAGCACGTTAGAAATTTATTTCGTTAACTTTATTTTTGCGAAAATTATTTGTGCACGAAATAATAGGTATATTAAAAATATCACTTAAATGGCCGCCGGCGCCAAAAGGTTAACAATAACTGACATTTAAAGAGACCTGGACCTATTCTGCATATACACCAATGTATCCTGAAAGTTTCAGCTCAATCGGATGGCGCGTTCCCGAGATTATCTCACTGAAATTTTTTGATGATATATATATATATATATAAAGAAATATGAATTTTTGGCCGAATCGATTTTAATACTAATGTTCTTCGAACATTAGTAAACTCTAGCGCACCTGAACCGCTAGAAACACTAATGTTCGAAGAACAGTAGAAGAATCGAGCAGGTTTTGAGTGCATATTCCACCACATGAGCTGCTTATTACGGCCACATTGTTTCAAATGCCTCGTTTTACTTTTGTCTCAAGAATGCATTATAACTCATATGGTGGAAGGTTTCAGATATTACCACTGGCATGAATTTCAACGTTTATGAGAGCAAAACACGGGTTAATTATATTCGTTATCAGTTGCTTATTTCACATAATTTTGAAAGCAGCATCTCATATAACATCAATGAAGAAAATGCTCAGTGCCTGCAGCACTGTAACTGAAGTTGGTGTTTGGGGCTTCGATCCGAAAAATTCGCAGAAAGGAATTGAAACATTGGTTATTTATTTTCATTGTAAATGTTTCCGGTATGAATACTAACTGTAAGCATTTATTGATACAAAAGTAGCACAACCGACTCGTGCTGGCAACCTTTCGCCAGTATCAAAGCCAAGAATATATCACATCTGCTTCACATTCGAAGTTATAGGAGTATAAAGAAATTTAGGGTTACCTGCAGCGAGTTTTTTCAAATGATCGAAAGCTTAATATTTGCTGTTTATTGTCACTACAATATCATTACCATTTGAAAATTCTACGATAAAACCGCTTAATAAAGATATTGCAATTAAACACAAAACCAACAATAGCTGGCAACCCTATTGTGGCTTTTCAACCAAATTTGGCCTGAATAATGTTTATGACAGGTTTCATTAATTGTATGAAATTCGTATTGATTTCATGACTGCACTGGAAGTTATAGTGCAAAAAGTTTCATTTTCCTGAGCGAATTTTCAAAACCAAAGACACAAAAATTACCATAGCTGGCAGCACTAATCAAATTTTTCAACCAAATTTCCACGAAACAGAGATTAGAGTTAGGTTTAGCTACTGTGCCAATTTCATGAAAATCTGGTAACTTATTCACATTTCATAGGGCAAGAAGCAGTTTTTTTTCTTTGTAATTTTTCAAGATGGCACCACTGGCACAGACTTGCGCACAATTCAAAATCGCTTCTATCAAATCTGGTCTTACTTAAGTCCAATGCATTCTGCAAATTTTAGCTGTATCTGATTATTGGTTCGTGAGTTTCCGTGAATAGAAGTTTTTGATGCTAAAAATATAGGTTAACTGGGAGAGGGTTACCGTTCTTGTCCGACATGAAATTTCCAAAGTTTTATTTTGAACGTGTAGATATAACATAAGATTTATATACAGATTGATTTTATTGTAAGAAACGGACATTTTTTTGAATATTCGATGGTTTGAATGTTTTCACTTCCAAATTTTTTTTTTCAAAATGAAGACACCAAAATTATCATAGCTGGCAGCTCCAACCGAATTTTTCAACCAAATTTCTACCAAACGTGGCTTAAAGTAAGGTCCAGCAATTGTGTGAGTTTCGTCAAAATCGAACGATTCAATCAGAATTTATAGGGCTAAAAACAGTTATCTTTTTTAGTGGTTTTTCAAGATGGCACCACTGGCACAGAATCGCCCACATTTCAAAATCACTTCTATCAGACCTGGTCCTATATAAGACCAATACATTCTGCAAATTTCAATTCATTCTGCTCATCGGATCGTGAGTTTCCGTGAACAGAAGTTTTGGATGCTAAAAATATAGGTAAATTGGGCAAGGGTTACCAGGCGTGCCCGTTATACCATATCTTTTTTTTTTTTTTGGTTGTGTAAACAAAGCACAAGATTTATATATGAGTGGCTTTTTTTTGAAGAAACGGCATTTTTTCAAGAGAAACGATGATTTGGAGGTTTTCTTTTTCAGTGCCTGCCCTAGCTACAGGGTTGCCAGCACGCTAATTTAAAGCTACGCAAATCTTCAACTAAATAATATTAATATGTCCTGAAAATGTCGTAATGATTGAATAGCTCTGTCAAAAGTTATCGAAATTTAAAAATTTTTAAATTTTCCCGTCCTCATTTTAGGCACCCAGCGCACACATAGGGTTAAAAAATTCCAAAGCATTATCCGATTCATATGTAAAACACGTTAGAAATTTATTTCGTTAACTTTATTTTTGCGAAAATTATTTGTGCACGAAATAATAGGTATATGAAAGATATCACTTAAATGGCCGCCGGCGCCAAAAGGTTAACAATAACTGACATTTAAAGAGACCTGGACCTATTCTGCATATACACCAATGTATCCTGAAAGTTTCAACTCAATCGGATGGCGCGTTCCCGAGATTATCTCACTGAAATTTTTTGATGATATATATATATATATATAAAGAAATATGAATTTTTGGCCGAATCGATTTTAATACTAATGTTCTTCGAACATTAGTAATAATACTAATGTTCTTCGAACATTAGTAAAAACTGTATGATGTGCCGGAATTGAATTGCCTTATACTTACCCTATACATGCTGCATATTTGCAATTAAAATGATTTGTACGATTGAACGGTACAATGTTTTCAGGTTGGGTCATTAAGTTCGTGAAATGAGTAGTGGTCCAGTGAAATCCGACACAAAAAAGGCGAAACTTTGGAAAAATTAGGGGAAAGCTGAATTTGGTACTGGCGTGTTAAACAAAACGTCAAAAGTCCCCATCGATCCGAGTGCTGCGTCACTTTTTATACGGGGTCAAAGGTCACCGAAAGTGACCTTTCTTTGATATTTCAGTAACGGCTACGTCTTCAGAAAATCAATGTATGACGAATTTGTAGCTTAAAAAATTTCCAACAAAAAAGATTATGTAACTTTGTCCTGTTACTAACAGCATCGTCTTTCTCAACGGCATGTTGATATTATCCGATTTTGATTACGACTTGGCATGTTTGTGAGTTTGTTTTTCTATGTTTAAGAGGCGCATGAAAAAAAGCATGTACACAAACCTATCTACCACTCTTTAGGGTAGGTGGAAAATTTAAAGTGTGCTCCGAAAATTTACCACCACCCCCCGCCCCCCTTTGCCATAAAACTTGTAGGGACATCTGCTCGCTACCCTCTTCTCGGAAATAAACTGTATTGCTGCATCATGTATGGGATATTCCACGAAGGAGCAGGACAAAACAACAACATGAAAGGTGAAAATAGGTTCTGTATCATATCATGGGCCTAGGAGTGTGAAAAAAGAAGATAATATCATAGCATAATTCTGTAAGCGCTCAATCTTGACATTAATGGAGCTCAGCCCGCTGCAGATTATCCCCGAATAATCAGTTTTTTCACCAATCCTGCGATGCTTGCATAGCGCCAAAGGGACATGACACGTCTCGAAACCAATTTGCACCTGAAATTAAGTGACCTTGCCCTGATCGTTCATGGAATAAGACGGTATCAAAAAAGCCGATTATTTCGGGATGGTTCGTTTGCGGTGGTGGGTAGGGTGTGGGTGAAGGACTGGCCTTGCGATGTCAATAATAGGCAATTAACAGGATAAAAAGTGATCCCATCTTGTTTTACAGTGGGCAAAGAGTAGGTAACGAGCTCATTTCTGAAGATTTGGAATGGATGCTCAGGGATACCATTTTATGGAACAGGGGGAGGGGGAAACTTTTCGAAGGACACTTTCCCATCTACCCTGGAGTATGGTAAATAAGTTTATTTACATGTTTTTTTTTATGTGCCTCTTAAACATAGAAAAACAAACTCACAAACATGCTAAGTCGTAATCAAAATCGGATAATATTAACATGCCGTGAGAAAGAGGATGCTGTTAGTTCCGAACTAGAGGATAAACTTCATATACGTACATGGTTCATCATTAGAATTGCTAGCCTATTACATGATGCTGAAGCTAGTACCCACGTACGAACAGAAACTTTAACAGAAATATTCTTGAACAGAAATCTCAATCTTCTGCAGGGAATAAAAAAAAATGATTTAAAAAATAGCAGTTGTTTGCGAAAATGTAGGAATAACACTTAATTAGGCTATCATCGCAAAACTTTTGCGATTTGAAAATTTCAAATATTTATTATTTCACATGCACTCACCAGTTGCCTAAACCCTAAAATTCATAAACACTATAAATTTGCATACTTGTTTACTGCCGGATTTCGTCTTTCCGGAATATAGGGACACCCAAAAACTTTAAAATGCCTGCCGCCGTCAAAGTTTTAAAAATAGCCTAATTTAAATCTGACTCTGTTGATATACATGTATACAATATATATATATATATATATATATATATATATATATATATATATATATATATATATATATATATATATATATATATATATATATATATATATATATATATATACACATATATTGTATTTATATTCTTGAATCGCTCTTGATAGGTGTCGTTATTGTAATTTGAGCACCTGATGTCGGTCCTTTTTCTGTAGGTCGGGTACAGCACTTATTGTAGCCTTTAGAAAGCAGTCCTTTGGACACTGCCTTCTAGTGCAATACTAGAAACCAGGTGGTTAAGTTGAAATGTTGAATTCAAGTACAGTACAAGAGCTCAAACTTCAACTAGTATCAGGTGATGTAGAATACGTTCAGTACGTATTCTCACCTTTGAACAATTCTATTTTAGTGCTTACCTCTAGTACAATACCAGAAATTGGGAATTCTAATAAAAATGTTCGATGATTCTATTTTAGCGCTAACTTCTAGTACAATACCAGAAGTTAGGAATTCTAATAGAACCATTGGATTCAAGCTCAGTGCCAGAACTCAACTAACCTTCGCGCCCCTAGCAGCCTCACCAAGGATAAATAAAAGGCTTTGTCCACGCTGAGATTGATTTTATTCACATTAATTCGTTCTTTATATAGCATAATTGTGCTTACATTACATTTGCTTACGACTAATTATTCACAACATATTTTTGAATTGTATCAAGAATGAACTTAGATCATTCCTCTTGCTGCTTATAATTTTTATTGAATACCAATAGTTCAATATTTAATTTGCTGACGCGTATAAAACTGTAGATCAATACTTCGCGAGCAATAGCAGTATGAGAAATAACTTTAAAGTTATACATGAATGGTATAATAAAAACAAGTATCGGAACGTATCGAACAGATATCGAACATCCTCCCCTTCCTTTGAACGGACTGTTCAAAGTTTAATTTCTGCGTCTATCTTGAAGGCGTCAGGAGGAAGTTGCCGTGGAGCTGGTATTGGTGGCTTTGAACTTTTCGGTTGAGCGTGTCTTCTAAAAAACCGCCGTAGAAGACATGAAAGGCAGATGATCGCGATCGCCAAGCTTGAGTAACCAATACTATAATGATGAATATGATGATGCGCATTCGTTGCACCATTCACTTCGGCTGCCTTCAATGACGCAACCTTGTCATGTAGTGCCTTCAATTCGGGTTCTAGCGTATCCCATGCAGACGGTAAATGTTTTACTGAAAACTCCACAACAGGGACGACATCAGGAACATTTTTCGATGGTATAAAAGAATCCTTTATCATGCTGGAATATACAGTGTTGGCTTGCAGTATTGTCGATTCGTCTTTAATTATGCATCCGTTAGTCATGTTGATGAAGCCTGATCCAGTTAAGGTTTTACTTTGCATTCTGTTGTCACATACAATGTTGATGCTGCGTCCATCGAGTTATTTCGTTAGTTCTAATGAAATTGCATGAAGTATCTGGTCCGGATTCCGTCAAGGTGGTGAACTCGCAACGACTAGAAATCGGACTCTTTCGATAAAGAGCATGATTTTGCCTGCGAAGATACTCAGAATGATTGATGATGGCACACCAGGATAATTCCAGTTCCGATATCGGATAATATAAATCTCGATGGAGATTGACGATGATGAACGACGTTGAAACACTCATCGAATAGAACCTGTCGCTCATTGCAATAGGCACTAGAACTATATGCAGAAGTTCAAAAGACTCGTGAGAAATAAGCGGAAGTTTTATTCTGAAGATGAGTTGATCCCCTAGCATTCTTCTTTCTATCGACATTGTCCCATATAAGTTGAGTGGATTTTCGCGGGTTTCAATTAGGCGCAAATTCGGAGGAAAATTTTCTTTTATGATAATTAACTGTCGCCGCAGCTGGTCTGGTGTTAATAGTTGTGGACTCACCTTTCTGTGATGCGTATCTGTCATGGTTTTCAATAACGCATTTTGTATGTTTCGATATTTTGTCATCAGAAGCATTAACCGAATTGATAGAGTGTTAAAATATTCAATTAACTTTATCGTTATTTATTTATTTATTTATTTATTTATTTATTTGAGTCCATTTTAACAGGCTTCTGCCCAATTACAAAAATAGAAAAATTAAATAAATTCAAAAGAAGTAAATAGCAAAAATTAACAAATAAATGAAAATATTAGAATATACATATTAGAACTTCAACAAATTAAAGCTAATATACAATTCAACAACGAAGAAAGTGCAAAAAAAGTACTAAAATTAAAAAGAAAATCAATCATTACAAGAAACATTAAAAATTATGTCTTTAATTTGGGACTTAAATTGACAGAGTGTAAGCGGAAAAGAACCAAGCTGAAGATCATTATGCTTCCTGGGCATACGCAATAGCGGTGAGTTGAAATAAACTTCAGAACGCGCGAAGGGAAGAGAAAACATTAACTGGGATCTATCTGATCGATTGACGTTGCGTAGACACAGCATATAACCAAGATCGGAGAGCATAGGGCAATGGAGCAGCTTGAAAAGTAAGCACTCGTCAAGGAACACTCGTCGGGACTCTAATGAAGAAATTTGGAATAAGGAAAGACGATCACTATAACCACAGTAAGGGATTTTGAATTTAAATAACAGTGAGCGAGTAAATCTACGCTGAAAGTGTTCCACTGCATCACTGAGATATTTATGACGAGGAGACCACACTTGACAACAATACTCTAGGATGCTACGAACAAGTGAAAAAAATAAATGGAAAGAGGTAGCGATGCTAGTAAACGAAGAAGAGCATCTAAGAATGAAACCGGACAGACGAGAGGCCTTGGCAGTTATATATGCAATGTGCAGGTCAAATTTGAGCTTTGGATCAAAGTGCACACCAAGATCCTTAAAATTGTTCACAGCCGTAATGGAAGAGCCGTAAAGAGTAAAGGAGTAAAAAAAGGGTGACATTTTATACGTATATGACATCTGATGACATTTGGATATGTTCAAAGCAAGTGAATTATTCGAGCACCAGTCGCACAGAGTACAGAGATCATTTTGGAGTTGGAGGCAGTCGTTAGTAGATTCAATTACTCTGAAAATCTTGAAGTCATCAGCAAACAATAGGCAGGGAGAACGAATAAAGGAAGGGAGATCATTTATAAATATTAGGAATAATAAAGGACCGAGAATGGAGCCCTGAGGAACACCGGAAAGCGGACAGAAGGAGGAAGAGGTGGAGGAATGCACAGATACAACACAAGAACGACCAGAAACATATGATGAAAACCAAGACAAAAGAGAACCCGACACCCCATAACTTCGAAGCTTTGCAAGGAGAATTCTGTGGTCAACAGAATCAAAAGCTTTTGAGAAGTCGGTATATACGACATCAACTTGTTTCCGTTGGTCTAAGGCAGAAGCAACAAAGTTAGTAAAAGTAATACGATTACAGGTGGGAGATCTCCCTTTGACAAAACCATGCTGTTCTGGAGCAAGGAAGGGATGGAGGAGAGGAAGCAGCCTGTTGGAAACCACTCTTTCGATAACTTTACCAAAACAAGGAAGGAGGGAAATCGGACGGTAGTTGGAAACACAGCTTGGGTCTCCAGACTTGTGGATGGGGGAAATATAAGCAGATTTCCAAGTGGAGGGGAAGGAGCCGGAGGAGAGGCTGAGGTTAAATATAATTGACAAGGGAACACATAAGGACGATGATAGTGATTTGGCCAAAAGGTTAGGGATACCATCAGAACCACAACCAACATTGACAGTAAGACATTCGAGGAAGGATTCAATTTCAAGAGGATTGGTGTAAATGGAAGATAGAGAGGACGAAGCAACATGGGGGATTTCTTAGGGCAAGATATGATTATGTTGGGAAAAGAAGGAAAAAAAATATTTTGCGAAGAGGTCGCAAATTTCACGTGGATTAGATGCCGTAGCATTATCGAGGTACATGGAATCGGGGAAACGATGGGAACTTTTGAGGGAACGGACATAAGACCAAAAGGGTTTTTGATGATTAGAGCAGATAAAGGACTCAATGTTGGAAAAGTAATCTCGGATAGCTAGATTTACGACAGTTTTGGCAGAAGAACGTAGCCTCGAAAATTCGATGAAGTCCTCATGAGAGCCTGTTCGTTTAAATCTAGCTCGAGCGGCATCCTTAGCTTTCAGGGCCGTCGCCACATCATGACGAAACCAAGGAGCGTCATTAGGCTTGCGAGGACGTCTGGAAGGAGTGAAACGGGAGATAAGGTTGGATAGGAAGTTGTGAAATTTTAAGCCAAGGTCATTGACAGTGAGGCCGCGAGAGAAGGAGAACCAGTTAACCAAGTTCATTTCAGTTATCATACTAATGAAGTCAGCTTTATGAAAGTTAAAGCGCATGGCTCGAGAAGGAGCTCTAAAGGTCAGAAGATCAACTTGAAGTGTGACTGAGAGAGGAGGGTGATGTAAGTCAGCTTGGACATAGGGAAAGGAGGCGGTATGAACACTGATATTATGAGGGGGAATATTAGATAGAACAAAGTCTAGTATTTTGTTATTTGCATTGGGAACACAGTTTAATTGGGAGAGTGAACACAAAGATAAAAAGGATGAGGTTATCAATGAAATATTGCAGGATGAGATTATGTTAGAAAAGTTATGATTCCATATCAGGTTCGGTAAGTTGAAATCACCACATATTAAAGATAAGGCAGAAGGGAAGCTAATGTTGAGGTACGTGGATAGCTCATCAAAAAATTTATTATAAACCGCAACTGGGGAATTACAAGGAACATATACTGAAAAAACAATGAGAACTTTTGTGGGAGCAAGGGTAACGCGCACAGCAACACATTCAATAGGAGGAGACGGAGAGAAATCCATACAGAGTGTTCCTTGAAGAGACCTGTGAACTGCAACTAGTACACCATCACCATCGTTTCCACCTGATGTAGCTCGATCGCGATCACGGCGGAAGACTGTATGAAACGAGAACAGCTCATTATCGTAGATATCTACTGTTAACCATGTTTCCGATAAACAAATTATATGATCAGAAGAAAGAGTAGAGGAGAGATTCAGAGTGCTCAGCTTGGTCCTAAGTCCACGAACATTCTGGTAATATACATGAATTGGATTGATCTTATTAATTTCGGAGGTACTGATTCCATTGGCTCTGATTCCTGTTAAGCACACATTGTTTACTAAGGCTAGGGTGCTTACGTTGTGGATATTTGATCCTGTTTGATGAAAATTTTTTCGAGGTCTCCTGGTGAATTCCTTAAACAGTACACCAGATGGCCAGAATTCTTTGTGAAGCAGAAGATCCGTACCAGCAGTTACCGTTATTTTGAATGAAGAAATTTCCTGATTCTGCAGGTTGTCTGGTGTTAGCTTCTTGCAGAGTAGCAGAGGCGGTAAGTAGCCAAGTTTGGCAGTGATATATTCCATGATTGCTTCTGTTGAAGTGTTGTATGCGAAACGCGATGCAAAGGTGGCGAGGCAACTAACACATGCAAAGGTGGCGAGGCAACAACTAATCGTGGTAGAGTACGAGCCGGTTGACAAGGCTGAGGAAGACTTCCTGATGGTTCACGATGAACTGCAGTCAGTGCATGATCCGATAGCAAGGAGTCGGAAGATGAAGCAATAAGAACGGCATCAGCATCATTAGCGGAAAAATCGCGTTGTGGCACTGGTGAAGCACGCTTATGTTGAGCTGGAGGCTTGGATGACGGATTAGTTTGAGCCTGTGATCTCGGTGAATTCATTCGACGAAGATCCACTGGTGGTACCGATTATGCCGAAGTAAGAACAGGCCGAGCTCTATTGTTAGGCTGCAGCAGCTGGGGCTGAGTAGAAAGCAGTTGGTTTTGGCTGCGAGTACAAATACCAGCTGGTAGAGGAATTTCAAGAGAAATTGGTGAAGCAGGAGGCGAGAACGTAGTCGCTTCACAGGCAGTCGAAGCGGACGTAGATGAACGCTCCGTTAATGCGAATTTAAGGAGCTTTTCGGTCTCCTTGCGGGAACCCTCAAGCTGCTTATTTAGCACGTTGAAAGAAGCCTCGAGCGCAGCAAAGTTTCGAAGATTCGCCCTGAGTCTCTCAACGTAGGTTGAGATAGAGAACTTCCGGCATTTATCGCAATAGTAGTGGATGCCGGAGTCCGCGCGATTAATGCAGTCGCCAATGGGTGCAGTGAAACCTGCACATTTTGAGTGAAAGTAAAGTCCGCAAAACCCGAAGCAAGTTATTAGAGGTGTTTTATCAGCTTTGTCACAGCAAGTATTGGCGGAACAGAGCGACATGACCAAAAAATATGTATAAAAATTCAGTACAACAAATTTCAATAAATGAAAAATCGATACGGCAACGTGGTAGCACTTTTATAAGCAAAAGCACAATGCACAATCTTGGTAGCACTACGACAGAAGGCTGGCAAGTGTCTCGACTACAACCCGGTATTAACTAAGCTTCACGATCGATCAGGTTTGAGAATTTAGCTAAACTTGATTGAAGTAATCACTATGAGCTTAGAAGCACCAAAGCTTTGGAAGCTTGGGATTGAAACACTGATGGACTTTGGTGGGTGTTTATAATTGTCACTGATGAACGAGCTTTTAAATGTCACTATCGTAAGCACAGCATAAATTTGAACCGGTAAATTAGCAAAGTTATTTACAAAAAATCTTAAGAACAAGATTATCAAGAAGGCACTGAACCGGCACTCCGAAGAAACTACGTAATGGCGCGAGAAGAGTGAAATAAAACAAACTATCGATAAAAAGCGCGCAAAATAGAGGATTATAGAAAGCAGTCTCAGCAGAGATTCAGCAACGGTAAAGTTGCAGAGTAAATCTTAAAAAAATAAGATAATGTGAAAAGCACTGAACTGGCACTTTAAAAAATCACGTAATGGAGCGATAAGTTTTATTAAGAACACAGTCAATGCAAAATACTTTATACTCTTTATGTCATAGATGGTTTGATTAAGGTATTCATCGAACTCCTTAAGTCGAGCTTACATCCTTCCCTATGTATCATTCATGATGTTTATTGTTGAGTCAATCACAGACGTCTGATTTCGTAAGAGATCCAGCAGGTGTTGGTCGGTTTTGTCGAGGGAATTTATGATGTCTGCCATTTGTTCTGCGTATGAAGAGTCCAAAACACCGAATAAGGAATTTGCAACGTTACCAATTATATTCAACGAAGCTCTTCTTTTTCTGGAATGATCATGTTGTCGCAACAATTTGTTTCCTTCTTCTATCTCATTTATCATATCTTGGAAATGAGACAATGCAGGTTCACATGATACCTTAACTATTATGTCCTTGCATATATGATTTAAGTTACTGAGTCCCTTCTTTATGACAGTTGCTTCTCTCCAATAGTTTGTGGTTTTATAAAATACCACCACATTCCATTCATCAGATGACAGGAACGTATGAGCTAGTCGTTCGTAATAAAGTCCTGGGTTTGATTTGAATGGTGTCACGCAAATTTGTTCAAGTCCAAATATTGGCAATATCAAGCATGCAAGGAGTACCAAACTGATTGGAGAATGGCTCTCGCAGGATGTTTTGGACTTTAATTGTCCCTTTCTTCGATCAGAGGTTCGTTTGCAGCCTCGTAACTGTTTTGCGACTGGACTTCCACTTCGGTACTTATGTTACTGCTCGACTCTATAGGCAAAGGGGCGAGGTTGTGGATAGGCCTTTTAATGACCCCGCCTGCTGTCTTAACGATTGCAACTAGTACTAGATCATCGTCGCCTTTTATGGTTTCAATAATTCGGCCAAGTGACCATTGCATCGGAGGTATGTTGTTATCTTTTGTAACTACCATCATCCCAGGTTCTGCGTTATTACACCGCTGTTTCCATTTTCCCCTATACTGGAGCTCACTGAGGTATTTTCTTACCCAGCGCTGCCAAAATTGAGTCTTTAAGTGGACAATACGTTTCCATTGTGTATGACGATCAGCGCGCGAAAGTTGTTCTACGGGCTCGGCGATACTTGTAAGAGGTTCCCCCGTCAAAAAATGCCCTGGTGTTAGCGCTGTCAGGTCATTTGGGTCAGAAGGCATTGGTGTTATGGACCGTGAATTCAGTATTGCCTCTACTTGCGTAATTACTGTCTCAAGCTCTTCATAAGTGAGTGAATGATTATTCATACTGCTTGGTAGTAATGTTTTCACGGATTTTACAGCAGCCTCCCACAACCCGCCAAAATGGGGTGCTCTGGGGGGAATAAAATGAAATTCGGTTCCTCTGCTGGTACAGAACTTATCAATTTGTTCCTCTGCTGTTTTAGAATATATTGTTAATCGAAGTTCTTCTAATTGATTTCTGGCCCCCACAAAATTGGTTGCGTTGTCGCAGTACAAGTGTTTGCAATTTCCTCTTCTGCTCACAAACCGTTTTAATGCTCCAATGAATGCGTTTGTTGTAAGATCACTTACTACTTCCAAATGCACTGCCTTAGTGGCAAAACATACAAATACGGCCACATAAGTTTTCTGCAGTTTTTTGCCATGAATTTTGAAATGAATCCAGAATGGGCCACAGAAGTCAACACCGGTAGTCCAAAATGGATGACTAGACTGGACTCTCTTTTCTGGCAGAGTACCCATCATTTGAGTCAGCAGCTTCGGTTTTATTTTACTGCAATGAACACAATTTAGTACAATTGATCGTGCTATGGTTTTCCCTTTGATAGGCCAAAAACGCTGTCGGGTGATTGCTAGTAGGCCTTGTGGACCAATATGAGAATTTTTCACGTGATATTCTGTCATTATCAGCCGGGTTATCTGATCACTATACGGCAGAAGCATTGGATGCTTGGCATCGTACGCAATTGTAACGCCAGCGAAAAAGGAAAAAAAAAAACTGTAGACTAGCGTAAACCAATAGATTGATTTTAGAGTTAAGATAGAGATAGAATAGATCTTAGAGTTTAGATAGAGGTATAATGGATCTTAGAGTTAAGATGTAAAAGTATACATGGGCGACGACCGATGAAAGCGAGTGTTCCTCACCAGGTCAAGCTATCGCCGTCGATTCAATTTCAGACGATCGACAAATCACTTGACCCAGAAACGAACGACCTGTTGCGCAGCTAAGGGGCCATGGATCCAGAATGAAACGCAACACCGATACAAAACATAACCACATAATAAAACCGATATAAAACATAACCACATAGCACCGATATAACCAAGGTGAACTCGCGAATTTATGCACGCGAATGGCTAAACGCGACCGAGAATTACACGCCGGGCCATGAAAATAACTATTGTGGATGGTTGTAAACAATCAAATTGACAACGGAGTAAGACAGTAAATGTCATCGGGCGATCGAACCGCCACCATGCGGCGAAACAATAAGGGCGCGTTCCGATTTCCATCGGGCTTCAGTGCGCGAAATTGCACTTTAGCAAGCGCGTGTAGCAAGTGCATCGGGCCATCGCACCCGAACACACGTTGTAGTGCATAAACAGCCAGCAGTTGGCGGAGATACCGCAGTAGCGGGATTGAAACCACTAGCCGAGGCTTAATGGAAAGTAAACGAGCATGAACCTGGTCTCTTTTATCCAGAAACAAGGTGAGGTACAGACGTATCTAGTAGAACAGGGGATATTAATTGGAAATTAATTCTTTTTCACCTTTGGGATTGGCCGATGTTGGAGTATCGCCGAGGGGAACGACTGTGGAAATTTGAGCCAACCGCGACGACTTCGAGATCGGAGCCAACGGCGAAGAATTCGATATTAATTGGAAACTAATTCTTTTTCATCTTCGGATCGATACTTTGACCGAACGACTGTGAAGATTTGGGGCGACCACGACGATTTCAAGATTGGAGCCAACGGCGAAGAATTCGATATTAATTGAAAACTAATTCTTTTCATCTTTGGATCGATACTTTGACCGAACGACTGTGAAGATTTGGGGCGACCGCGACGATTTCGAGATTGGTGCCAACTGCGAAGAATTCGATGTTAATTAGAAATTAATTCTTTTCATCTTTGGATTGATACTTTGATCGACGACTATGAAGATTCGGGCCAACCGCGACGAACTCGAGATTTGAGCCAACAGCGATGAATCATAGAGCAGCGCCGCATTCGTAATAAGCGACAAAACAGCTACATGGGGGAATCCCCGAAGAGTCGACTGGATGGAAGCTGTGTATTAATTCAGGTTAGATAGACTATATGTATTTTAGATAAAGAATTTAGATCTAAGCTTAGTGGAGAGCTAGAATAAGTTTCTCGCATTGTGTAACGCGGCGCCGTCGGTAGTGTGATAAAACTTAAGTGAAATAGATTTGTGTATCTATCTGTAACGCTGGTGTTATTTATGCGCGTCGGGCGTTTGGACCTCTGATTGGTAAGGGAAGGATCGTCGACGATTTCTCGCTTCTAGGCGACGGTCGGCAGGCAATTTCGGGATAAGTCAAAGCGAGTGGCGCCTGAAACTTCGACTCACCCTATTCTCCGCGTGAGCTAAGCCACCTGAAATTGCCCCCTTTTGACTCTGACGGGAGGAAAAAGGGAACGGGAACGATTGGACGGTTAAAACGGTAACAAATTGGCGCCCAACGTGGGGCCTTAACGGTGAATAACGGCACAACGGTAAATGAGAAAAAAATATATAAAATCTGTGAAGCCAAGTCCCAAATTGTGGGAAGGCAGATAGGCGCGTTGATCGGTGACACAAATCGACAAATCGACTGTCGGTCGGGTACGTAAAAGATTGATGTCATACTCAAAAACCAGGGAACCGTGGCGATATTGATGATATCGGGATTGTTGATCCGGGTCTTACACAGTACACGAGATGAACGTGGAATACAATTTATAAATTGAATATTTTTAAACATTTTTCTGGATGTATCGAATACTGAAAGTATTTATACGGGTGAATATTGAATCGTTACATATACCGAAGATATTGGAAATTTAGCGTATTTTGATATATTTACTGACATATATTGAACACATTGGAATTAATATCGACGAGAGTGGATATTTGCATATCTTATTTCTAGTACATAAGTGAAAAATTTTGAATTCCGATATTATTTTGGGAGTGAGCAGGAGGTGTGAATAATGAATTTATTTTGAGTAGAGTGCGTGCCAGTGAGTGTGTGAAGGTTTAGTTTAAGAGGCAAAATTTTCAGATATAGGGCTGCGGAAAATTACTGTGGCTGATATTCTAGATGATATAGATTTGGTGAGAGAGAATTGTCTTGGTGTGCGAATTCCGCTAAAAAACAATTCGGTTTGTTTAGTGCATCATCTTGGTGTCAGTTGGTGAATAATCTGGTGTGAGTAGGTCGCGGTTTGGGTAGAGTTCGCTGGAGGCGTTTCAGGTTGCAGAGCGGTAGAGAGTTAACGGTCTTGAAATGAAGATTCCGGTTGATAGGTTGACCAAGGATGAGCTCACCTACGAGCTCGCCATTCGCGGTTTCCCGTCGGATACAGTGGATGCTATGAGGAAGACCCTGAGGTCTACGCTGAAGGCAGAGGCAGAGTCGGACACGTCATACGTTGAGGCGGAGTATCCGTTCGACTACGAGACGGACTACAGGGAGCTCGCGGCGAAGGTATTGGAGGCTGAAGAGTTGGTAGGCAGGGTGTCGGGCGATAAGGCTACGCTGGAATACTTAAAGGCACGAATCAGGATTGAGTTCGGGTTCCGCAGAGTGAAGAACGTGCGTTCCGTGACACAGGAGCAGAAGGACGCCGTAAAGGAGCTTCGGAATAGGCTCATTTTGGCGATGGGGAGCCTAGCGGAAAAGAGTGAGGATCTTAGCGAAGATGATACGGAGCCACTCGGAGAAGCGCAGGCAACTTCCATAGTGCAGCAGGTGAAGGGGGCGAACCCGGCAGAGGTGGCTAAATGGGGCCTGAAGTTTAGCGGGGACTCCTCAGGTTCTGTGAACGCTTTTGTCGAGCGGGTGGAAGAATTGCGGCAGGCAAGGGGGCTGTCTAAACCACAGCTTTTTAGAGCGGCTGTGGATCGATGAAAAGGGGAAGAAGTCCGGAACATGGCATTCGAAAGATCTCAAGCGATATTTCGAAGACAACTCCAGGAGGAGCAGAATAGAGAACGGGTAAATCATTTCGATCAGTACAACGTATCAGTAATATCCTTTAAGTTATTAGTTTCTAGGTCAGAAGAATTTCGACACGCAGATAGGATAGGGAGTTTGTTGGCGAAAGGTCGCCACAGGATAAAATAGCGTTCTTATAGGTTGGTGTTGGTTTTTGGGAATTAGATTATGATCAGGTTAGTAGTAAGTTTCCTCGGTGGTGGTGTAGCTATTAAGTTATTAGGTTAGGTTCAGAGTGTGGTGGCGGGTATTATAGTAAGGCAGTAATTTGATGTGAAGGAGAAAGAGAGTTCGCGAATGAATGGTTGTTACATCCGGGCTAAAAGATTACGAAATATTAATGATTACATTAAAAAGAGAAAATATTACCCGGTAGGTGGTGGCGACGTCTGAGCGCAACCTTAGCAGGTGCGTAGCCTAAAGGTCCTTTTTAGACGCATACTTGGGTGTTGGTACTTTTAGAGGCGCTTGATCGTTCTGTCTCTGATTGGTTAATCTCGTTGGGGGACCTGTTTTACGCTTCCTTTCTCCATGTAGTCACCAGAGGTAGATATTTTTCCCTAAAATGATAGTAGATGAGAGGGTCAGAAAATATCAGGACATGTTTGTGGTGTTGTTTAGAAAGAGTGAGGGAGTGTGCGACCGAATGTAGGGATGTCGTAGAAAGTAACCGCCCGGAATGAGACCGGAATTTAAAATGTCGCGAAAAACCTAAATCTAGTATAATAGAGCTAATAATATAACAAAAAAATTGAAACAAAAAGAAATATATTTAAATGAAGGTATGCGGCTATAGAATAGAAACCCGAAGTTACGCGAAAACCTAAGACAATCAATCAGGAACTAAGAATGAAATCGGCGCGTACGTCAGAACTGGAATAGTACCGAAATTCTATGGGGCGCGGAGACCGTGATCGCATCATTGTTTAACGCCTCCGTAGGCAGAATATCAGATGAGAATTACGGGCAATTCTCTGAGGAAGGGGGAAGTGTAACGCCAGCGAAAAAGGAAAAAAAAAAACTGTAGACTAGCGTAAACCAATAGATTGATTTTAGAGTTAAGATAGAGATAGAATAGATCTTAGAGTTTAGATAGAGGTATAATGGATCTTAGAGTTAAGATGTAAAAGTATACATGGGCGACGACCGATGAAAGCGAGTGTTCCTCACCAGGTCAAGCTATCGCCGTCGATTCAATTTCAGACGATCGACAAATCACTTGACCCAGAAACGAACGACCTGTTGCGCAGCTAAGGGGCCATGGATCCAGAATAAAACGCAACACCGATACAAAACATAACCACATAATAAAACCGATATAAAACATAACCACATAGCACCGATATAACCAAGGTGAACTCGCGAATTTATGCACGCGAATGGCTAAACGCGACCGAGAATTACACGCCGGGCCATGAAAATAACTATTGTGGATGGTTGTAAACAATCAAATTGACAACGGAGTAAGACAGTAAATGTCATCGGGCGATCGAACCGCCACCATGCGGCGAAACAATAAGGGCGCGTTCCGATTTCCATCGGGCTTCAGTGCGCGAAATTGCACTTTAGCAAGCGCGTGTAGCAAGTGCATCGGGCCATCGCACCCGAACACACGTTGTAGTGCATAAACAGCCAGCAGTTGGCGGAGATACCGCAGTAGCGGGATTGAAACCACTAGCCGAGGCTTAATGGAAAGTAAACGAGCATGAATCTGGTCTCTTTTATCCAGAAACAAGGTGAGGTACAGACGTATCTAGTAGAACAGGGGATATTAATTGGAAATTAATTCTTTTTCACCTTTGGGATTGGCCGATGTTGGAGTATCGCCGAGGGGAACGACTGTGGAAATTTGAGCCAACCGCGACGACTTCGAGATTGGAGCCAACGGCGAAGAATTCGATATTAATTGGAAACTAATTCTTTTTCATCTTCGGATCGATACTTTGACCGAACGACTGTGAAGATTTGGGGCGACCACGACGATTTCAAGATTGGAGCCAATGGCGAAGAATTCGATATTAATTGAAAACTAATTCTTTTCATCTTTGGATCGATACTTTGACCGAACGACTGTGAAGATTTGGGGCGACCGCGACGATTTCGAGATTGGTGCCAACTGCGAAGAATTCGATGTTAATTAGAAATTAATTCTTTTCATCTTTGGATTGATACTTTGATCGACGACTATGAAGATTCGGGCCAACCGCGACGAACTCGAGATTTGAGCCAACAGCGATGAATCATAGAGCAGCGCCGCATTCGTAATAAGCGACAAAACAGCTACATGGGGGAATCCCCGAAGAGTCGACTGGATGGAAGCTGTGTATTAATTCAGGTTAGATAGACTATATGTATTTTAGATAAAGAATTTAGATCTAAGCTTAGTGGAGAGCTAGAATAAGTTTCTCGCATTGTGTAACGCGGCGCCGTCGGTAGTGTGATAAAACTTAAGTGAAATAGATTTGTGTATCTATCTGTAACGCTGGTGTTATTTATGCGCGTCGGGCGTTTGGACCTCTGATTGGTAAGGGAAGGATCGTCGACGATTTCTCGCTTCTAGGCGACGGTCGGCAGGCAATTTCGGGATAAGTCAAAGCGAGTGGCGCCTGAAACTTCGACTCACCCTATTCTCCGCGTGAGCTAAGCCACCTGAAATTGCCCCCTTTTGACTCTGACGGGAGGAAAAATGGAACGGGAACGATTGGACGGTTAAAACGGTAACACAATGTTCGCTTCTTGCAGGCGTCTTTCGACTCTAATTATGCCATTTTGATCTAAGAATGGCGTTAGTGCACTTAAATTACTTTGCTTGCCAACCATTTTGCTTTTCTTTAGCAATGCTAAATCTTCTGGGAATCCTCGCTGTTGAGATTCTTGAATGATTAACCTTGTAGCGACTTTTAATTCATCGATACAAAGATACTTCTTCCGTCTTCGTGAGCTTTCGCTATTTCGTGCATTGTTGATGAAACGCAACGTGTATGCAACCACTCTTCTTAGATGCTAAAACGAGTTTCGGTGATCAATAGTAGCCAAGAAATTATCTATGTCTTCTGCTACTGACAGTACCACTTTGACCGGCTTCATCTCAAGTGTCGTCTCGAACTTAGGATTAACTGGCCAATTTTGTTCTGCTTGGTAGTAATTTTCTATATAATAAAAATTTATATATATATATATATATATATATATATATATATATATATATATATATATATCTGCTCCATTCAGGAATATTGGTCCATAAAACCAACATAAAGTTTCACTTAATTTTCCTGGCGAGATTCCTCTTGAAACTACATCTGTTGGGTTTTCTTTTGTTGGTACATGTCGCCATTGATCTACTGATGTCAACTCCTGTATAGTTGCAACACAATTAGCTATGAACGTTACATATGATGAAAATGATTTTCTTAACCAAGCAAGGACAATTTCTGAATCAGTCCAAAATGTACACGGTATTTCTTCCCAATGTAAGTCCTTCTTTACTCGTATGGCGAGCTTTGCTAAAAGTGTAGCAGCTTGAAGCTCTAATAGAGGCAGAGATACGACCTTTGTTGGAGCAACCTTTGATTTTGCACACAAGAGTCTTACTGCGATAGTGCCATCTTTGTGTTTTGATCGAATGTAGATCGCTGATCCATATGCCTTTTCCGATGCATCACTGAATGCATGAATCTGAATACTATGCGCCGTTCCTCGAGAAAATAAATGCCTTGGAAACTGAATGTTCTCTAAAGTTTTCAATTGTTGACGGAAATCCATCCACTGAGTATGCATTTCCATCGGTACTGCCGCGTCCCATTCAAGATTCAATTTCCATAATTTTTGTAAGAAGATTTTGGCCTTAATCACAACTAGGCTCATTATCCCAAGTGGGTCGAAAATGTGGGCAATGTCTGAAGATACGGTCCTTTTCGTCACTCTAGTTTCGTTTGACTGCAAGACTTGTACCCGGAATTTGTCAGAATTGGGTAGCCAATTTACGCCTAGCGTTTTTATGTGCCCATTGTCTTTTCCGTTGACTGTGAATTGGATTGCACGATCATCATTAGAGATGTCTTCTAGCAGCTGAGTGTGGTTTGCACAACATTTTCTTAGTTTAAATCCACCAGAAAGAAGAACTTGGCGTAATTGGTTTTTCATTTCGATTGTTTGTCTTAGACTTTTTGATCCAGCCATGACATCGTCAACATAAATATTACTGGTTATAACTTCCACGGCTAGGGGACTTGAAATTTCATTCTCAGATACTAACCGCCTGAGGCATTTTATCGCAAAGTAAGGGGTGGTTGTAACCCCATAAGTGACTGTGGAAAGTTGGTAGCACCTGACACTTTCCTTTGGGTCATCTCTCCACAATATTAGTTGATATTTCTGATCCTCTTTTCTCACCCTCACTTGGTGGTACATTTTTTCGATGTCCGCCGTGAATACAAACTTTGGAAGGCGTAAGCGCAAAAGTATAGTGAAAACATCTTCTTGGAGTGATGGACCTGTATACAGTACATCGTTGAGCGAAATATTTGTCGATGTTTTAGCCGAAGCATCGAACACCACTCTCAACTTAGTCGTTGTGCTATCAGGCCTTAAGACACAATGGTGTGGCAAGAAATAATGTGGTTTAGGAATATGGTTCGTGTTTACTTCTTCCATGTGTCCTAGACGCAAATACTCTTCTATGAAACTTGTTTATTGATTTTTCAATGATTGAACTTTGTTTAATTTCCGCTCCAAAGACAAGAAACGTTGTAATGCTCTTTCCTTTGAATCTCCTAATAACAGTGGATCTTTTGCAAATAGCAATTTCACAACGAATCTTCCATCCTTTTCGTGGATGGTGTGGGCATCAAAATGTTCTTCCCATATTCTTTCTTGATGAGTTAACTGAGCTGATGGTTCTACATCGTCCAATTTCCAGAAATTTCGGACTTTATTTTCAAGTTCGTTGGAGTCGTGGCTACAGATTCCGCAGCATATTTCAGACGGGGATTTTTCAACTACCTTGCCCGACAGTATCCATCCGAAAACAGTGTTTTGGAGTATTGGTAGCATTGGTCCAAGTCGTATTTGCCCAACTGATAAGAGTTCAAGATAGTTTTCTGCTCCAAGAAAGAAATCTATTCTGGCTGGATAATTGTATTCGGGATCCGCCAATTGAATGTTCTTTGGAATTGGCCATGCTGAGACATCGATGAAACGTGATGGCTGGTCGGCAGTAATTTGTGTTAACGTGAAAGCTTCAATTCTTGTTGAATGTCCGGTAGCTCTAGAATGCAACAACACGTTAACTTTTGACTCTGCTGTTTGCTTTCCTTGACCAATGCCTTGAATACTCAATTTTTCAGGGGTTACATTCAATCCAAGTTTGTTTACTAATTGCTTTGTGATGAAATTCAACTGAGATCCTGAATCTAAAATTGCTCGGCACTCATACTGTTGGCCATCCGGTGCAGAGATATTTACCACAATTGTGCTTAGCATCACATATTTATTTTTGTCAGTATTCTCTTGAGCGACCAGAGTGGTTGAGCTTGGTTTATTTTGAATTGAACCTAGATTGTTTTGTGACTTTACTGTGGTTGTATTGTGTGTGGTGGTATTTTGCTGGTGTGTTTTCACTGCCGATGCATCTAAATGAAGCAATGAATTATACTTCTTTTCGCAGTTTTTGCAGCACCTTGATGAACACTGTTTACTGCGATGCTTTAAACAATTCAAACATAAGTTGTGACTTTTTGCGACTTCCAATCGATCATCAGGTCTCAATGCCAGAAATGCTTTGCAAGCATATAGAGGATGCTATTCTTGGCATACAACACATTGTACAGCATTGGATGAAGTTAAAAGGGAAGACGGTTTGGATTGTCGATGATTACTTCCGCCTGTAATTTCGAGGCTTTGGAAGCGATATTCCAAGAACTTTAAAAACTCATTGACTGTGCTTAGTTCTCTAAGTTCAGCTAGTGATTGCTCATATAATGCGTGTGTAGAGCGATCTAACTTCTTTATGAGCAAGTATAGTAATATTGGATCCCATGTATCAATCGATAAGCCTAAATTCTTCAGAGCCATCAAACATTCATTTGTAGTGTCATGCAATGATTTAATAGCCGTCGCGGACTCTGTCACACATGATGACTGTGAATAAAGCTTAGTCAGAAGATGATTAACCAGCAGTTTTTTGTTGTTGTAACGATTCTTAATTATAGTCCAAGCGTCGTCGCAATTTTCTGCTGACACCGCTAAATGTTTGATTAATCGTTTCGCTTCCCCAGTCAGGTTGCTTATTAAGTAATGCATTTTCTGCGCTTTCACAAAAGAGCGACTATCAATAAGCTGCGTATACAAATCATAAAACTCAGGCCATCCCAAATAGTTTCCGTCGAAACAGGGTAGTGTAATTTGAGGTAATTTAATGTTGGAGGAGATTTGAGTGCTAAATTCCACTGAATCTGTTGCCTCTTGAAGCTGCTGTTGCAATATTATGACTGTATCATGCAACCAGCTCATCAGCTCGTTATAGTATTCAGCTGTGTAGCCCTCCTAATTCTCGAATACCGTGTTTTCCCAAATCAATTGGTCATTTTATGATAATTGTAGCTCGTATTCTTGCAGTCGAGCTTTTTTGAACTCGTAATATGCTTGTACTTGCCTTTCCTCAAGTTTGCTTTCTATATCTTTAATGAAGAGAGCGATGTTCTTCATCAATGCCTTTTGTCTTCGTATAAGCTTGAAGAGTAGCTCCTCATCTTGTGATACTAGGTCACTTGTTACTTTGAATTTGTTGGGCTCTTTGCCCTCTTTCTCAAAACTGGCTGTTGTCATCTCGTTCGAAGTTTTAGCTGCAAGTTTGTCTTCAGCTTTTCGTATCCATAGTTTGATGTCCCTACACACGACAGTAATTGCATCGTAGTAGCCGAGCTTAAAATATGGATGCTCGAAGTTTTCATCTTTCATGAGCTGCAAATTGGCGTGATTTTCCTGGAACTTCTTCCAGTAAGAATCTAAATCTACCATCATTGTATCGAGGTACTCTCTCGTTTTGATAGGTGCTCTTGATAGGTGTCGTTATTGTACTTTGAGCACCTGATGTCGGTCCTTTTTCTGTAGGTCGGGCGTAGACTAAGTACAGCACTTATTCTAGCCTTTAGAAAGCAGTCCTTTGGACACTGCCTTCTAGTGCAATACTAGAAACCAGGTGGTTAAGTTGAAATGTTGAATTCAAGTACAGTACAAGACCTCAAACTTCAACTAGTATCAGGTGATGTAGAATACGTTCAGTACGAATTCTCACCTTTGAACAATTCTATTTTAGCGCTAACGTCTAGCACAATATCAGAAATTAGGAATTCTAATAGAAATGTTGGATGATTCTATTTTAGCGCTAACTTCTAGTACAATACCAGAAATTAGGAATTCTAATAGAACCATTGGATTCAAGCTCAGTGCCAGAACTCAATTAATTAACCTTCACGCCCCTAGCAGCCTCACCAAGGATAAATAAAAGGCTTTGTCCACGCTGAGATTGATTTTATTCACATTCATTCGTTCTTTATATAGCATAATTTTGCTTACATTACATTTGCTTACGACTAATTATTCACGACATACTTTTAAATTGAACTTAGATCATTCCTCTTGCTGCTTATAATTTTTATTGAATACCAATAGTTCAATATTTAATTTGCTGACGCGTATAAAACTATAGATCAATACTTCGCGAAGCAAAAGCAGTATAAGAAATAACTTTAAAGTTGAACATGAATGGTATAATAAAAACAAGTATCGAAACGTATCGAACAGATATCGAACATATATATATATATATATATATATATATATATATATATATATATATATATATATATATATATATATATATATATATATATATATATATATATATATATATATATATATATATATATTTAATTATATATATATATATATATATATATATATATATATATATATATATATATATATATATATAAAATATATATATTTATATATATATATATATATATATATATATATATATATATATATATATATATATATATATATATATATATATATATATATATATATACATGAGGTTTTAGGCAAGATGATATTTATAATAATTTTGTTCGAAAATAGGTAAAAAAACTCTAGCGCACCTGAACCGCTAGAAACACTAATGTTCGAAGAACAGTAGAAGAATCGTGCAGGTTTTGAGTGCATATTCCACCACATGCGCTGCTTATTACGGCCAAATTGTTTCCAATGCCACGTTTTACTTTTGTCTCAAGAATGCATTATAACTCATATGGTAGAAGGTTTCAGATATTACCACTGGCATGAATTTCAACGTTTATGAGAGCAAAACACGGGTTAATTATATTCGTTATCAGTTGCTTATTTCACAAAATTTTGAAAGCAGCATCTCATATAATATCAATGAAGAAAATGCTCAGTGCCTGCAGCACTGTAACTGAAGTTGGAGTTTGGGGCTGCGATCCGAAAAATTTGCAGAACTTTGGGAATTGAAACATCGGTTATTTATTTTCATTGTAAATGTTTCCGGTATGAATACTAACTGTAAGCATTTATTGATAAAAAAGTAGCACAACCGACTCGTGCTGGCAACCTTTCGCCAGTATCAAAGCCAAGAATAAATCACATCTGCTTCACGTTGTTATATAACATTTGAAGTTATAGGAGTATAAAGAAATTTAGGGTTACCTGCAGCGAGTTTTTTCAAATAATCGAAAGCTTAATATTTGCTGTTTATTGTCACTACAATATCATTACCAATTGAAAATTCTACGATAAAACCGCTTAATAAAGATATTGCAAGCAAACACAAAACCAACAATAGCTGGCAACCCTATCATGGCTTTTCACCCAAATTTGGCTTGAAGAATGTTTAAAATAGGTTCCAATAATTGTATGAAATTCGTATTGATTTCATGACTGCACTGGAAGTTATAGGGCAAAAAGTTTCATTTTCCTGAGCGAATTTTCACAACAAGACACAAAAATTACCATAGCTGGCAGCACCAATCGAATTTTTCAACCGAATTTCTATCAAACAGAGTTTAAAGTAAGCTTCAGCTACTGTGTCAATTTCATGAAAATCTGGTAACTTATTCACATTTCATAGGGCAAAAAGCAGTTTTTTTTCTTTGTAATTTTTCAAGATGGCACCACTGGAACAGAGTTGCCTACAATTCAAAATCGCTTCTATCAGACCTGGCTCTACTTAAGTCCAATGCATTTTGTAAATTTCAATTCTATCTGATTATTGATTCGTTAGTTCCCGTGAACAGAAGTTTTTGAAGCTAAAAATATAGGTTAACTGAGAGAGGGTTACCGTTCTTATCCGACATGAAATTTCCAAAGTTTTACTTTGACTGTGTAGATTAAGCATAAGATTTGTATACAGATTGGTTTTATTGTAGAAACGGACATTTTTTTAGGATATTCGATGGTTTGAATGTTTTCACTTCCAAATTTTAATTTTTTCAAGTTTAAGACACCAAAATTATCATAGCTGGCAGCTCCAACCGAATTTTTCAACCAAATTTCTACCAAACGTGGTGTAAAGTAAGGTGCAGCTACTGTGTGAATTTCGTTAAAATCGAACGATTCAATCAGAATTTATAGGGCTAAAAGCAGTTACCTTTTTTAGTGATTTTTCAAGATGGCACCACTGGCACAGAATCGCCAGGATTTCAAAATCACTTCTATCAGACCTGGTCCTATTTAGGACCAATACATTCTGAAAATTTCAATTAATTCTGCTCATTGGATCGTGAGTTTCCGTGAACAGAAGTTTTTGATGCTAAAAACATAGGTAACTTGGGCAAGGGTTACCAGGCGTGCCCGTTATACCATATCAAATTTTTTTTTTTGTTTATGTAAACAAAGCACAAAATTTACATACGAGTGGCTTTTTTTTTAAGAAGCGACATTTTTTCAAGAGAAACGATGATTTGGAGGTTTTCATTTTCAGTGCCTGCCCTAGCTACAGGGTTGCCAGCACAATCATTAAAACAAACATTAATCTACAACTAAATAAAACAAACATGTTCTGAAAATTTCGTAATCATGAAATGGCCCTGTCAAAAGTTATCGCAATTTAAAAATTTTCAAATTTTCCCGTTCTCTTTTTAGGCACCCAGCGCACACATAGGGTAAAAAAATTCCAAAACATTATCCGACTCACATGTAAAACTTGTTCGAAATTTATGTCGTCAGCTTTATTTTTCAAAAATTATTTGTGTAAGGAATAATAGGTATATTAAAAAAATCACTAAAATGGCCGCCGGCGCCAAAGGGTTAAAGATTATTAACTTTTTGTGAGACCTGGCACTATTCTGCATATACACCAATGTGTCCTGAAAATTTCAGCACAATCGGATGGCGCATTCCTGAGATTTTTTCACTGAAATTTTTTGATGATATATATATATATATATATATATATATATATATATATATATATATATATATATAGAAATATGAATTTTTGGCCAAAGTGATTTTAATACTAATGTTCTTCTTCGAACATTAGTAAAAACTCTAGCGCACCTGAACCGCTAGAAACACTAATGTTCGAAGAACAGTAAAAGAGTCGTGCAGGTTTTGAGTGCATATTCCACCACATGTGCTGCTTATTACGGCCAAACTGTTTCAAATGCCACGTTTTACTTTCGTCTTAAGAA
>OZ022264.1:88430682-88480682 GCA_963978885.1 Nemotelus pantherinus
CCGATAATTAAAAATGGTTTGCTCACTAGATAATCTTCCGCAACGTGAATATGGTTTCATCAAATATGTATTAAGTGGAAAAGCATCATCCCCTACAACTACGCTCCAATCAGGAAAATTTATAGATTTATTTTCTATCGAAGCCTTCAACTTCGATTCCCTGTAAATCGAAGCATCATTTAGTCTGCCGTTAGATCCAGTTTCGATGTAGATGAATCTATAATTGCTATCAACTAAAGCAAATAACACGGTGCTAAAATGATGTTTATAATTGTAGAAGTCACTTCCAGTATTAGACGGACATTTGATTCGAATGTGTTTTCCGTCCAAAGCGCCGCAACATCCAGGAAAATTCCAACGTGTGGAAAATCCATTTGCAATCTTTTCCCACTCAGTTTCACAGCTAGGCACCTTTTATTAGAAAACATTTTTTTATTAATATACATTTTGTCTTTTAATCTAGAACATGTTACCTGTATAAAATGTTGCAGAACATTGTAAATTGCCTTTAAGTTTTTGACAAGAAATTTTGAAATTGTTGACTTCGGCACTCGATATGCGTGTTCCAAGCTGCTAAACGAGTCACCTGTGGCTAAGAAGTGCAAAGTAATCTGCAGTTTTATTTCAGCGGATGAACACTCGCGAAAAACTGTATTCTGTTTTGTTATTAATGGCTTTACTAGGCTTAATAGTTCTTTAAATTTTTCAGGGCTCAGGCGTAAATGGTGCTTGAAAGTAGCCGGATCCTCTTCTCGAACTTCTCATAAAAAAACTGTTACTCAGGCCCAAGTTTTCCCTCCGTTTTATCCATTCACGAATCCAATATTTCCGGCACTTATGTTTTTACTAATGTTTGAAGAACATTAGTATTAAAATCGCTTCGCCGAAAATTCGTCATATATATATATATATATATATATATATATATATATATATATATATATATATATATATATATATATATATATATATATAAATATAAATATATATATATATATATATATATATATATATATATATATATATATATATATATATATATATATATATATCAGCAAAATGATTAAGAGAGATAATCTCTGGAGTGGCTGATCCGATTGAGTTGAAATTTTCGGAGAACATAGATGTATATAACAGGTAGGTCCATGACTTGCTAGAATTCAGATATCTTAAACTTTTTGGCGGCGGCGGGCATTTAAGTGAATTTTCAGGTACACCTATATATCCAAGCAGTGTAAATTTTTGTTAAAAACAAGTACTAGGAATGAAAACTTGTTATGTTTGTAGTTTGTATATGATAAAGAATTGCAAATTTTGGGCCAGGTGTAGGCGCTGAGTGCCTAAAAGTAGGCAAGGATTTTTTTTCAAATTTCGATTTATCATAACTTCTAAGAAAAACAATGGATCATCGTGAAATTTGCAGAGCGTATTGATGTAAACTAGAATTTAACACACATGGACTTTCAAGACTGTGCGGGCAACTCTGTAGCTACAGCAGGCTCCTGAAGACAAATCCTTCAAATCATCGAGTCTCCTGAAAAATTTTTGATTTTTGAAAATAAATTCAAGTTGTTGACAAATTTTGAATTTTGTCCACCAAGTCAAATAAAAATTTCAAAAACTCCGCGGTAAACAAGAACGGCAACCCGTGATTAAATTACCTCTATTTTCAGCACCCAAAACTTCTGTTGACGAGAACTGACAATCGGATTATGCGATCAATATGAAATTTACAGAACATGTTGGTATTAATTAGGACCAGGTCTGATAGAAGCGATTTTTCAATACGGGCAATACTGTGGTAGTGGTGCCATATGGAAAAATCACTGAGAAAAAAAACTGGTTTTTGGCCTATAGCTTCCGATTTAGCCACCAGATTTTAACAAAATTCACGCAGTAGGTGAACCTTACTCTAAGATAGATTTCATAGAAATTTGGTTGAAAAATTAGTATATGGACGCTAGCTACGGCAATTTTTGTCTCTTAAATATTGTAAATTTGCTCAGGAAAATAAAGGTATTTCCCTATAACTTCCGATGCAGTGATGAAATTAAAACTAAATTCGTGTGAAAAGCATATCTTGTTGCGTTTCTAATTCTGTAGAAATGTAGTTGAAAAACCGTGATAGAGTTGCCAGCTATGATGAATTTTGTAATTTATTGACATTTCTTTATCGAGCGATGTTGTCATAAAATTTCCAAGTGGGAATGATCCTGCAAGGACAAATAACATCAAATATTTACGTTTCAAAACTCTAAAAAGTTTGGACGATGGTAACCCTAAAATTTAATTCACTCCTATAACTTACAGCACAAACATTCAATCGAAACGAAATTCATAGGGTGGGTTTAACACAACGTGAAGCAGCCATGGTGCTAGCACATGATTGCCAGCACCGGACAATTTCGTAAATATCGCACCAACAGATGCTTCCATTTTCTATTCATAAGCAAACTATTTACAATAAAATAAGCAACCGATATTTAAATATTCCGAGCTTTGGAAATTTTATTGTTTGTTACTTGAACCTATAACCGAGTTTATTAGTTTATTCATCTGCATCATCCCCCTCCTATGGTAAGCATAATTTATGACAAACGACTTCGATTATATAAAAGCACTAAAACATCATATAAAAGCAAAGCATCCAAGTTATATATCTATATGCTTTTAGAATCGTCAAAAATTGGTGCAACTGCACCAAGTTTTTTTATATAATGTTATTTTATTTGAATAAAGCTCTTTGCCCTATAGCCTCCAGTACAGTCATGGTATCATAACGAAATTCATATGACAAATTTAAATTATTGTAGACAATATTCAGTATAAATCTATTTTGAAAAACAATGATAGGGTTGGCAGCTATGATTGTTTTTGTATTTTTTGAAATAGCTTTAGTAAGCGATTTTATCATAAAATTTTCAAATCGTAGTGGTCTTGTAGTGAAAATACACACCAAATACTCTTAATACTCTTAATAAGCTCTTGCGAATGGTAACCCTAAATTTCTTTGTATCCCTATTACTTCCAATGCAGTGATCGGATCAACACGAAATTCGCAGAGCAGGTTGACTTCAACGTGAGGCAGATAGGACTGCTAGCACGAGGTGTTTTTGCTATTTTGGTACCAATAAATGCTTGCATTAAGTATTCACATCGCGAATATACAATATATAACAATATATATGACAATACGTACAATATATAATATATAAGACAATAAGAACAGTATAACAACAATATATAACAGTACACTCAAAATCTGCACAAATCCTATTTCTAGCGGTTCTGATGCGCTAGGGTTTTTTAGATTTTGAAACATTTTCCAATTCTGTTTGCAATATTTCAGCAATAACAGACACAGCAAAATTTAATTGAATGCTGCTCATTTTTTCCGCGCAAAGTTGCAACTAGAACACGTAACTGGTATGTAATGTAAACAGCCACTAGCGTGAAAATATACTGGTACCAGTCAACTAGCGCTAGTGCACTAGCATTATGTCAACATGCCTTAATGTAGCCAGTGACAGATGACGGTAAATGTTGTGTTGCATTGATTGTAACTCGTTTTACCGACGAAGCATGGAAATAAATTTTGTGTTGCATTGATTGTATCTCTAGCGTAATACAATCATCTTGAATTTAACTTTAGATTCTCATTTGTATATTATTTTGGAATATTATTTATGCATTTGAAAATTATTTTAGAATTTTTCAAATTCGAACAACACTGATCAAAATCTGAAGCGATGCTGATGGAAGACGAACCCACGGCATTTGTATTAGAGAGCCGAATGCGTGCCCACTGCGCTTTTGTGGCTGTTAAAGGTTGGAACAGCAAAAAAGTATAACAATGTCAAGTTGGCGCGCACTTAGTTTACTGAAAAAAAACCAACCGTACTTCTAAAGCTTCTTTGTTCGATGATGCACTTTCACAGCCGGAAAGGAAGAAACAAAGTGGGTTAGGAGGTCAAATCGTGACCAAGATAAGCGATGTACAATAGGACAGCCAAGTCGACTGTCATGACGATGCATCGATGACGATGATTTGTTGATGCTTTCGGAGCTATTCTGCTGACGACACGATGGACACGGCGTTTTGCGGCTAACGACGGCCTCGTTTTAGAGGATTCCCGAAGACGAAGCTTAATTTTTTGAAAAACCTTTAGAACTGTAGATAAGATGACGCGATGTTGAGGAATGTTTTCAAACGATGCCGAGAGAACTAAGCACAAAGCTGAACACTTTTGATCTGTTGATATGCACTTTAGAACTTTCTTTCTAATAAAACTTCCGCACTGAAAGTTTCGGCCCTTTGACGTTTATCGTTTTTTGTAATGAAAAAACCGAAAAGAATATATTTTATTTAAATCTATTTTTTATTTATACATTGTTTTTACTATATTGATAGCTTAATTACATGAATATAGGTTTGAAACGTTTCAAAACATGAAAATGAACTGTGAAATAGGATAAATCGTTGAAAGTATGAACTGCTCTGGCCAAAGAGTTGTTAACAATTATAATGCGGCCCCTAGACGGTCAATATTATTGTGACAATGTATTGCACAATATTATTGCTGGGTGCCCCAGATGATCAATATTTTTGGACAATATTTAGTTGTCGTTCTATTTGTTGTAAATTACAATTCAGCCAGTCTCAACTCAAATCAATGTGTGCATAAACACGAAAAAATGGGAGCGGAAAATAAAACACGTTCTATTATGACAAGACACAATTTAAAAGAGAGCCAGTCTTTATTGACAGAAGTGACAACTTACAGTGGTATAAAACCCTCACTGCTTTCAATACTTTCAATACCCTCACTGAAGATAATTTTGTTAATAATTCAAATACATATCATTTTGCAAAAACAACAATTTGTTATTTATATAATCCAAAGTCCCTAACAAAATGATTTAGTTTAACACTATTCATCGGTTTTGCCATGACGTCGGCAATCATTAGTCCGCTTATACTCCAGTTTGATCATTTCATCCGCCAGTTTTTCGCGTACAGTTTAATTTTTTACATCAATATGCTTCGTTCGGGAATGATAGATATTATTTGTAGCCAGCTGAATAGCACATTTGTTATCGCAAAACAATTTAATTGTTTGAGAAACATCTTTGAATATTTCACATTCAAACCGCTTAAGCCATAATGCTTCTTGTATTGCCGCAACCATAGGCATAGATTCTGCATCAGTTGTGGATAGGGCAATTGTAGGTTGTTTGCGCGTGCTCTATGAGACTGATCCACCACACGCTTTAAAAACGTAATCAGTCGTAGATCTTCTCTCATCCAGATCACCAGCCCAGTGGCATCACAGAATCAAACAAGCTCTGGATCTGCATTTTTCTTAAACCACAACTTTGTGCTAACTGTACCCTTAACGTATCGCAGAACTCTCTTTAGCGCTAACCAATGTGGCTTGCCAAAATTTGCGTTGAATCGACTAAGCGAACTCATTGCAAAGCTCAGGTCTGAACTAGTTGCTTGAGCTGCAAATATGATACTTCCAATGGCTTCTTAATATGGAATATTTTCAACTTTGCGCCTCTCATTATCACCTTTCGGGCACATCTCCTTCGATAACTGTTGGTTGACATCCATTGGCGATGAAACCGGATTTTAGTCCAGCATTTTAAAACGTTTTAAAACGTCTTTAATATAGTTGCTCTGATCAATTGCAATTAATCTATCGTTGCTTCTTGTAATGTTCATTCCAAAGATAGATGTTGCAACTCCTAACTCTTTCATCTTGAAATGAATTGATAGCTCTCTCTTTAGTCTATCTCTGGCGTTTTTGTCATTGCTTAAGATCAGAATGTCATCGACATAGATGGCAAAACATATTTTTCGAGCATTAAAAATAAATACATTGGTCGGTCAATAACCTATTTAGTCCGAAACCTAATAAAACCCCATTCAACTTTTCGATCCACATACGGCTTGCTTGCTTTGATCCATATAGTGATTTTTTTAGAAGGCAAACTTTCTTACTTCCATCCTCAAAACCCTCAGGCTAGTGTATATAGATCTCGTCATTTAAACTTCCTTGCAAAAACGCCGTAATTGCATCCATTTGATGAATTTCCAGATTGAAATAAAAAAAGCCTAGCGCATCAGAACCGCTAGAAAATTAATTTTCGAAGAACTTATCTTTGAGGGATTTAAAATGTGTGAAGACGTTATACACTTCTTTGTAGTATCTTATTAACCAATTCTTACTTAAAGGAACAAATATCATTTTCTGACAGCATTTTTTACAACACAAATGATGAAAATGTTCAACGCTGGCAACATTTTTCCAACACAGCAGCAATCAACCTATCCTTTGAATTTCGTTTTCATTCAAGGATGTCACCGAAAGTATCAGCGATTAAACTATGTTTGGGGTTGCCATCCGAAAAATTTTCAAAACTCGAAAAATTTAAATATGGTTTGCTTATTTTAGTGTGAATGCTTTGCTTATGAATAGAAAATGGAAGCATCTGTTAGTGCAATATTGACGAAATTGTCCTGTGCTGGCAATAATGTGCTAGCACCATAGCTGCTTCACGTTGTGTTAAAGCCACCCTATGAATCTGGTTTCGATTAAATGGTTGCGCTGAAAGTTATAGGAGTGAATACAATTTTAGGGCTACCACCGTCCAAACTTTTTAAGTTTTTGAAACGTTAATATTTGTTGTTAATTGTCATTGCAGGATCATTCCCATTTCGAAATTTTATGACAACATTGCTCGATAAAGAAATGTCAATAAATTATGAGATTTATCAAAGCTGGCAACCCTCGAACGATTTTTCAACGAAATTCCTACAGAATTAGAAACGCAACAAGATCTACTAACCACATGAATTTCATTTTAATTTTGTTACTGCATCGGAAGTTATAGGGAAAAAATCTTTATTTTCCTGAGCAAATTAACAATATTTCGAAAACACAAATTGCCGTAGCTGGCATCCCTATACTAATTTTTCAACCAAATTTCTATGAAGTCTATCTTGAAGTAAGGTTCATCTACTGCGTGAATTTGGCTACAATCTGGTGGCTATAGTAAATACTATAGGCCAAAAACCTGTTTTTTTTCTCAGAGTTTTTTCAAATGGCACCACTGCCACAGTGTTGCTCGTATTTCGAAATCACTTCTATCAAACCTGGTCTTAGCTAATTTCAAGATGTCCTGTAAATTTCATATTGATTGCATTATCCGATCGTCAGTTCTCGTGAACAGAAGTTTTGAGTGCTAAAAATAGAGGTAATTTGATCACGGGTTGCCATTCTTGTTTACCGCGAAATTTCGGAAAGTTTTATTTGACTTGGTGGCCAAACGCCAAAACTTATCAATTATTTGAATTTATTTTCAAAAATCAAAAAATTTTTAGGATTTTTTTTTCAGGAGCCTGCTGTGGCTACAGAGATGCCCGCACAGCTTTGAAAGTCCATGTGTGTTAAGTGCTAGCTCACATTAACACGTTTTGCAAATTTCACAATGATACATTGTTTTTCTTAGAAGTTATGACAAATCGAAATTTGAAAAAAATCAGTGCTTACTTTTAGGCAATCAGCGCCTACACAAGGCTGCCGCCAAAAGAATAAAAATATCTGAATTCTAGCAAGTCATGGACCTACCTGTTATATACATCTATGTTCTTCCAAAATTTCAGCTCCAGAGATTGGCCACTCCAGAGATTATCTCCCTTAATCATTTTGCTGATATATATATATATATATATATATATATATATATATATATATATATATATATATATATATATATATATATATATATATATATATATATATATATATATATATATATATGTATATATATATATGACGAATTTTTGGAGAAGCGAGTTTAATACTAATTTTCTTCGAAAATTAGTAAAACCGATTTTTGCTTTCGAAGCTAGATATAGTGAATTTTGTGACAAATGTCAATATTTCGAGGGTAATCTGCCCTCTTCTTCAGTGTCGGTGTCTAGCACTGAAGAAGAGGGCAGATTACCCTCAAAATATCGATATTTGTCACAAAATTCAATATATCTAGCTTCGAAAAGAAAAATCGGTTTTACCTAAAATACTTTTTTACAAGCTAGGAAAAAATTAGTTCACATTTAAAACAATCCAGATTGAATTTAACCGCCATAGCGAGAAGAAACCGAACAGACGAATAACGTACTACCGGAGCCAATGTTTCCTCGTAACCAATACCACGTATTTGAGAATAGCCTTTTTGCTTTATGCCGCGCAACAGCTCCTGTAGTGTCACGTTTAACTTCAAAGACCAACTTGCTATCAATTGTCTTTCTTCCTTGTGATAAATTGGTCAAAACCCACGTGTCATTTTCGATCAGTGAATCATACTCAGAATCAATTGCTGCTTTCCAGTTCAACGCATCAGAACTAGACAGCGCCTCTTTAACCGACTCTGGTTCACAAGTTTTGCATTTATCAGCGATGAATAAATTTTTCCTGTTTGCAATTCGCTCGGAACGTCTCAGTAACATGTCGTTGTTATTGCCTTCGTCAGATCTGTCATTGTTGTCGTTGGATCAACTATCCGCCTTGCATTTTGTATCAACAAATTCAACATCCTATAATGAATTCTCATTAGATTAACCCTCACTGAATTCATTATTAGGGTACATCTCAGCTACAGATTCAACGGTCTTGTGATTTTCAACTGTCGGATAAAAATCAAAACAAAGTGGTTTGACTCATCAGCTATCTGACTTCCTCGGTTTACGTTAACATAAACATCTCTGCTAATTAATATTTTTACTAATTTTTACTAATGTTCGAAGAAGAACATTAGTATTAAAATCACTTTGGCCAAAAATTCATATTTCTATATATATATATATATATATCATCAAAAAATTTCAGTGAAAAAATCTCAGGAACGCGCCATCCGATTGAGCTGAAATTTTGAGGACACATTGGTGTATATGCAGAATAGTGCCAGGTCTCAGAAAAAGTTAAAAATCTTTAACACTTTGGCGCCGGCGGCCATTTTAGTGATATTTTTAATATACCTATTATTCCGTACACAAATAAGTTTTGCAAAAATAAAGTTAACAAAATAAATTTCGAACGTGTTTTACATGTGAATCAGATAATGTTTTGGATTTTTTTAACCCCATGTGTGCGCTAGGTGCCTAAAAAGAGATCGGGAAAAATTGAAAATTTTTAAATTGCGATAACTTTTGACAGAGCCATTCAATCGTTACCAAATTTTCAGAACATATTGGTATTATTTAGTTGTAAATTCGTGTAGCTTTTCATGAGCGTGCTGGCAACGCTGAAGCTAGGGCAAGCACTGAAAATGAAAACTTCCAAATTATCGTCTCTCTTGAAAAAATGCCGTTTCTTCAAAACAAAGCCACTTATATGTAAATTTCGTGCTTTGTTTACATAAACAAAAAATAAAATTTGATATGGTATAACGGGCACGCCTGGTAACCCTTGCCCAATTTACCTATGTTTTTAGCATCAAAAACTTCTGTTCACGGAAACTCACGATCCGATGAGCAGAATTAATTGAAATTTGCAGCATGTATTGGTCTTAACTAGGACCAGGTCTGATAGAAGTAATTTCGAAATGTGGGCGATTCTGTGCCAGTGGTGCCATCTTGAAAAATCACTAAAAAAGATAACTGTTTTTAGCCCTATAAATTCTGATTGAATCGTTCGATTTTGACAAAACTCACACAGTAGCTGGACCTTACTTTGAACCACGTTTGGTAGAAATTTTGTTGAAAAATTCGGTTGGAGCTGCCAGCTATGATAATTTTGGTGTCTTAAATTTGAAAAAATAAAAATTTGGAAGTGAAAATATTCAAATCATCGAATATCCTAAAAATGTCCGTTTCTTACAATAAAACCAATCTGTATTCAAATCTTATGCTTTATCTACACGTTCAAAGTAAAACTTTGGAAATTTCATGTCGGACAAGAACGGTAACACTCTCCCAGTTAACCTATATTTTTAGCATCAAAAACTTCTGTTCACGGGAATTCACGAACCAATTATCAGATACCATTGAAATTTACAGAATGCATTGAACTTAAGTAGAACCAGGTCTGATAGAAGCGATTTTGAATTGGGGGCAACTCTGTGCCAGTGGTGCCATCTTGAAAAATTACAAAGAAAAAAAAACTGCTTTTTGCCCTATGAAATGTGAATTAGTAACCAGATTTTCATGAAATTGACACAGTAGCTAAATCTAACTTTAATCTCTGTTCGATAGAAATTTGGTTGAAAAATTCAATTGGTGCTGCCAGCTATGGTAATTTTTGTGTCTTTGGTTTTGAGAATTCGCTCAGGAAAATAAAACTTTTTGCCCTATAGCTTCCAGTGCAGTCATGAGATCAATACGAATTTCATACAATTAATGGAACCTATTATAAGCATTATTCAGGCCAAATTTGGTTGAAAAGCCATGATAGGGTTGCCAGCTATTGTTGGTTTTGTGTTTGTTTGCAATATCTTTATTAAGCGGTTTTATCGTAGAATTTTCAATTGGTTATGATATTGTAGTGACAATAAACAGCAAATATTAAGCTTTCGATTATTTGAAAAAACTTGCTGTAGGTAACCCTAAATTTCTTTATACTTCGAATGTAATAACTTCGAATGTAATATAACAACGTGAAGCAGATGTGATATATTCTTGGCTTTGATACTGGCAGAAGGTTGCCAGCACGAGTCGGTTGTGCTTCTTTTGTCTCAATAAATGCTTACAGTTAGTATTCATACCGGAAACATTTACAATGAAAATAAATAACCAATGTTTCAATTCCCAAAGTTCTGCAAATTTTTCGGATCGCAGCCCCAAACACCAACTTCAGTTACAGTGCTGCAGGCACTGAGCATTTTCTTCATTGATGTTATATGAGATGCTGCTTTCAAAGTTTGGTGAAATAAGCAACTGATAACGAATATAATTAACAAGTGTTTTTCTTTCATAAACTTTGAAACCCATGCCAGTGGTAATATCTGAAACCTTCTACCATATGTGCTATAATGCATTCTTGAGACCTAAGTAAAACGTGGCATTTCAAACAGTTTGGCCGTAATAAGCAGCTCATGTGGTGGAATATGCACTCAAAACCTGCACGATTCTTCTACTGTTCTTCGAACATTAGTGTTTCTAGCGGTTCAGGTGCGCTAGAGTTTTTTAGTATTAAACTCGTTTCGCCGAAAATTCATATTTATTTATATATATATATATATATATATATATATATATATATATATATATATATATATATATATATATATATATATACAGTATATATATATATATATATATATATATATATATATATATATATATATATATATATATATATATATATCAGCAAAATGATTTTCCGAGATAATCTTTGGAGTGGCCGATCCGATTGAGCTAAAACGTAGATGTACACAGTAGGTAGGTTCATGACTAAAATTAAGATATCCGAAACCTTTTGGCGGCGGCGAGCGTTTTAGTGAATTTTGAGGTACTCTTATATTTCCAAGCAGTGTAAATTTTTGTTGAAAAAAAGTAGTAGGAATGAAGATTAATTATGTTTTTAGTCTCTTATGGAAAAGAATTGGAAATTTGGAGCTGTGTGTAGGTGCAGCAAGCCTAAAAGTAGACAAGGATTTTTTTCAAATTTTTATTTGTCATTACTTCTGACAAAAACATTAGATCATCGTGAAAATTGCAGAACGTATTGATGTCGACTAAGACTTAGCATTAATGAGTTTTCAAGGTTGTGCGCGTAACCCTGTACCTACGGCAGGGTCCTGAAAAAAAATCCTTCAAATCATTGACCCTTCTCAAAAATTTTTGATTTTTGAAATAATTTCAAATCATTGATAAATTTTGACTTTTGGGCATCATGTCAAATTAAAATTTTGAAAATTCCGATTTGCACAAGAACGGCAACCCATCACCAAATTACCTCTATTTTCAGCACTCGAAAGTTCTGTTCACGAGAACTGACGACCAGATTATCCGATCATAATGAAATTTATAGGACATGTTGATATTAGCTAGAACCAGGTTTGATAGAAGTGATTTTGGAATGCGGGCAACCCTGAAGCAGTGGTATCATCTTGAAAAATCACCCAGAAAAAATACTGGTTTTTGGCCTATAGCTTCCGGTTCAGCATTCAGATTTTAACGAAATTGACACAGTACTTGGATCTTACCTTAAATAACGTTTGATGAAAATTTGGCTGAAAAATTAGAATATAGTTGCCAGCTATGGTGATTTTCGTCTCCAAAATCTTGCAAATTTGCTCAACAAAATAAAGCTTTTTCGCCTATAACTTCCGGTCCAGTCATGAAATCAAAACAAACTTCATGCAGTAAATAGACTTTATTGTGAACCTAAGATCATAGGAATTTCGTAAGAAAATCATGAAAGGGCTGCTAGCTATGACCATTTTTGTAATTTTGTTTAATTTCTTTACTGAGCGATTTGTCATTAGATTTGCAAATGGGAATGACCCTGCAATGATAATTAACAACAAATATTAACGCTTTAAAAATTTGAAAAGTTTTGCGGGTGGTAACCCTAAAACTCTTTTCACCCGTACAACTTTCAGCAAAGTGATTCAATCGAAACGAATTTTACTAGTTGGGTTTAACTTAACGTGAAGCAGATTTGGTATACGTTTTGCTTTGCTGCTGACACAGGGTCACCAACAGATGCTTCAAATTACGTAGTCATATGCAAAGTATTTGCATTAAAAATAAGAAACCAATTTCTAAATTTTCCGAGTTTTGAATATTTTTCGGATGGCATCCTCAAACAACGTTTAACCGCTGAAACTTCTGATGAAATCCTCCGATGAGAACGAAATTCAAAGGATAAGTTTATTTAAGTATGAGCTTGTTATGGTAAACTTATTGCTGCTTCGTTGGCAAAGTGTTACCAGCACTGAACATTTTCATCATTGGTGGTATAGTTGAGTTTTGTTGCTTTGGATAAGGAATGGTTGATATGATTCTACAAAAAAGTGTATTAAGTCTTTCCACATTTTTTTGTCACCCAAAGACAATTTCTTCGAAAATTAGTTTTCTAGCGGTTCTGATGCGCTAGACTTTTTTAGTCTTTGGGTCATACAGTCGATAAGCCTTTGAGTGCTCACTATGGCCAACAGAGATACATTCTCTAGATTTTGCGTCAAACTTTCCATGAAGCTCCTTAGGAATGTGAGCTATGGTTTTGCTTCCGAAAACTCGTAAACACTTGAGGTTTGGTTTAATACCACGTCAAAGTTACTCCGATGTTTTGTTTTTCCCTCTGCATGGGATTCTATTTATAAAGTAAGCTGCGGTATTAGCGACTTCAGCCCAAAACGATTCTGAAATACCAGCATATATAAAAAGCAGTTTTTTTATGTAGAATACCACATTTCTCTAAGAAATCGCATAATTTTTTAGTACAATATTCAGTTCCATTGTCACTTCGTACAATTTTTATTTTATGGCCACTTTGATTTTCTGCTAACGTTTTAAACTTTCGAAATGTCACCAAAAGTTCAGATTTTTGTTTAATCGGGTAGGCGAATACTCTTCGGCTTTGATCGTCAACAAACGTCACAATATAACGCGCACCACCTTATAATTTACGTGGCATAGGTCCACAAAATGCGGAATATAAAAGCTCTAAAATGATTTCAGCACGAACTCCAATGTCTTTAAAAGATAATCGTGTTTGCTTTCCTTGTATGCATACAATGCACTTGTCATTAAAACGACTTGATAAAAAACCAATGCCAGTTGCTGCTTTTTTAACTTTCCTTAAAATTGCATGACAAGTATGCCCCAATCTACGATGGCATAGCTAATCATTTACACTTGCACTAAGCGCGACTATATTTTTGTTATTCTCACTAGGAAAACTTTCCAATTGATAATGTCATTCACAATTGGTGCCCTAGCAATCAATTCACGATTCCGGTTGAAAATTTTGCACTTCTTGTCATCAAAGACAACCTTGTTACCTTTCTTCACCATTTGACTAACTGACAGAAGATTTCCACAAATTTCAGGCACGTATAAAATATTATCCGCTTTGACATTATCAATTTGTCTACCATACAAAATTTTCAAATTTGTATTCCCAGTACACTTCACTGGCAGCTTTGTGTTGTTGCCAATAACAATTTCACTGGAAAAATTTCACTATTGTTTGTCATGTGAGCCGACGCACCCGAATCGATGTACCAATGATTAGATAAAGTCAATTGTGCCACAAGGGCCGCATAAAGTGACCTGTCAGTCTTTTTTTTCTGGTAGCCTAGCTGATTTCACCGCCGGGCAAAATGCCCAATCTCATCAGCGCGATTGAATGCGAGTTGACTTTTTCGTATTTCACCTCTTGAGGAAGTCTTGTCTTCATAGAATCCGATGTTAATTTTATAGCAGCGTTTTTGACTGCCATCACTAAAGGCTTGTAGTCGTCTGGAAGCCCCGCTTACACAAGCGATCCAATGATTTCTTCATCGATTTTAGGCCCAGCACGTCTAACATTGATTGAAGTCAATACCATTTTGTTGATGTAGTCCTCCATGGATTCACATTCGTCCAACTTCAAGTGAACCAACTACTTCAACAGTTCAACTCGGCGGCAGATCCTCAAAGGCCTTCTCCAAGCGCTCCCATCCATCTTTCGCAGTCTCGCATTCCTGTACATGCGAAAAATTGATCGGATCAATGATTAAAATGAGTTCAGATATTGCTTTCTGATTTAACTAGCATCCGCTCCTGTCCCAACAATGCAACTCCAATAATTCTTGATTATCATGTACGATTTCGCAGCCAATTTCCAGGTATCGTAATTCTATCAACCTTTCAATTTCTCAGCTTGTGAAATCGTCGCCATCTTGGAACTTTTTCGTCGCGATCAAAATCATCTTAATAACACATCAATAATCATCCGCAAATGTTAATTGCATCCATACCCTGGACCCCTAACCTGTTGTACATTACAATTGAGACGGTCGCAACGCAAAACAATGTGTGCATCAGCACCAAAAAATGTAAGCGGAAAATAAAACACGTTCTATTATGACAAGACACAATTCAGATGCGAGCAAGTCTTTATTGACAGAAGTGAAAACTTACAGTGATATAGAAAATTAAATTCAACTCTCAATACCATTTTTCAGACCTAACATGTGTCAACAGGTACGAACGGCAATATATAAATGAGCCAATATTGCGCAATATTGACCACAGACGATACAATATATTCCATATTGCACAATAAAAATCAAAACCTTTTTGATTTACTCAATGTATTGCAAAAACCTTCAATATGATCCATAGACAATCAATATTATAGGGGCCGCATAAGGCAACAGGAGTATTGCATTAAAGTCCAGATCAGGACGTCTACCAAAGCTGTCAACAAGAGAAACACGCAGTATTATCCAATATGTGAAAGGTAATCAACGTGTGACTGCAACGGCACTGCGAAATTATGTTGAGCAAAAGTTTTACACAGATGTTTGCGGTGATACTGTTCACAAAATATTGAAGAAATGTAACTACCCGACCGATAGGCACTGAAAAAGAGTGCAAATTAGCTTCGAAATAGATCAGTCAAGAAATCAAAATAAATAAAGCTTCTGAAAAAAACAATTCGTATATAAATTAAAATAATTATTGCAAACTTTACTTCTAGATGGTTGATATTCAAACACGTCTACAAACCATTTGAAAGAAAAGAGGAATTAGTAAGCAACACAGCTATTTTTCGTCATACAGCGTGTTCTCCAGAAGTTTCCTTCAATAATTATTTCTCCTGGCTAACTATCAAGCTTTAGTACAAGAAGTATTTATTGGCACTGCGAAATGATGTAGAGCAAAAGTTTTACACAGATGTTTGCGGTGATACTGTTCACAAAATATTGAAGAAATGTAACTACCCGACCGATAGGCACTGAAAAAGAGTGCAAATTAGCTTCGAAATAGATCAGTCAAGAAATCAAAATAAATAAAGCTTCTGAAAAAAACAATTCGTATATAAATTAAAATAATTATTGCAAACTTTATTTCTAGATGGTTCATATTCAAACACGTCTACAAACCATTTGAAAGAAAAGAGGAATTAATAAGCAACACAGCTATTTTTCGTCATACAGCGTGTTCTCCAGAAGTTTCCTTCAATAATAATTTCTCCTGGCTAACTATCAAGCTTTAGTACAAGAAGTATTTATTGGCTCTCACAGATATTCAACTTGTATTAGATCTACACAGCCAAAAAAACCTGTTCAATTGTCTTTTCTTCCGCCAACATCTAAAGCTGCCCAGCGATATTTACACCAGTATATTTACACCAGTAGTCAACGAGCTCATTCTTGAAGATTCGGAATGAAAGTTCAGGATACCATTTTGGAACCAATGCAAACTCTGCTTCCAACTGTTCCAGGAATTTCGCTGAATAAAATTTTTGCTAATAGTATCAAGTGCTGAAGCTCAAATCGCAGGCTGCAAAAAAGTTGGCTTACTTTGTTCCCCACATTGTGATAATTGCCATAGGCAGTCCTGCTTAAATGTACCGCTCAATATGAATAACATAGGTAATTTAAATACTGGAAACAACAGAAGAATAAGAAGACGAATATGCTGAAGGCGAAATAATATGTATAAAAATAGAGTCTGAAGGGGAATGATTAATGAAATTCATAAAATTAACAGTCGTTTGTCATCGATTTAATACTTGTTTCACACTTTTTTAAATTATTCACGGTATCAATGCACTAACTTTGTATTTTCCGATCAACTAAACTGTAACTAAATTTAATATAATTTAAGATGCATTTCTAAATGCTCCACGCTTGGTTTCATTTTGCTCTGGCATCACTGATGTCAGCAGCGTTGCCAGAATCCGTTTGAAAAATTAGCGCAGCCTCGCAAAAAATTACCTTGTTTTAGATGCTTAATTCGTAGGTTTATTGGTGGATTTTTTTTTTTAAATTTGAAAGTAACACACACCTTTTACAGTTCAATATATGAATTCACTCTATTCCAAAACAAAATTGCTATATCATAGAATTTCACAAAAAAAAGAGATATCAGTAAAACATTTTTATGGCAACTATTCACTTGTGAAAGAAAGATCTGCAATGATTTCTATATTACTATATATGTCGGATTTCGTTTTATCGTACATTAAATCAGTTGGCTTAAACTCAATGCACCCAAAAGTTATGACCCTCTCTGATGTTATAACAGACTCTTTTAAAGTGTCTGTTTTCATTCGACTCCTGAATTTGTTTTTAATTATTTGAATTTTCAAAAAATTCTCACACAGTCTGCATTTGAATGTGGGAGAGATATTTAATTTAAGGCAAAACGACTTCGGTTCTCAAATTGTTTGCAACTTTCACGGTCAAAAATTTTGCCTAGTTTAAAAAAAAACGGTCTATGGTAAATCGGGGTCGGTCAAGTCTCGTGGAAGTGAGAACGTCGCTAGTCTACACCATTCGTTATCTAAATCTTTTATAATCATGAAAAAGTGCCGGATATGTGTTCTTAATTTGAAAATTGGTAGCCTTATTAGGATAAGGAATATACGTATGTTTCAAAATGGGATCCATTGCTAAAAAAAGTTACATTATGCTCAGCAAAAAAGGAGCAAAGCTTTACTTCAGCTCTCTCTATACTTAAATTTAATATCTTTTGTTCGTCATTCTGCACTGAATTATAGAAGCTTAAAATCGTTTTCGAGGAGTTTCTACCGTATATAGCCTCATGTTTTTTATACAAACCATGTCGCTTTAAGGTCAGCGATGAACTTTTATTCGCTTGGCGGTATATAAGGTTCTCTTTCTGTCGGGAAATCCCCACAAGATCTGACCAGATGCTGTGGGGATTTCCCAGATTACATAATTTGTAAGTATTTGATTTCGAATCATTGAAAGTAAAGGTACATATGGGTGCTTGACACCCAAGCTGAAATTTCCGTAGGGCTTGCACAAGGTAATTTATTTGTACCATAGACTAGATTTTCCAATAAACTACCTTGAAACTACGGTAATTTCCGGATGTCTGGTAAGGCTGGATGTCAGTGAAAGAGAATGCACTTTGCTCTCTGAGTAAGATTTGAGTCGGAACAACGGAAACGGGTCGTATAGATCAGTGCTGTCGTTTTGAAAATTTTCAGGGGAGTATATTTCCTAATCGAAAGGGAGTACTTTACATTAAAAGGGAGTACAATAGTTGTGATTATTTTATATATATATGCTCATATATATATATATATATATATATATATATATATATATATATATATATATATATATATATATATATATATATATATATATATATATATATATACCTGTATATATATATATATATATATATATATATATATATATATATATATATATATATATATATATATATATATATATATATATATATATATATATACTCGGTGGACACTTTTATAAGGAGGCATTTCTTGATATATTTTGAGCAAAAAAATGTTCTACAGGGTGGTCCGGTTTTCAAAATCTACGGAGTTACAGGGTGGTCAATAAAAGTGTTTCGGACCTGTACCCTGACTCACTTAAATCATTATATTTTGAAAACTAATAATCATAACGCAAAGTTCTATTGCTTGTTTTTTTATGGAATCTAACTACCTTTAATTTGGTGTAACATTCTAAATTGTTACTGTACCTGATTTTGATATATTTCAAAATACAAAATTTTGCCACTTCTACCCCGAAAATTCTGTTTTCAATGTCGTTTTTCTCAGAAAATCTCATGAAAAGGTGCCATTTTAATTTTATATTTTTATAGGTCATATTGTTGGCTACAAAAGTTGCATACATACTTATGACTTAGATTTTACCATTTCGCAAGTAGTAAGCGAAAATATCGCTTAAAAAGTAAATATGCCGTAAAGTAGCCCTCGTTGAAAAGAAAAGTTTAAATTGTTATTTGTACTTAAGTATTTTTACTGCCCATTAATTACTTTTCAAACTATCAATAAAATACTTTAAATTAAAATTAGTTTCATCATAATTGAAGCACCTACCTGGATGTCAAAGGTTAAATTGGGTACAGTTCTTCGCCTTTATTAATAGAATACGTAAAAAAAATTAAGACCCTATAAAAACAGAACCACTTTCAAATTTTTGTCAGTTTCGGTAAATTACACGAACTAGAAGATAACACTAAAATTTCAAACATAAATTCAAAATGTCTCACTACACTAGTGACGAATATGCAGATATTATGAACGTATATGAAGAGTGCCGGGGAAGTTCACAAGCGGCGCAATCTTTGTATCAACAGAGATATCCCCATCGACGGATTCCTGGACGGAGAGTGTTTGCAACTATACACAAGGATTCGGGCAAATGGCAGCGTTAGGACGAGCCGAGTAAACGCAAATCCTGCGCCTGCAATCGCTGTACGGACCGATGAAGAAATACTGCTTGCAGTGGAAACTGATCTATCGATCAGTATTCGACGATAGGCGTTGCAGTTTAACGTGTCTACGTGGAAAGTTTGGAGTGTTTTAAAAGCAGCTCGTTTACATTTCTACCATCACACACCAGTGCAGGAGCTGCTACCGATCGATTTGCCCAAAAGGATGGAATTCTGCAATTGGCTCCTTGAGAAACAATTAGACAACGAACATTTTTTTAACACGATTCTCTGGACGGATGTTTCCTTATTTTCCAGGAACGGTATCACAAACTTCCACAATTTACATACGTGGGCTGAGAGCAATCTAGCATAGGTTCAGCGTAAATTTATGGGCAGGAGCGATTGGTAACGATTTCATTGGACCTATTACGCTCCCGCCTACTTTAAACAGTACCAATTACTTACATTTTTTAAGACATGATCTGCAGGACTTATTGGAGGATATTCCGCTGCAACGATTGGCTACCATGTTTTACCAACGCTATGTTGCTCCAGCTCACTATGGCCCACCAGTCAGAGATTGGTTGAATTCCAATTAGACCAATCGCTGGATCGGTAGAAATGGACCAATACACTGGCCTGCGAGATCTCCTGATCTAACAGTTATGGATTTTTTTGTATGGGGACGGATGAAGGCCCTTGTCTACACAACGGAAGTATCAATATTGGAAGACCTAAATACCAGGATCGATGCGGCTGTACAGAAGTGAGACAGCCGCTGAGAAATATGAATATGAAAAGAACGAAACGAGCTTTAGCGTGTATTCAAAATGCAGGTGGCAATTTTGAACATTTACTGTAGCTCAAACATTTTGAAATAAAGCATAAAAACCTTTAATAAATTCTTTCAGTTCAAGCAAAGAGTCTAGATCGAAAACGAGGGCCACTTTATGGCATATTCAAACTTAAGTTATAAACATGTATGCAACTTTTATAGCCAATTATATGGCCTATAAAACTATTTAATTAAAATGGCATCGTTTCATGAAGTTTTCTGAGAAAAAACAACATGGAACACAAAATTTTCGGGGTAGAGGTGCCAAAATTTTGTATTTTGTATTAATATCTCAAAAATTTTTGTATTAATATCTCAAAATCAGGTACAGTTACAATTTAGAACGTTACACCAAATTAAAGGTAGTTTGATTCCATAAAAAAAACAAGCCATAAAACTTTGCGTTATGATTATTAGTTTTCAAAATATAACGATTTAAGTGAGTCAGGGTACAGGTCCGAAAAACTTTTCTTGACCACCCTGTAACTCCGCAGATTTTGAAAACCGGACCACACTGTAGAACGATTTTTTGCTCAAAATATATCAAGGAATGCCTCCTAACAAAAGTGTCCACCGAGTACCGAACACCGTGTATATATTATATATGTTACATATGTAAAGTGGTGGTGAGATAAAATACTGGAAACATCATTTTCCAACGAAAGCCACCTGTTTGCTGATGTTTTTAGTGTTTTATGGATTTTAACGTTAAAGCTCTCTTGAAATTGGCTGTACATATTCCATTTACCGTTTAGAACTACTTTTTCATTTTGCAATAAATGTGATACACTTTCGCTTAACAGTTTTGGCAATGTTTACATAAGGATCTATAGGCTTCTGCGTATTATTTTAATTAGAGATAATAATAGAAGATAAAGGTTACATATGATATACTTAATAAACCTCAGCATTATTTTCATGAGGTTTTCAAGAAGTAATAATAGATAATACAGTTAGCATCGCCCTAAATGGATTAGCCTACCCATTGTTTCAGGGAGTTATTCACATTTGTCTTATGGGATATACATTTAGTAATTATAATAATTTTTAAATTATTGAAATAATATTCAAAATCACATTGATCATGTTTAATGGGAAAAATAATTAGAAAACTATTAAATTCGTTTTGATTTTATTGGATCGTTTTCTGAGTGTATCTACCAAACTGTGTTAGCAAAATTTTCCGAAACTTTTGATATCGACTTTGATTTTCAATATAAATTTGTGTGGTTTCGCAATTGGATTCTTAACTAGAGTCATCAGTATCCAACTCTATGCTAATCCTCGTATCATTAGTCGCACTGCCTTTTATCGCAGGTGTGAGCCCTGGAGTCCTATTCTTATCCAATTTAATCGAAAAACGGTAAAACCAAACTATTAACTAAATCTACCTTAAAATTATCTGATAAACCAACTGTTCCATTGCTTTGTTAGGATTGCGTTTGGTCCCAGAAATTATTTGGTGATGGAAAAAATGGATTGTGTTATAAAACTGAAAATCAAAGCATTTTATCTCAAGTCTGTGATTATAATCTTTTCAAATCACCGTTAATATACTTGAATAATGCGGAAACGAAATTGGAGACGTGAGCTATGGATTTAAGCAAATTGCTGCCTATGAACCAAATAGTAGAAATCAAACTGAAAATTCGAGCATTTCATTGCAAGTTTGTGTCCAATAATCTTCTCAACTTACCGTTGATTTCATCATTCACTTCAAACAGGCAGTTGAAATATTCTTCACAGAAATTTCGGAAATACTTCAGGAAAAACAATTTACGCGATGAAACAAAGAAACAGTCAATGTTGTCGCAAAAATTAAAGAAAGATTCAAATCACTTCACTACTTCTACGCCAGAACCCTCTATCTCACCCTGCCATGACGGGTGCTAGCAAAGAAGCAATCGCTATCGCACCGTCGCACAGTGGTCTATTTCGCGAAAAAGGTGAACTTTATTCAAATTATGGACTTTTAAGTATGAAGTTGAAACTTGGAGGTAATATTGTCCTATATGGCCCCCATCATTTGAGGTGGTAATTGGGTTTCATAAGTTTAAGGGTAAGAGCACAGGTGGTGAAAACAGCCAAAAATTGCATCTGTCTTTTAACATATTTTTTAAATTCAGAATATGAAGATCAAAATACCTTTGAATAATACAGCGTTATTAAGCTATGAAAGTCATTGATGATTTGCCCTCCCCCACTTTCATCGTGTTCATACTGCAGATAGTATAGGAATTCGGTGTTTAAAACTTCTAGTCCCTTTTAAGTTTAGAGGGTCACAAAAGGTTGTTACGAAATAGGTCTAGTTGTAGTCATTGAAGTCCAAAGTAACTATCAAAACTTAATTTGCCTGCGGCTAGCTGCGGCTACGCTCGTAAAATCCTTTCAAAGTTCAGCGACCTTGCATAAAATGCAACATTTTGCGCGCTTATTGCGCCAGTCCGCGTGCTCTGCAGTATTTTCTTATCATTTGCACCAGCACACAATAGCAAGCATTTGTACCAGGTTGAAGCTCGCGAGATTGAGATAAGCACAACGTTGAATTTCATAAATAAAACAATAGTTTCTAAACCCTACCCTTACTTCTTATGTTATTGGCAAAGTTTCAAGGGATGTATGTGTATTTGGCTGTTCATACATTTATTTACCCATTCACCTGTACTTTAGTATCATCAAATTTGCCAACTTGCTTCTGAGTTCAATTCCATTAAATATGTTCATATGATAATTCATGTATGATCATAGAGTAATTCAGGTATGTACATATATATGCTTAGTATTGAAATTATATGCAAAGCAACATTACCGAAAATATACTTTTACCCGTACAAAATAATTTCGTGCCAGGTATTAATTGGTAAAATTGAAAATATGCATGCATGGGTGAATGATAATATTTGTAAATTCGATATGTGTTTTGCTATATGCTGTAGATAGGCCTTTTTCACTACTTTCACTATTGATTTAAAGCAACTTCCACAAAAAAATAGGTTTTTCAAATTTGATAGAATGATGTAATCGAGTATGCAGCTTTCGAACTCGGTGTTAATCCAAAAATGAAAAAAGTCGGATAGGGTGTTTTATGATCGCTGTCACTGTTTTATGACTGTCATTTCGGCAACAGTTGGGAACAATTTTGGAAAACACTTACCTACAAAGAATAGTATTTAAGTATATTTGCTCTTATTTGTCAGGTCAATTTTTTGATTTATATCATTTAGAAAACAAAAGAAATACAATAAAGTTAGAAGAAAGTCTGAGTTTTTGTTAAAACCTTTTTAGTCAATTTGAGACAGAAAGGTCCGTGTGTAAAAGACTTAAAGACTACACAAAACTCATAAAATTGCATGACATAGAAAAATCGTGCGATCTCATATTATATAAAGAAGGAAATAAAGAGGAGTTGCCTGCGATAGTTTTGGTATTCGGCCTTGTCTGTTGTATTTCATCCACTCTTATATTCAGCTCTTTCGTTTGGTATCTCATGTAATTTTGCTCAAGTAAAAAAACGGCTATTGCAAAATTAAGTTTCCATTCGATTTGTTTTGTTCATTTCGGCTTGCTCTGCTGCCTCAAAAAATGGCCAATTATAAAGTAACGCGGCGAATGTTGCATGATTTAATTATTCAAAATAATTACAATTGTTTCGATTGAACTTTATGGGTAGGGGTGCAAATCAAATTAATAATACTGTCCGACATCATTTGTGTCAAACAAATTTGAATAATCATTTCCACAGCATTTTTGCCTGCTGTCACGAATGTGATCCCAAATTTGGCTATCACGTCATAATATTGATAAAAATTGCGTCAGCAGGAAAACATTATAAAAATGATATTTTCCTCAACATTGAGGCACGATAGGCGGATTTGGACAGCGGTTTCGTGTTCAACCAGCAAAAATACTATGGAAATGATAAGTCACACTCGTTTATGAACAAGAAATTTTTTTTTCAATAGTGAAATTTTCCAAATTTTGACCCTTTTTGGAAACTTTTTGTTAAAAGTTGGAGCCAACGCAATCCCAGAACTGGATTTCCCATGTTTGAAAACCCAAGAAACACTCAATTTCATACATCTAGTGGTTCTCATGAATAAAGTTCACCTTTTTCGCGAAATAGACCACTGTGCGTCGGTCGATTTCCACAGACTTTATAATGTAAATTAAGAGCAGTTTACGCGGGAGGACACTTCGCAACAAAACTAAATTCTTCTAGTCTTCTTCTTAGAAATAGAGAGTGGACGCCGTAAAAGCTCACGTCAAAATTGTGTTTCTAAGACATGTAATAACCAACAATATTTGAAATTTGGTATTTGAGAACAGTATGAGCATTTAAAGTGTTCCCCATGAAAAGGGAGTACTTTGCAAGTGAAGGGAGTACAGTAGTACGGTAACTAAAAACGGAGTACAAATACTCCGATCGGAGTACAACGACAGCACTGGTATAGATTCATAAAACCATTGAGAGGTCTCCAAAGCGGCTAGTGTTTGTGTATCCATCGGTGGAGTCGTTAGATTAGTTGTTGGCTGGAAAGTCATCAGTCCGATTACGAATTTTGCTTTGCTTTGTTTGCACTTGATTTCTGTGGATGTTCATTTCCTTGCCGGCGAGTTGCTAAAATACTATTGCAATTCCGTTGCCGATTGGTTTTCAGTGTGAAATCTAAGTGGCAAGCTACCGCTGCGTTTCATTGGAAGGACTGTTGGCGACTGTGTTGTGACTAGTGCTAAACAGGTGTGTCGGGTGCGTGTGTGTTATGCGTGTAGGTTATGATGGGTCATCAGGTAACATCGTGAGTGGCGGGCCGTGGAAGCAAAAACGAGAGTGAAAAGTGTTGTGCTTTGCTTCGAGAGACAAACGTGTTTGTAAGATGTGAGCTAGTTCACACCTACGTAAATGCATCCGTTGTATATAATGTAATTGCGCTTAAATTGCAGTCCATCGATTGGCAGTGTATTCCAGCGGGGGACTACAGTCAACCGCGCTACGGCGTTTGCAGTACGCAACAACCGTTGTGTAAGTTGATTCAGTATTTTTAAATGTTGCTCAGAGGTTGACAAATAACCGAAACCGCGAAGGTATCGAGCCTATGATTTCATGCTTGAATTAAGAGTGGAATACGATCAAAAGTGCTCACTTTAAAACGCATTTACACCCCATTCTTAATTTGTTCTTATATATGCGGTGTGATGGCTGCAACTGAACGTGCATTTTAACTCGAGCATTCAAAATACTATTGAAGATAGTGCTGTTTTTAATTTTGTTGAGGGAGCAGAAATCCGCTTCAACTTTGATTTGCACAGTTTTTGGTCGCTCGCTTTTAGTGATTTATTCACAACTATGTAATTTGTTTTTGGCGTTCACATGCACAACATATTTTATTTTTATAAAACAGTCCTGTTTTGTTAGTGCTCTGAGCGCTAAAATTATAAATTTCACTGGCTCTCAGTTTGAATGATACAGTCAGCTGTTGAAGCGATAGTGACAAATATTTCTAAAGCTCGAGTTACAATCAATGCAACACAACATTGTTGCACAACAAAACGACTTTGAACACATGAGAACGTATGAGAGCAGTTACAATGATGCGACACAACTTTGTTGTGCAGCACAGTTTGCTCATACCTCAAACTTGGCATGGCAACAGCACTTTTGAAAATATTCAATTCCACCAGTTCTTATGAACGTCCGGGAAATGGGAAATGTCATATGCAAATGAAAATCAGAATTTGTTTTAGTATGGAACATGAAAAATATGAAACATACTTTTACGAGCCTAACAACAATACAAACGCGATATCTGGATAAGCGTTTTTGCACCATCGGGTGTTTGCTTGACCGGACTGCCGGAATTAATGTATATGTAATCAATGTATGTAACTTAACATCACCGGCTCCCACATTCCATTCACATGGATTGCGGTCACACGGTCCGAAGCAACCCGACACCTGTCTGGAAACTACGAACCGGAGACAATAAACTCTCGCCGCAGCAGAATTCCTCAGCCTGGTCACGTTTGCCGACATCAGCATCCGAGGTTACCTTAGGTTTAAGCTCACAATTTGTAGTTAGTAATTAAGCAAGCTTCGAGCTGAATAAATAAAATTATTTTTTTTAAAAGAAAACGTCGAGAGTTTTCTTAACTGGCGCCCGAGCAGGGACCTGAAACGGGTTGAACAAATCGGCGTACGAAAACGGAACACGCGATATCGGTCAAAAGTATTCGCGAGAACATTAATATTCGATTAAAGCGTAAAAGTACGGAAAGTCTACCGACCATAGTCGGCGCACGAAACGGAATACGCGAATTCATTCGAAACATCCCGCGAGGAACGAGAAACCGATAATTGCGTACGGAACCGCAAGTCTACCGACCAACGCCGTGCTCAGGTCCTGAAACCCATCCAAACGCAGACCAACAAGGAAAAGAGGCCCCTTAGTAGCCAACCGGCAAAAAGGAGTCGGCAAGCACTGGCAGCCGCCTTGAGGCCGAAATAAGCGAGGATATTAGTTTAAGAATTGTGAAAATTGTGTACGCTTAGTTATATTTCCAATAATTGTGAAGTGAAGCAAAAAATAATAGTGATATAAGAAGAAAAAGAAAAAGTATTAATTTAAGGAAATTTAGTTCAGTGTCAAAATCGATCGATAAGAATCGATATAAAATAGTGTTGAGTGAGAAAGGTTTTTGAAAAAGTGCATCCAGCTTTAATCAGAGGTAGACATGAACCTCTTTTTCATGTAAGTAATCTTTCTTTTCAATTGCGAACCAAAAAATTTTACGATATTTGTATTCATTTACAATTGATGTCAAACGGTTTTGTTTCAAAATTTAATAAACAAAAGTGATATTGGTGTTCTAGTTTGCAACGACCTCCCTTTTTGTAACGTCTTATTAAAATACCACAAAATTTGCCTTTAGTATTCAATCGAAATTTTAATTCGTGATCATGTCTCGAAACGAGAATAACTTAATTAGACCTCCAGTCCTTCAAGATAACTCTAATCCCTTGCCTCCACCTCAACAATCTGCTGCGCAGCCAGCCCAAGGTGCGCAAATCACAAATGCTGCAACCGTTCAGGCCATCGAAGCACTCGTTAGGAATCTTCTCACAAGAGAATGCCCTAGGATGATCGAATCATTCCTTAACCCACAATTTGATCTGAGCCAAGAGGCCGATCAGTGCATTTACGCAGACCATTTGGGCAATATTGGGGACATGGATCGCATCCCCGATGTAGTGAAGAGCCTTCGCGAATTCTCCGGCCAAGCGGGAGAATTTGGATCCTGGAAAAAGAGCGTGGAAAGGATCCTTCGAATTTACGAGCCTCTGAAGGGCACGCCACGCTACTACGGGATTCTCAACGTGATCCGGAATAAGATTACAGGGCATGCCGACACAGCCCTGGAATCGTTTAATACGCCTCTTGACTGGGAGAGGATCTCAAAATGCCTGACGATGCACTACGCTGATAAGCGTGACATTGGCACTCTGGAGTATCAGTTAACTTGCTTAGTGCAAGGAAATGATACAATCCAAGGTTTTTACCAGACAATATTTCATCACTTGTCTATAATCTTAAATAAGATATCCGTTATGGATTTGAGTAACGAATCGATGAGCTTGCTAGTTCGGACTTACAGGGACAAGGCATTAGACACATTCATACGAGGTTTGAATGGAGATTTACCGAGGCTTCTTAGTATGAGAGAGCCGGCCGACCTGCCGCAAGCCCTTCATTTGTGTATGAAATGGGAAAACGTTAATTACCGGTCACAACATGCACATACAAGTAACAATAACTTTAGACGTTCTCAGACACAAGCACCTCCACCCGTTCCTCCTAGACAAAAACCGGTCCCAGCACCCAGATACACATTTTATCCTGATCTAATTAGGCAGCAACCACAGCCTGTGCAACCATATTGCCCACAAAACTATATCCCCAATAATTTTCGCCCCAACTTCCCTTTCTTAAGCAACCCTCAGCCACCAAGACCTCAATTCAATAGACAACAACTACCTCCAAAACCACAGGCCCGACCTGAGCCTATGGATATTGATCAGACCATACACTCCCGTATGGTAAATTATCAAAATCGACCTCAGCAGATTCCAGCTGCCAAGAGACCTCTTCCTGTCCAACAGCAGTTCCCTAGAAAGCAACAACGCGTCAATCTTACCGAGGGCTATGAAGTAGATCCTAGTGTTCCCGAATACGATAAGGAGCCTAACGACAACAACATCTGGGAAGAACAATGGTTTCCCGAAGGAACTGGGATTCAGAATATAGAAATTGGCCAAGATCAATCAGAACAAAAACCCGAAGCCACTGACAGAGAGGGAAGCCAAGCTTGTCAAGGGTATGCCGAATTTCAAGACATTCATTTTTTAGAATGACTTGCTCTTCGCTGCCCTATTTTGATTTCGTAGTAAAGAGCGGCAATGTATACAAATTCCTGATAGATACAGGTTCAAATAAAAACTATATACAACAGTCCTGCGTCCGCCACATATACCCAAACGAGAAACCCTTCACAGCAAAATCAGTTGGAGGCAATGTGGAGATAACTCATCATTCCATCATTAATCTGTTCGGCCCATCAACCCCCAGTCTTAAATTCTTCATACTACCCACACTCAAATCGTTCCACGGAATTTTAGGGAACGACAGTTTGAAAGAACTAGGAGCTGTAATATACACCGCTGAAAATTTCATTATGCTCAATAATAATATGCGAATTCCAATCAAACAACGTCTTTCAGAATCTGTAAACAACATTGATATCCGTACCTCACACTTAACGCAACAACAAACTATTAACTTACTCTCCCTAATAAAGCAGCATCAAAGCCTATTTTCAGAACCCAATTCTAAATCAACTTATGTTACGACAGTAAAAGCGGAAATACGCACATCCGACAATAGCCCCGTTTACTCCAAATCCTACCCATACCCTTACGCTCTCAAGCCAGTGGTCGAAATGGAGATCCAAAAACTGCTAGATGATGGCATCATACGACCATCGAGATCGCCGTATAATGCTCCAATGTGGGTCGTGAAAAAAAAGTTAGACGCTTCCGGAGAGCAAAAATACAGGATTGTTATAGATTACAGGAAGCTGAACTCCGTAACAATACCTGACAGATACCCAATACCCGAGATTAATGAGGTTCTCGCAAATCTCGGCAAAAGTAAGTTGTTCACTGTAATCGATCTGAAAAGCGGCTTCCACCAGATACCACTGAAGGAATCTGATATCGAGAAAACTGCTTTTTCAGTAAACAACGGCAAATACGAATTCACAAGGCTCCCGTTTGGATTGAAAAATGCTCCATCGATATTCCAAAGAGCACTTGACGATATCTTACGTGAACATATCGGCGTCAGATGTTATGTATATATCGATGATATCGTAATATTTGGTGTCGATGAAAACGAGCACATAAACAACATTGCTCTTGTATTCCAAACATTAGAAAAAGCCAATATCAAAGTCCAACTTGATAAATGTGAATTCCTTAGAAAATCCGTAGAATTTTTGGGCTTTGTCATCTCTGAAGACGGAATAAGAACTAATCCGAATAAAGTCGAAGCTGTTGCAAAACTACCCCCTCCTGTAACACTAAAGGAGCTAAGATCCTTCTTGGGAATGGCTGGCTATTACCGAAGATTCATTCGTGACTTCGCCAAATTAGCCAACCCATTAACATCACTCCTAAGAGGAGAGGAGGGACGCATTTCTAAGCAGAAGTCTAGCAATATCCGCGTCGAATTATCTCAAGATGCGATGAACGCCTTTCAAAAAATCAAAGATTCCCTAATCTCTCGTGATTCCCTAATCTCTCTTCGCTTCCCAGATTTCCAAAAACCGTTCGACCTTACAACAGACGCTTCCCAACACGCCATTGGTGCAGTCCTGTCGCAGGAAGATAGACCAATCGCTTTCCTGTCCAGAACATTGAGAGCAGAAAAAGAGAATTACGCGGTAAACGAAAAAGAGATGCTGGCAATAATATGGGCTTTGAAATCACTACGCAATTACTTATATGGCTCTAGAAAGGTACGCATATTTACCGACCACCAACCCCTAACTTACGCGATTAGCAATAAAAACACGAATGCGAAAATGAAGAGATGGAAAGCCATCCTCGAAGAATATCAGTACGAATTGAAGTACAAACCGGGGAAGGCAAACATTGTAGCCGATGCACTGTCAAGGCCTCCACAAGGAAGCAACATAACCTCTTTAACAACCGCAACTCATAGCGATGACACGTCAGGTCAAAATCTAATTCCTTCAGTTGAGACACCTATTAACGCATTTCGAACGCAACTCGTCTTCAAAATTGGGGAAACAACTAACTATGCATGTGAAAGAGCCTTTCCAAACTACTGGAAGCATGTATTTTTCGAACCAGAGTATACACGCGAAAACCTTATCGGAATTTTGAAAAGGTATCTTAACCCAAACGTCATTAACTGTATAATGACCACGGAAGATATAATGGGAATAATTCAAGAACTTTATGGGCTTTATTTTAGTAATTACAAAATAAGATTCACTCAAAGAGAAGTAGAAAACGTTCGTGGCGAAACCGAACAAGACGAACTCATTCTTAAAATTCACAAACGGGCACATCGAAGTGCAAAAGAAAACATGCAACAAATTTTAGAAAAATACTATTTCCCAAAAATGAACGCTAAAATCAAGAAAATAGTAAAACAGTGTGTCGTTTGTAAAGAAAATAAATATGATAGACACCCAAATAACCCAATTCTTGGAAACACGCCAATCCCAGAATATCCCGGCCACATCCTTCATGTAGATATCTACCTAACTAAATCACGCATAGTACTCACAGCAATAGACAAATTTTCCAAATTCGCCCAAGCTAAAATGCTAAAATCTCGAGCTATAGAAGATGTCCGTCAGCCACTTAGAGAAACACTTATATTCTTTGGAATCCCTAAAAGCGTAGTAATCAACGGAGAAAAATCCCTCAATTCAGCATCAATTACCTTCATGATGCAAGACCAACTCGGTATCCAAATTTATCGAACTCCAGCCTATAAAAGCGAGGTTAATGGACAAGTAGAAAAGTTTCATTCAACCTTAACTGAGATAATGCGATGCCTCAAAACCGATGGGATTCACAGATCATTTGAGGAACTACTAGAAAGATCTGTATATGAATACAACTGCAGTATTCACTCAGCAACGGGAAAAAAACCCATTGAACTCTTCTACGGTAGAATCGTTTCTACTGACCCGGAAGGACTAGAAAAATCCCGCAAAGATAACATCGAACAACTGAAAAAGACACAAGAAAAAGACATACAGTATCATAATAAAATAAGCCAACCAATAAAAACTTACGAGGTAGGCGAAATCGTTTATGTAAAAAACAATAAGCGCAGTGGTACTAAACTTTCACCCAGGTACAAGAAAGAAATTGTAAAAGAAGACAAACCCTCTCTAATAACAACCGAATCAGGACGAGTTATTCACAAAAGTGACATAAGAAATTAATCTCTATTCCAGATACCTCATCGCAGCTGCATCTGCCAGCGTCCAAATTATTGATTATACCAACACACAATTTTTGGCATTAAAAACCGGAATAGCTAAAATTCAAACAGGAAACCTTAAACTTATCCATATAATACCGCTAGACCAATATAAGAATTTTACAAAAGAAGTTTCATCAATCCTGTTAAAACACATTTTACCCAACAATCCCTTTTATTCCCTCCTTGATCACGAAATAAAACAGATTGAAAATATTATTAGCAACATCGAGCAACACAAAACCAAAAGATCGCTAAACTTCATTGGTTCTGCAATCAAATGGATCGCGGGTAACCCCGATCACGATGATTATGTATTAATGAAAGGAAAGATTAACGACTTACTTGAAAATAATAACAAGCAAATTCTCATTAACCAAAGTCAAAACGACAGAATTAACAAAATCACCAATATAACTAATGAAATTCTAAATACTATAAAAAGAGATAGCATCTTCGAAAATACTTTGGCACTTAGCACTCAATACAAAATTAGAATCGTGAAGGAAGATCTTGTCAATGTAGCTCAAGCCATCCAATTAGCTAAAGTAAATATTATTAATTCAAACATTCTTTCCAAACAAGAAATATCACACATTTTAGAAAATCTTTCAAAAAACCATGTACCATATAATAATGTTGAAAATGCACTATTATTTGCAGATATTAAGATTGCACAGAATTCGACTCATATTTTCTATATCATAAACGTACCAACTACTTCTGAAATTAATTTCGATAGATTTTTAATAAAACCGGTAAACAAACATAATTTGGTAAATAAAATCGAATATCAAAATATCTTAAAATATAAGGAAACAACTTTTGGCATTTTAAATCGTTGTGAAACAATTAACGAAATTTCTATCTGTAAGAAACAAAACATTAGAGACATAAGCAACATTACATGTATACAAGAAATATTTAGAAATCAGGTTAGTAGTTGTGTAAGGACAAACAGTCACCACCTTCCATCGTTAGAGGAATTAGCGCCAGGCTTAATTTTCTTAAACAACTTCAAAGGCACAATTAACATCAACGGCACAACCCAACAACTATATGGCAGCTATTTGGTAAAATTTCAAAACACGAGCATCATGATTAACGAGGAAAAATTCATATCCTCCGAAATTACCAGCGTTCAAATATTACCACCCCTAACACAACCAGAAGACAACAATCAGGATATAGAAGAAATTCTGTCCCTCGAAATGTTGAAAGAATTGCACTTAAATAATACAAAGCAGCTAGACGGCCTAAATTCAAAAAACGAAACCAACTCCTGGACCATTTACGGAATCCTCATGATGATACTCACCTTCCTAGCTTTGGAAAAACTTAAAACCTACATATGCTGCTTAAAACAAAAAAATCCAAAATCGGGTAAAACCACTGCCATAACATTACCTCTAACCTTGAACACAGGACCACCCCAAGATGTCCTCTTGGAGAACATTTCGGTTCATCCCAACAAGAAACTTGAAAACAGCATCTACAATATTCCACTTTTCTGAGTGAGGACACCCAGAATTTAAGAGGGGAGGACTTAACATCACCGGCTCCCACATTCCATTCACATGGATTGCGGTCACACGGTCCGAAGCAACCCGACACCTGTCTGGAAACTACGAACCGGAGACAATAAACTCTCGCCGCAGCAGAATTCCTCAGCCTGGTCACGTTTGCCGACATCAGCATCCGAGGTTACCTTAGGTTTAAGCTCACAATTTGTAGTTAGTAATTAAGCAAGCTTCGAGCTGAATAAATAAAATTATTTTTTTTAAAAGAAAACGTCGAGAGTTTTCTTAACTTGTACAATGTATATACATACACACATACATACACACATATATATACATATACACACATATATACACATGTGTGCATGCACATATATATACGTATACACATATATATACACACATATACACATACATATATATATATACACATATATATACGTACATATATATACATACATATATACATATATGTACATACACATATATACATACATACACACATATACACACACACATACATATACATACATACATAAAATAAGCCTACATATATATATATATATCTACACATATATACATACATACATACATACATACACATATACATATATATACAATATATGTAAATATGTATACACAACGTATTAAGTTAATTATACTACAAGCAACAAAATACGATAAACCTTTTCATTTCCAGAACACGCTATTTATATTTTGTCTCATTTTTACTTTGCAATATACTCTGCAGCTTTTAAAGGATAAAATACTCACTGATATCACTTTCCGAGACTTTAAAAGATCCATATTAACAAACAACAATTTCTTTAATATAGTGACAGATGACGGTAAATGTTGTGTTGCATTGATTGTAACTCGTTCCCCCGACAAAGCATGGATTGTAACTCCAGCATAAGTGGTGACAGCTTTTCAGAAGAAAACAAAAATGTTTGGTCAGGATAAAGAAAACTTTGTTTTCTAGTAGCAATGAAACAAAAGTGTCAATCCTTTAACAAACTCTCATATATGCACAATGAGCTGATGCCTGATAAGAAATAGTGCATACTTTCGAAACCGCTTGGTTAAATTTCAATTTTGAATCATCCCACAAAAACAAATCCATACATTAAAATCTATTATTTCATAAAAATCAGTTGCTCACGAGTTAAATGATGTAATCATCATTGTGTACAAATACCAAATCAGAAAATGGGCAGAGAAGTTTGAGCTAACAGTAAAACGCTTTCAGGACAATGTCGCAGGAATTTTAAATTTTAGTTCATCTACCTTTCAATACACAATTATTTGTGCCTCGAAATATTTTGCATAATAAAGACCGAAAGATTTAATTTTTTTTTAAATGATGTAAACATATAGAATGTAAAGTTGAACAAAATTAATAAATTGAGATTATATCTGCGAAACAATAAAATAGTATTAGGATCGAGGCCTTACAAACAGGAACTTCAGAAAATGATCGTAAAAAACTTGCATATAAAGTAAATTACAACTAAACTTAAATAGCTGCTTGTCAATTTGCATCATTTTTGTTGTTGCGAACAAAGCATTTTAAGTTGCATTCACAAAACAAAACTAAAAAACAAACAAATGAAAGTAAGTGGAATATTGTTGGAGAAAATGGTAAATATATTCAGAAATGTCGATTTCAGCTCATAATAGAATAGTTTTAGAACAATAACAAAACTCAGGCTCATACATTTTTTTTAACTAAACTGTGGTTTTATAACATTAGGTCTCCTCAAAGCAGAATAAGTTTTTTATGGTTCCTGAAAAGCTGTAAATTAGATTCAAAATATATTTGTATAATAGCGAACATTGAATAAAATTCTATTAGTAACTTGTACAGGTAAAGTCGGCCCCTTTGTTATCGGCCCTTATCTTAACGCCAACCTGCAAATATTTCTTACGTGAAAACTTGAAAATAAATCAGAAAAGGGTTTATCTCAACAGTGAAAAACCAAAAAGTATAAACTCTTTCAAAGATGATATCGTGAGTTTTCCGCAATAAAAAAAATCAGTACGATCATAAATCAGTAGAATCATCTAGTTCAATTGTAATCCGATGATAAAGCTAATGGTATTTTCCTCCTTTATCATTCCTCATGCGCCAAAGTTTGAAGTCGGGGGATATATTAAATAATTGATGATGATTGTGATTATAGTGGAAATAAAAATGGAAGACATAAATATATGCTATAAAAATGGTAAAATGCATTTGGTGGCTTGCATAGTAGACTCAGTCATATCAGACGAGTTTGAAGAGCTCAGGTGAGCAATGTTAAATGATTACGCCTACTAATATACTTTCATGAAATGAAAGATAAAAAATTATGATTTAGATTAAATCAAGTTCTAAGGCTCCGTTAGCATTGATAAAATATGTTTTCACAAAATTTTCAGTTTTCTGTTGATATAATTTTTTTGTTGCATTTACTAATATGGGTGAGTAGTTTTCAGAATTCATTTTGGGGGTCGAGAAATCGGAGCGATACCATATCTGAAAAAATGAGTCCAAATATTTTACTGGTGTATCGATTTCTGTTTGAAGGCGTTTTCAGTATGCTCGTCGGTAAAATTATACTCAATAACATCTTATGCATACGATTCAAACTTTCAAAGTCAACTTTTACTGAGTACGTTAGGTCCTTTTGCAAATCCTGATTTAGTTAAGAGCAAAAGTAGCGTTTGTAATAGCGCGATTGAAGTTTTCTGGTAGGTCTTTACTATTTTTACGGTTTTCCGTCTATAAAGTTCCAAAGGTCAAAGTCACTGACACCATCACGTTGCAAGATAAGGCTGTGATCGGTTGCTAGTGTGAGTTAGGCGGCTATACCACAAGAAAGAAATACTAGGGCAGGCCTTGATTTCGCTCGAGTGGTGGATAAAGGAAGAGAGAAGAAATTCAAATCTTCCGATTAACAAATTATATTTGCTGAGATGTCCGGACATTAGGCGCGTTTATAACGTGGTTTCAAAGTGGCTTAGGTTTAGTCAAACCACGTTGTATAGGCGCAGCGGATTGATTTGAGATAAGTCGATCCAATCACGAAATTTTACTGGATCGGATCGACTTGGGCGTTAAAAGACGCGGATCGAGGGATTGAGGATTGAAAAATGCGAAGCCCACTTGAGTTCTATTCATATATGTATGTGACGTTCCGATGCGATATACTTCACTTTAGTAGAACTAGCTGAATTTCATTCGGTTAATCCACGTTAATCCAGTCACACAAAAAACCTGCTTTGAAGTTTCATTGCAATCCGTTCCAAGCCAAGTCACTCCAAGTCGGCCCTGGTAATATACGCGGCTATTGAAGCCTATTAGGCAAACAATTCCGTTCCGGATTTTACATTTGTATGTAGGCTACACTGTTTTCATATACATGAAAATGTAATCTTGTAGCGTTTCGTTAAGATACCTCCTCTGAATGATATCAAACGAAAGTCCGAGAAAGTGCGCCTGTCGCTACTTTCACTCGCTAATGTCAAAATACCTACTGTCAAGGACTTGTCAACCATGCTAATGCTGCAAATCTTTGAAAGAAACTATACTGATATATATTGGATTTTACCGACTAAAACCACCTCTACATTCCTCAGCACTTTTCATTTTTCATTTCATTTCATTTCATTTTTCTTTTCATTTTTCTCACCCATCTCATTCTCAGAGCAATCTTTAATTTGTCATTTGCTGCGTGTACAAGCTCGGATTGAAATAGGAACTAGATCGATATAGTAGAGTTGTTTCAACTCTGGTTCGTGTACGCGCAATGAACTATTTATTCAGCAAATACATTTTTTATGCGACGGCAAAGTCAACATTACACTCAAGCATACAATCATATGTACATACGACTGCCATGCATGATCCACCTAACGAAACGGCGCGTGGCCGTATCATATCCATCAAAGCAAAATTACAAAAAATACTACTTTATGAAATCATAAAATTTAACAAAAAAAGAAATATCGGTAAAACATTTTTATGACAACTATTCACTTGTGAAAGAAAGATCTGCAAAGATTTCTAAATTACTATATATGTCCGATTTCGTTTTATCGTACATTAAATCAGTTGGCTCAAACTCAACGCACCCACAAGTTTTGGCACTCTCTGATGCTAAAACAGGCCCTTTTACAGTATCTGTTTTCATTCTATTCCTGAATTTGTTTTTAATTTTATGAATCTTCAAAAAATTATCTCACAGTCTGCATTTGAATGTGGGAGAGATATTAAATATAAAGCAAAACGACTTCGGATCCCAAATTCTTTGCAACATTCATGGTTAAGAATTTTGCTAAGTTTAAAATAAAAACGGTCTATGGGTAAATCGGGGTCGGTCAAGTCTCTTGGAAGTGAGAACGTCGCTAGTCTACGCCATTCGTTATCTAAATCTTTTATAATCATGAAAAAGTGCCGGATATGTGTTCTTAATTTGAAAATTGGTAGCCTTATTAGGATAAGAAATATTAGTATGTTTTAAAATGGGATCGTCAAAATCAAATTTTTTTTATTTCTTCGCAACTGACTCTCTAAAACTGAACACATTGATTTCTGAACTCTGAGCACTGTGGCTCAAATCGATCTTTAAGAACTTTTTTTTTTATTTCATCAAGCTCTAACCTGACCGCTATTGCAAGATACATATTATCGATCGACAAAATCATTGTTTTGCAAATTCGGATTGATAGCTTCAATAGCTGTAGTCTGAACGTAAGAGCTCTCCACATATAATATAATAAAATGTCGGTAAACATTACAGATGAACTTCCATTACAACCACTTTTGAAGACTGAAAATATGCAGTAATTGCATTGAATGTCAAGAAAATGCAGTCTAGAAACAAAAAATATACCTTTGTGAATGAATTTTAATTTATAGATAATTTTTTGGCTAATAAAATATGCTGCTCAAGCCACTGATCACTAAAAAAAACTTGAAAGACACTTCAATTTTCAATTAATCTGTGAACGACACATCCTAAGGAAAGCCATCTTGTTTGTGCTAGCCACAGAATTTTATGAGGCTCCAAATCAAAATTTCGGTAAACTTTGCAGATAGTTTGCTATGAACTTCTATTACAACCACTTTTGAAGACTGAAAATATGCAGTAATTGCATTGAATGTCGGAAAAACTCAGTCTAGAAACAAAAAAATATACCTTCGTGAATGGATTCTGTAATTTATAGAGAATTCCTTTGGCTGATGAAATATGCTGCTCAAGCCACTGATCACTAAAAAAAACTTGAAAGACACTCAAATTTTCAATTAATCTGTGAACGACACTTCCTAAGGAGAGCCATCTTGTTTGTGCTGACTGCAGAATTTTGTGAGGCTCCAAATCAAAATTTGCTTGAAAAGATACTAAAAGCGCTTGTCTTTTGCTTCTTTGTCTGGAATAACTGTGAACATTTCACAGTCTTTGGGGTAAGCTTTACATGCGGCTAAAGTTCACAAGTGTAATGAGTGAAAAATGCATTTGAATATTTTTATACCCGGGCAAACGTGTTTTAAACATGCTTAAACAGAGCTATGTTCGCCTATCATCAAGTTGTAGCCATCACTTCCAAACCCGATTATATTTTCTTTCGGTATGCTCCTTGATTCAAATGCAGACATAAATGAATTAAAAAGATTTTTGCTTGGCGTCCACTGATCATTTTGAATTATATCTACCAGCTCATAGAAGTTACTTTTGACCATATCAGAAGCTTCATTGCAGTACCTTACCATTATGCAAGCTGTTTTTCACTGAGAGATTTATATTTTTATACATAAAATATGTTTTGTATTAGCAAAGTCAACTACTTTTGTATGATCAAATGAACTATTCTAGCATAGTAGAAAGAACCACTTTCCGTAGCTCATTCGACAATTTTGAATGAATTATTCCATTACTATGACTAATAGTTAAATCAACCACGAATTTTTCTTTCAAAGTTTGACAACCAAGATACTAAATTTACACTTACTTAAATTCTGAGCAAGTATTTCGTTTTGGCTATAATCTATTACATTTTCAACTTCAACACTTCCTTTAGTTCTTTGTAACTTCAAATTGGATCGATCGACAAAATCATTGTTTTGCAAATTCGGATTGATAGCTTCAATAGCTGTAGTCTGAACGTAAGAGCTCTCCACATATAATATAATAAAATGTCGGTAAACATTACAGATGAACTTCCATTACAACCACTTTTGAAGACTGAAAATATGCAGTAATTGCATTGAATGTCAAGAAAATTCAGTCTAGAAACAAAAAATATACCTTTGTGAATGAATTTTAATTTATAGATAATTTTTTGGCTAATAAAATATGCTGCTCAAGCCACTGATCACTAAAAAAAACTTGAAAGACACTTCAATTTTCAATTAATCTGTGAACGACACATCCTAAGGAAAGCCATCTTGTTTGTGCTAGCCACAGAATTTTATGAGGCTCCAAATCAAAATTTCGGTAAACTTTGCAGATAGTTTGCTATGAACTTCTATTACAACCACTTTTGAAGACTGAAAATATGCAGTAATTGCATTGAATGTCGGAAAAACTCAGTCTAGAAACAAAAAAATATACCTTCGTGAATGGATTCTGTAATTTATAGAGAATTCCTTTGGCTGATGAAATATGCTGCTCAAGCCACTGATCACTAAAAAAAACTTGAAAGACACTCAAATTTTCAATTAATCTGTGAACGACACTTCCTAAGGAGAGCCATCTTGTTTGTGCTGACTGCAGAATTTTTTGAGGCTCCAAATCAAAATTTGCTTGAAAAGATACTAAAAGCGCTTGTCTTTTGCTTCTTTGTCTGGAATAACTGTGAACATTTCACAGTCTTTGGGGTAAGCTTTACATGCGGCTAAAGTTCACAAGTGTAATGAGTGAAAAATGCATTTGAATATTTTTATACCCGGGCAAACGTGTTTTAAACATGCTTAAACAGAGCTATGTTCGCCTATCATCAAGTTGTAGCCATCACTTCCAAACCCGATTATATTTTCTTTCGGTATGCTCCTTGATTCAAATGCAGGCATAAATGAATTAAAAAGATTTTTGCTTGGCGTCCACTGATCATTTTGAATTATATCTACCAGCTCATAGAAGTTACTTTTGACCATATCAGAAGCTTCATTGCAGTACCTTACCATTATGCAAGCTGTTTTTCACTGAGAGATTTATATTTTTATACATAAAATATGTTTTGTATTAGCAAAGTCAACTACTTTTGTATGATCAAATGAACTATTCTAGCATAGTAGAAAGAACCACTTTCCGTAGTTCATTCGACAATTTTGAATGAATTATTCCATTACTATGACTAATAGTTAAATCAACCACGAATTTTTCTTTCAAAGTTTGACAACCAAGATACTAAATTTACACTTACTTAAATTCTGAGCAAGTATTTCGTTTTGGCTATAATCTATTACATTTTCAACTTCAACACTTCCTTTAGTTCTTTGTAACTTCAAATTGGAAACTTTATCCGAATCCGGGAAGTAACTTTTAATTTAATTGGACATATGATCCATTACTAAAAAAGGAACACTATGCTCAGCAAAAAATGAGCAAAGCTTTACTTCAGATCTCTCTATGAGCGATTTTACAGCAGTTCCCAATTCGGGATTGGGAATATACCGTAATTCGTGAGCTTTCGCCCGATTTCCATGTATGTGTGCGCAGACTGTGTACGTGCACGGAGGCTCCTCATGAGCTTGATTTGCGAATACCGGTTTTGTACGAAGCGTTCATATGAAAGTGTGCCGGATAAAATTGTATGGCTACACGAAGATCGGATTAAAACCGGTTTGAAATCCCGATTTCGTGTAACCATACAAATTTGAGCGGCGATCTGGTTTACAAACACGTAGATTGTGATTTGTTTTCAATAGGGCGTGTCAAAAGGGAAATTTCTAATATCGTGGCTTCTAGCGGCCGCTGTTCACTTCGTCGAACAGTTTGGTGGCCATCCACCAACCAACATGCATCGGAATGCAATATCATTCCGAAAATGCCTCTGAGCGGAAAGCACGTGCGCTGTATCTGAGCGTTGAATGCTGGATTCGATTATTTTATTTTATGTGTAGGGTGAAGAAATTCTGCTGCTGATGACATACAAGCAAATGGCCTACTATATTGCCTACCATATATGGCATGCAGTCAAATATTGCATACCATAGGCCGCCTCCATAAGCAATTTGAAATGTTATGCCATGGGAAATCGCTAATAGAGGCGGCCTGTATCAATTAATTAATGGGTTAGAAAACATGCAGTTTTAGCGAGTATATTTAAATATTTTGGATTAATTTTTGATGTATATGAGTGACTCTCCATTTCATCAAAAAGTATTGTAGAGTTAGGCTTGTAAGCACTGAAGCACAATCGAATAGATGCCGTTAAGTGGTCATTAGTCAGAGAACTCCTAAGTTGCGATTCGATTATTTTCATTTGAGAAAACGTTGCTTCACATCGATAAAAATGCAAATATCCTTATTGCCACCAATCTCAATAATGGATATTTTTTATGGTAATCAAATAAAAAAAATAATTTTCATTTGCGCGTGCTATGGTTAAAATTTCTAACTCTAGATTCGGTGAATTCAATTGTAAAGTATGAGCTAGATTTGATGAAATATCCTCGTTATCGAGAATTCGATAAAGGAAATGAAATAAATTCAAAAATCTGTTAAAGGTTATTGAGATTTCCAAATCGTCTCTCGAATTCTTGTTTAAAATTTTCCAGCTCAGGACAAAACATTTCAATATTACATGCACCAGTAGGTTAGGTTAGGTTGTACCAGTTGGCCCAAGGCCACACATGGACCTATTGGTACATAGTGCTACCAGATAAATGGGGCAGGAGAAAAAAAAAATCAGTCCAAGCGGCCATCGAAGGCCCCGGACTCTTTCGCGAACTGAAGAATGTCTTTCAGCTAGATTGACCAGTAAGTTAAATATGTTTTTCAAAATATGGAAAATATTTGAAAATTTTGCCTATTTAATTGTGAAGCAAAAGGTTTTAATTTTACTTAAAAAACATTTACCGAACTCAGCAAGTCAACAATATTTTCCTTTTCCTTGTAATTGTAAATCAAGCAAGTTGTAACGGCCCATAAAATCTGTAAGAAATGCTTATATCTTTACCCATACTGGATCTTCCAATTGTTCATGTTTTTCTCCCAATGTGTCCAAAAATGCAATAATTTCAGTCAAAAGATTTAGAAATCTTTGCAAAAATCTTCCTGAGCTAAGCCATCTAAAGCTTAGTACTGTTTTCGATTTCACGTTAAATTTTCATGCAAATTTTGACGTGAAATTTATTTCGGCGAAAATTTAGCTTGAAAATAAGCAAGAGTTGTACTCACTTTTAAGCGTGAAAAATTGCTTGCAACATGCTTTCGTTTTGAAAATGCAAATAGCTTTGGCACATGTTTCCAATCATTTCACGCCAATTTAGTAGGTGCAGTTCATTTTTTAGGCTAGTACTGAGTTAATCGTGAAGCTAAATTTTGACATGTCTCCATTATCTGGTCATTCTTTCGAGCAAAAATTTTGAAAATGCAGAAAACCGGGGACTTTTATCACTTCTGACGGATAAGATGTCAAGAATTTCAATTTTTGAACGATTTGATTTTTGAAAAGACATTTACACAATTCAATTTTAAAAATTCAAACACCAAATGTCACTATTTAGGTCGAAAGAATGAACTACATTGGCATGAAAAGATGACCACCAGTCATCATTATCGGATCGTTCTCGTCATACCGCATCGATGAATTTAACATTGCGATGTCATTATAAGAAGCGATACTCGCTCCGTTTTGCATGACTCTACCCTTCACTGTGCATGACTTTTTCATGCAGGAAAGTAGTTAGTAGGTAAACACACATGAATTTTTGTACCAGAATGATTGTTTACACATGATATTGTCATGCATTATTTTGGAATTCATAGGCATTAATGAAAGAGTGCATGGTAAAAGTCATCGATGCTTGTGGTCCTACTGGGATGTGAATTTTACAAGACTCTGCCCACCGCGTGGAAATCGGCTTTACTTTTTCATATGCGACGCTAGCGTTCCTACTCTGGTCTACGCATCATAGCTTTTATCGTAAACAAGGGTGAAAATTAGGGCTTTTCGATGCTGAGTGCGGTAGAGAGGGGTGTATTGCGCGATTTTTTTCTCAGAGAGCAGCGTTTTGCGTGTATAAAAAAAAAAACTCCAGCGCACCTGAACCGCTAGAAACACTAATGTTCGAAGAACAGTAGAAGAATCGTGCAGGTTTTGAGTGCATATTCCACTACATGTGCTGCTTATTACGGCCAAACTGTTTCAATTGCCACGTTTTACTTTCGTCTTAAGAATGCATTATAACTCATATGGTGGAAGGTTTCAGATATTACCACTGGCATGAATTTCAACGTTTATGAGAGCAAAACACGAGTTAATTATATTCGTTATCAGTTGCTTATTTCACATAATTTTGAAAGCAGCATCTCATATAACATCAATGAAGAAAATGCTCAGTGCCTGCAGCACTGTAACTGAAGTTGGTGTTTGGGGCTGCGATCCGAAAAATTTGGAGAACTTTGCGAATTGAAACATCGGTTATTTACTTTCATTGTAAATGTTTCCGGTATGTATACTAACTGTAAGCATTTATTGATACAAAAGTAGCACAACCGACTCGTGCTGGCAACCTTCGCCAGTATCAAAGCCAAGAATATATCAAATCTGCTTCACGTTGTTTAATTACATTCGAAGTTATAGGAGTATAAAGAAATTTAGGGTTACCTGCAGCGAGTTTTTTCAAATGATCGAAAGCTTAATATTTGCTGTTTATTGTCACTACAATATCATTACCATTTGAAAATTCTACGATAAAATCGCTTAATAAAGATATTGCAATTAAACACAAAACCAACAATAGCTGGCAACCCTATCGTGGCTTTTCAACCAAATTTGGCCTGAATAATGTTTATGACAGGTTTCATTAATTGTATGAAATTCGTATTGATTTCATGACTGCACTGGAAGTTATAGTGCAAAAAGTTTTATTTTCCTGAGCGAATTTTCAAGAACAAAGACACAAAAATTACCATAGCTGGCAGCAACAATCAAATTTTTCAACCAAATTTCCACCAAACAGAGATTAGAGTTAGGTTTAGCTACTGTGTCAATTTCATGAAAATCTGGTAACTTATTCACATTTCATAGGGCAAAAAGCAGTTTTTTTTCTTTGTAATTTTTCAAGATGGCACCACTGGCACAGACTTGCCCACAATTCAAAATCGCTTTTATCAAATCTGGTCTTTATTAAGTCCAATGCATTCTGTAAATTTTACCTGTATCTGATTATTGGTTCGTGAGTTTCCGTGAACAGAAGTTTTTGATGCTAAAAATATAGGTTAACTGGGAGAGGGTTACCGTTCTTGTCCGACATGAAATTTCCAAAGTTTTATTTTGAACGTGTAGATAAAACATAAGATTTATATACAGATTGGTTTTATTGTAAGAAACGGACATTTATTTGAATATTCGATGGTTTGAATGTTTTCACTTCCAATTATTTTTTCAAAATGAAGACACCAAAATTATCATAGCTGGCAGCTCCAACCGAATTTTTCAACCAAATTTCTACCAAACGTGGCTTAAAATAAGGTCCAGCAATTGTGTGAGTTTTGTCAAAATCGAACGATTCAATCAGAATTTATAGGACTAAAAACAGTTATCTTTTTTAGTGGTTTTTCAAGATGGCACCACTGGCACAGAATCGCCCGCATTTCAAAATCACTTCTATCAGACCTGGTCCTATTTAAGGCCAATACATTCTGTGAATTGCAAATAATTCTGCTCATCGGATCGTGAGTTTCCGTGAACAGAAGTTTTTGATGCTAAAAATATAGGTAAATTGGGCAAGGGTTACCAGGCGTGCCCGTTATACCATATCTTTTTTTTTTTTTTTGTTTATGTAAACAAAGCACAAGATTTACATATGAGTGGCTTTTTTTTGAAGAAACGGCATTTTTTCAAGAGAGACGATGATTTGGAGGTTTTCACTTTGAGTGCCTGCCCTAGCTACAGGGTTGCCAACACGCTCATTAAAAGCTACACAAATCTAGAACTAAATAATACCAATATGTCCTGAAAATTTCGTAATGATTGAATAGCTTTGTCAAAAGTTATCGCAATTTAAAAATTTTCAAATTTTCCCGTCCTCTTTTTAGGCACCCAGCGCACACATAGGGTTAAAAAATTCCAAAGCATTATCCGATTCATATGTAAAACACGTTAGAAATTTATTTCGTTAACTTTATTTTTGCGAAAATCATTTGTGCACGAAATGATAGGTATATTAAAAATATAACTTAAATGGCCGCCGGTGCCAAAAGGTTAACAATAACTGACATTTAAAGAGACGTGGACCTATTCTGCATATACATCAATGCATTCTGAAAGTTTCAGCTCAATCGGATGGCGCGTTCCCGAGATTATCTCACTGAAATTTTTTGATGATATATATATATATATATATATATATATATATATATATATAGAAATATGAATTTTTGGCCGAATCGATTTTAATACTAATGTTCTTCGAACATTAGTAATAACTCAGCTATGGGTACAGATACAGGACAGCTATTTCGTATCCATTTTCTTTTATATCTGTGTTTTTCAAAGACATCTGATTTTTCACTTAATTTGTTAGAATTTGTTTTCGCATGATTGAAAGTAAAGGCACATATGTGTGCTTGACACCCAAGTTGAAATTTCCGTAGGGCTCATTTAGGCTAGATTTTCTAATAAACTACCTAGAAACTACGGTAATTTCCCTATGTCTGTTGACGCGGCACACGGCCAAAATTGCGGCCCATAGAAAACTGACCGAGTTTGGCTACAGTCTTAGCAACTCAAAGCTTCTCAGGCAGCCTCCATTCTATGCTACATATAATACTAGCTATTTAGTAAGGCATTTCTATCAAATCTTGCACTGACCATACAGACCGGTTATGGAAAAATGGCAAAAATTTGCCAGCAGCCAGCCGCCCCACCTGCCAGAGCTCCGCTTAAAAGTACCACCTTACATGCTCCGTTATATTACGCTAAAGTCAATGTTATGATGCTTTATGTTTCTGAAGATATTGAGTTTCTGTAACATAGCATTGTATGAATAGAAAAAGGTCAAATGCGAATTCGCTTATTAAAGAATGCCTAGTGTTTAGTAGGGTAATAAGAAGATGGTAGTGTGTATTGGTCAAATAGAAAAAAAATTCATTTTGAATGGGTTTTATGTTTTAAATAGGAGACCGTGGTTGTTGTGTAGGATGGATTTACCAGTACAAAAATTGTTTTTCGAAAATGTGTTTTATTGAAGAGATAATAATGGAAAAACTGAAATAATGCAGTAAAAAAATGGTCTCGGAAACTATCTTTTTTTCTAAGGAATTAAGAATATGATTTCATGAAAAAATATCAGAAAGTTAATCGAAAGGAAAATCTGATAAATTCGTGGGTAGTATTTTATGATTAAAGTTCGTGAAATATTCGTGAGGTCCGCAATGAACATTTTTTTGGTGTGAAATTTAATCATCGATTTAGTCTGACAGAGAAAGATAGTTTAAAGTTTCAATTGCAAGTTTTATTCACTTTCAAATGAATAAAAGCTTGCATTAGGAATAATGTGCAATTGTCGTTAATAGCAATGTTACGAAAATTAATTATAGATATATTATAATTTTTGTGCTAAAATAATCGAAGATGTAACGGTAATTACAATAAAAGAATGAATATACAAAGTGCTATTACTTTCTATATCCTTTTAGGGAAAAAAATCAACTTTGATTCGTTGATTGCTCTTTGAAAAATACTATGAGACTACTGACTATGAGACCATATAAGTAGTTATCAAAAATTTAGGCCTATAAAATAGAACTTCCCTTTTGGCCGACCCAAAATTTTATGCTACGAGCCGTCACTGACTTTCACAGCAATTCTTTGCGGGGTAGGATCAGTCCTAAGCTGCTTCTCGTCAGCCTAGCTTCTTCCTTTTTCGTGCTCGTTTCTCGTCGCGCAACTGTGATTTATAACTTTCAGATCCGCCTCAAAGACATTCTATGCAGTTTGTGATTTCAACATACTGCCCTTGATATTTTTACTAATGTTCGAAGAAGAACATTAGTATTAAAATCACTTTGGCCAAAAATTCATATTTCTTTATATATATATATATATATATATATATATATATATATATATATATATATATATATATATATATATATATATATATATATATATATATATGTATATATATATATATATATATATATATATATATATATATATATATATATATATATATATATATATATATATGTATATATATATATGTATGAATATATATATATATATATATATATATATATATATATATATATATATATATATATACATATATATATAACATATATATATATATATATATATATATATATATATATATATATATATATGTATATATGTATATATATATATATATATATATATATATATATATATATATATATATATGTATATATATATATATATATATATATATATATATATATATATATATATATATATATATATATATATATTTATAGAGTTGCTCACGAAAGTCAGCATACACTGCTTAAAAACGCAGAATTGGAATATATAGGTAGAAAGAAAATGAAAACACGGGTAAAAAACGAATTTAAAATGAATATCAGAGACATTGTAATCTATTTTACACAGAATTAATGAGAACATACATATACATACGCATATGCATTGTAAATAACAAGAAATTCCGCTGAAAGTGATGAAACAAAAGTCAGCATATACCACAGAAAATTCAAAAGAATCAGTCTAAGCGATGAGTCATACTGCGATAAAGATTGCTACCGTGTTAATATACAAAGATAAACATTAGTACATTGCAAGTCGATCAAACTAAAGTGATTTGGGTGCCTTTAATACTTAAAAATGAGTACACGGAAGGAAACGAGGTTGGAAGTGCGAAAAATCATCCTTAGTGAACGAGTGGAAAGGAAGTCGTATAGCGAAATTGCTAAAATAGTTGGAAGAAGTCGGGCAACGGTGCAAACGATCATACGGGAAGCGGAAACGGAAGAGAGGATACAAAATAAACAACGAACAGATAGACCGAAATCCTTAAGTAAGAGAGATGAGAGAGACTTGTTATAGAAAATAAGTAAGGAGCCACAAAAAAGTGATCCAGCAATGGCCACTGCACTTGCAAAGGCAACAGGGAAGCAAGTGAGTCCAGAAACAATGCGTAGAGTTTTGCGTAATCAGAGCTATAACGGTAGAGTTCCACGCAGAAAGCCTTTCATTTCTCCAGTTAATGAAAAGAAGAGGCTTGACTTCGCTCGCCTGCATCGTAATAAGGATGACAGTTTTTGGAATCAAGTTCTGTTTAATGACGAGAGCAAGTATAGTGTTTATGGCTCTGACGGGCGCGAATACGTGTGGAGGAGGCGGAACGAAGCATTGGCAAAGAAGAATTTGCGTCCTACAGTGAAACACGGTGGAGGGTGTATCTCGGCCGCTGGTGTGGGGCAATTACATTTTATTGATGGTACTATGGATCAATACATATATTTGAACATATTGCGCGGCGATTTCATACCTCCTGTACAGAAATTAGGCCTACAGCCAGGTTGGATCTCTCAGCAGGACAATGATCAAAAACAAACAGTTAGAAGTGTCAAGGAATGGTTGCTGTATAACGTCCCTCATCAACTTCACAGACCACCTCAGTTTCCCGATTGAAACCCTATAGAGCATTTATGGGAGGAATTGGATCGCAGAAATCGTAAGCCAGCCGTAAGGGCAACTATTACCAGCAAAAAGACCCTGAAATATGCTCTGCTGTGTGCCTGGATGAATAATTCACCCGAAATTACCAGAAATCTCGTTCGTTCGATGCGAGGGCGTTTAAAAGCTGTTATTAAGGCTGGTGGAGGGCCTACGAAGTATTGAGCTCACGTTTTTTGGTCATTCTCGTTCTTTGCAAAACATGGCTCGTAGTTTATGTTGACTTTCGATGGATTAATTTTTTTAGTCTTCATGGCTTATTTCTTTCTGTGTCCGGATTTTCTTTATTGTTATGTTATGAAACTTATTTTTAATGCCAATAAAGCTACTTTTACGTTTTCATTGCATTCTCTCTTATTCCACTGTACCATATTTGTATTTTTACATGCTGTATGTTGACTTTTGTGAGCCACTGTATATATATGTATATATATATATATATATATATATATATATATATATATATATATATATATATATATATATATATATATATATATATATATATCATCAAAAAATTTCAGTAAAAAAATCTCAGAAATGTGCCACCTGATTGAACTGAAATTTTCAGGTTACATTCGTGCATATGCAGAATAGTGTCAGGTTTCACAAAAAGCTAAAAATCTTTAACCCTTTGGCACCGGTGGCCATTTTATTGATATTTGAAATATATCTATTATTCTGTCAAAAAATAGCTTTTGCAAAAATAAAGTCTTGATAATGAATTTTGAACGTGTTTTTAATGTAAATATGATAATGTTTTT
>OZ022264.1:88485682-88555682 GCA_963978885.1 Nemotelus pantherinus
ACGTCAAAATATTTGGGCACCAAAACCGTTTGAGTAAAAGCTGTCAATAGAGTGGGAATAAAAGGGAACCTGATTGATGCGTTTGGTTCGACCAGTACCTGCAGTGGTTCTAACAACCAATAATGATTCACTGGTTAAAAGTTTCATGAACTTTAAACAAACATTTGAAATCAGACCACAACGTTAGACAACTACCTGCTGAAATAACATTACACGTCATGATAATGTTTTAATACCATTTATTTGTAAAAAATCACTAAAATCAACAACTTTTGTGAATGCTGCAGCCTATCTAACTTGGATCGTTTTTTGCGAACCTGTCAAACCAGAGCTAAGGTGAAAAAAAGTGACTAATGCTTTAGGCTACCTGACTCCCACTTCGACTCAGTTTTGATCGATCCTGCGAGTTCATACAGTTGTTCGCTTTGTGCATTCAAAAACACTTTTCGTAAAAATCTGCTCCCGGAAACCTATAAATCGCTTAGCCAATTTGGACATTGGCTGCCTCCGTGCTTAGCCGGTAGCGAGCTGTCTAAGCCCAGTGATGTTAGGTTTTTCAATTTTTCAGCCCTAAGTGATCCTTTAAGTCGCTGCAGATTTCCTTTTTCGTATTAATTTCGTCAAGCATTAATTCCTACCCATTGATGATTTACTCGAACCTTCGCCTGTTCACCAAGAGAAGGCTCCTATTTTTGGAGTTTACCAAGTTCGGTACCGCTAGACTTGGAGAACAGATTTGGAGAAATATACACAGCCACAATCCACAAACACTTTACACTTTAACAAACATCAAAATTTATGCAAACAAAATAGGCTGAGGAAGTTTTTATTAAAAATTTATTTAGAATGTATTTCAATATACTTTGAACCTTTTAAAAGTAAACAATAAAACTATTTTTATGCAAAAATTTTATTTTATACATATCACTTATTCTACTTTATTCATAAATAGGAAGAAAACATAAACATCTTCCTAAATTGGTGACCCTGATGTTGGATGAGCTATTCTTCTTCAAATCCGGAAATGATGCGTTTCCATTTCATACCGATTTGTTTATTCATCGAATTATGAACGAAAGAACACGAAGTAGAGTCCAATTGTGCACCGCATTAGCGTTTTGCGCAGCATCGACTCGCTGCCACGAAGATCAACACGGTCACCTCGGCAGCCATACCAGTTTTCTCCCACGAGGCTCGACAACTGTAGCCTCGGCAGAAACATCGACTCGCCACGAGGACCAATGTCGTCGCCTCCGCAGCTACACCGCACGCTACCACGAGGCCTAACAACTAGTGATGGGCGTTTCTGTTGTTTTCAGAAAACGAAAACGAACTGTTTTTTTCCAAAAACAACTGTTTTTTGAAACTTTTTGAAAACTTTTTTCACTCGACCAGCAGCAGATTGATACTGGGTGTTACCATTAGTGCTGGGCGTTTCAGTTTTTTTCAGAAAACGAAAACTATTTGAAAAAAAAACAGTTTGAAAAAAACAGTTTGAAAAAAACAGTTTTTTTCAAACTGTTTTTTTCCAAATAGCTTTCGTTTTCTGAAAACAACAGAAACGCCCATCACTAATGGTAACACCCAGTATCAATCTGCTGCTGGTCGAGTGAAAAAAGTTTTCAAAAAGTTTCAAAAAACAGTTGTTTTTGGAAAAAAACAGTTCGTTTTCGTTTTCTGAAAACAACAGAAACGCCCATCACTACTAACAACTGTCGCCTCGGCAGCCACAACGAGCGCTCCCACGAGACCCGACAATCATTGTCTCGGCAGCCGTTCCAGAACGGTACATCGCAGTCATGGCACATCGGTATGCCGCAGGAGTCATCATCGGAGGAAGATACGTCACCTCCAAGTGGTCAAATAGTAAATTAATGAAAATGGTAACAATCGCCTTTCGATCCATATGCAGCAAAAGTGGATGAATAGCAATGATGAAAGCCAATTATTAATGAATTACTCGACTGATAGTTAGGTAAACACCACAAATTTAGAAATTTAATTTTGATTAGACCTTACTCCTAAAAATTTATACAAGAACTGTAATAAAAAGAAAAACACACATGAGGAACAGCCCCAATCCAATACTTTATTTGTTCAACACATCAAAAATTTATATAAGAACTGTAATAAAACAAACAACACACATGGGAAACAGCCCGAATCCAATATTTTATTTGGACAACACATCACACATCCGCTATCGGTAGCGATAGAGGTAGCCTCCAGCCCCGAGCCCTGGCCATCAACCATCTCGGTAGCGCTGCTGGTGACTGCCTCAGCCCCGAGAACCGAATATGGTCCATCTCGTCATGTGCTGAATACGGGCTCCGAGAGCTGGCCATTGACCATCTCGGTCCCGTGCAGGCAATCGCCATGGCTAGTTTAATAACTGCAACCGATGGGAGCAGCCACTTGCCCCGAGATCTGGTCATAGACCAACTCGGCAGCGCTGCTGGCGACTGCCTCAGCCTTGAGAGCACGCTGTTTACGGACCCCGAGAGCTTGGCAGTCGCTAAGGCTTACAAACCACATTACTCCGCCTCCTCGACCTCAGCGTCATCCTGACACTTGTGGAGGAGTAGTGTGGGAACGCATATAATATGCATCCACAAATACACATCCATAATCCACAAACACTTTACACTTTACACTTTAAAACACACCAAAATTTATGAAAACATAATAGGCTGACAAAGTTATTATTAAAAATTGATTTAAAATGTAAGTCAGTATACTTTGAACCCTCTAAAAGTAAACAATAAAATTATTTTTTATACAACCTTCTAAAAATATTTTTTTATACATATCTCTTATTTTACTTTATTTATAAATAGGAAGAAAGCATACACATGTTCCTAAAACAGCAAGCAGAATTTCTGCGTCCACACAATTTGGATCACGTTTTCACTTAAATTTGATGCGAATCTCGTTTTCACTTAAATCCTTTACGATAGAGTCTGCCTAAACTTTTTGCTGGCCATCCACAAATGTCTCCCCCTCAATAGCCGTGATAGTCTTTGACTCCGGGTAGGGCCTCTGTTGCATTTTTTTTCTCGATATCTTGGTATGGGTCGATTAATCTCTCTTCTCCAGTTCTCATTCTCTGGTTTACCAGGGGTTTTTCTGATTTCCTTCAGTAGTTTGACGCTTGGAAGCAACTTCTTTGGTGTGGCCTTTTGCCTCTTTGGCTGCTTTCGCATTTCATTTTGGGCTGCGAGTCGATAAGCGTCAGCCGTGGTACCTTACGAAGTAAACTTTTTATTTACAGATGTCTTTAGTGTAGTTTATATACTTGAGTCTGTTGTGGCCCGCGCTTGCACTGACCTAGGTGCCATTCGCTCGACTCGTACCTTATTGTAAGAAGATCTAATTGTTTATCTCACTGTGACGTGGACTGTTTAGTATCTCTGTAATGAGATTAAGTAGTCATTGTTCTTGTTTTTTTTAAACGAGTTTAATAATAATTTTCTTCGAAAATTAGTATTAAACTCGTTTCGCCGAAAATTCATATTTCTTTATATATATATATATATTTATATATATATATATATATATATATATATATATATATATATATTTATATATATATATATATATAGATATATATATATATATATATATATATACATATATATATATATATATATATATATATATATATATATATATATATATATATATATATATATATATATATATATATATATATATATATATATCAGCAAAATGATTAGGAGAGATAATCTCTGGAGTGGCAGATCCGATTGAGCTGAAGTTTTCGGAGAATGTAGATATATATAAAAAAAAAGGCCCATGATTTTCTCAAATTCAGATATCCTAAACCTTTTGGCGGCGACGAGCGTTTTAGTGAATTTTGAGGTACTCCTATATTTCCAAGCAGTGTAAATGTTTGTGAAAAAAAAGTATTGGGAATGAACACCAATTATGTTCTTAGCTTGTCTATGATAAAAAGTTGAACATTTTGAGCCGTGTGTGGGTGCTAATTGCCTAAAAGTAGGCAAGGATTTTTTTTCAAATTTTGATTTGTCATTACTTCTGACAAAAACTTTAGATCATCGTGAAAATTGCAGAACGTATTGATGTTGACTAAGACTTAGCATTAATGGGTTTTCAAGGTTGTGCGCGTAACCCTGCAGCTACGGCAGGGTCCTGAAAAAAAATCCTTCAAATCATTGACCCCTCCTCAAAAATTTTTGATTTATGACAAAAATTTCAAATCATTGATAAATTTTGACTTTTGTGCATCATGTCAAATTGAAATTTTGAAAATTCCGATTTGCACAAGAACGGCAACCCATCACCAAATTACCTCTATTTTCAGCACTCGAAAGTTCTGTTCACGAGAACTGACGACCGGACTATCCGATCATAATGAAGTTTATAGGACATATTGATATTAGCTAGGACCAGGTCTTTTAGAGGGGATTTCGGAATGCGGGCAACCCTGTGGCAGTGGTACCATCTTGAAAAATCACTGAGAAAAAAACAGCTTTTTGGCCTTTAACTTCCGATTCAGCCATGAGATTTTCACAAAATTCACACAGTACTTGGATCTTACTTTATGTAACATTTGATGAAAATTCGGTTCAAAAATTAGAATAGGGCTGCCAGCTATGGTGATTTTTGTCTCCTAAATCTTACGAATTTGCTCAGGAAAATAAAGCTTTTTCCCCTATAACTTCCGTTCCAGTGTAGAAATCGAAACGAAGTTCATGCAGTAAATGGACCTTACTGTGAAATAAATGGCGTAGGAATTTCGTACAAAAATCATGAAAATGCTGCCGGCTATGACCATTTATGTAATGTTGTGGAATTTCTTTACTGAGCGATTATGTCATTAGATTTGCAAATGGGAATGATCCTGAAATGAAAATCAACAACAAATATTAACGCTTTAAAAATTTGAAAAGTTTTGAGGGTGGTAGCCCTCAAATTCTTTTCACCCGTACACCTTCCAGCGCAGTGAATCAATCGAAACGAAATTTACTGGTTGGGTTTTACTTAACGTGAGGCAGATTTGGTATATATTTTGCTCTGCTGCTGACACAATGTAACCAGCATTAGCCATTTTCGTAAATATTGCACCAACAGATGCTTCAAATTACGTACTCATATGCAAAGCATTTGCGATAAAATTTAGAAACCAATTTCTAAATTTTCCGAGGTTTGAACATTTTTCGGATGGCAGCCTCAAACAACGTTTCGCCGCTGAAACTTTTGATGAAATCCTCTGATAAGAACGAAATTCAAAGGATAAGTTGATTTAAGTATGAGCTTGTTTGGTAAACTTATTGGTTCTTCGTCGGAAAAGTGTTGCCAGCACTGAACATTTTCATAATTTGTGTTATAGTTGAGTTTTGTTCCTTGCGATAAGGAATGGTTGATATGATTCTACAAAAAAGTGTATTAAGTCTTTCCACGTTTTTTTGTCACTCAAAGACAATTTCTTCGAAAATTAGTTTTCTTGCGGTTCTGATGCGCTAGAATTTTTTTATTTTGTATGATGATTGCGTTGAATTGTTCTTATTTCAAAATTTTAATCCTCTTCTCAGTTTTCAAAGAAAACTTTTGCAACAGAGAATATTCAATATTTTATTAACATTCCAACAGTACAAAAAATTCCACTGGCATTGTCTATTAATCGTTTTGAATCTTTTTTTACATAACAATATGACAACTCAAAATCAATTTTTTTACCAACTTGAATGACACTTTTACTAATGTTCGAAGAAGATCATTTTTAGTAAAATCCTTTTGGCCAAAAATTCATATTTCTATCTATATATACATATATATTTATGTATATATATATATATATATATATATATATATATATATATATATATATATATATATATATATATATATATATATATATATATATATATATATATATATATATATATATATATATATTTATATATTTATATATACATCTATATATATGTATATATATATATATATAAATATAAATATATATATATATATATATATATATATATATATATATATATATATATATATATATATATATATATATACATATATATATATATATATATATATATATATATATATATATATATATATATATATATATATATATATATATATATACATACATAATTATATATATATGTATATATATATACATATATATATATATATGTATATATATATACATATATATATATATACATATATATATATATATATATATATATATATATATATATATATATATAAATATATATATATATATATATATATATATATATATATATATATATATATATATATATATATATATATATATATATATACAGGGTGTTTGGTTCTAAATGAACACTATTTTAAGGAGGCGTTCTTTGACAGATTTTGAGTAAAAAATCGTTCTACAGGATGGTCCGGATTTCAAAACCTACCGAGTTACAGGGTGTTCAAAAAAACTTGTTCGGACCGGTACCCTGACTCACTTGAATCGTTATATCTTGAAAACTAATTATCACAACTCGAAGTTTTATACCGCGTTTATTAGACAACTAAATTACCTTTTATTTAATGTATTGCACTTGATTGCAGTTGTACCGAGTTTTGAGATATTTTCTTCGAAGCACAAAATTTGTTAATTTTAACCCCAAAAATTCTGTGTTCCAGGTCGTTTTCCTTAGAAAACCTCATTATAATGTGCCACTTTCATTTAAATATTTTGATAAGCCACATTACTGGCTACAAAATATGCATACATTTTAATGACTTAGATTTTACCATTTCGCAAGTATTGAGCGAAAATAAATATCGCTTAAAAACTAAATATGTCATAAAACGGTCCTCCTTGAAAAAACAAAGTTTAATATGCTAGTCGTACTAAAGTAATTTAGTACCCATTTATTGCTATTTAAAGTATCAATAAACTTAACTATATTTTAATTAGTTTCAACATAATTGATGCACCTACCTAGATGTGACAGGTAAAAGCATGTCCAGTTCTTCGCCTTTATTAGTGGGATATTGAAAAAATTGAAAACGCATAAAAACAGAACCACTTTCAAATTCTCGCAAGTTTCAGTGCATTACTCGAACAACAAGATCTAAATAAAATTTACGAAAATACATGGAAAATGCCTCGCTACACTAACGAAGAATATGGAGATATTTTGTACGTCTATGGGGAGTGCCGGGGAAATTCAGCAGCGGCGCAATCTTTGTATCATCAGAGATACCCCCATCGACGGATTCCTGGAAGGAGAGTGTTTCAACAACTTTACGCAAGGATTCGGGAAACGGGTAACGTCAGAACGAGCCGAGTAAACGCAAATCCTACAACTGCAACCGCTGTACGGACCGAAGAAGAAATATTGCATGCAGTGGAATCTGACCCATCAACCAGTATTCGACGCTTAGCGTTACGATTTAACGTGTCTAGCTGGAAAGTTTGGAGTATTTTGAAAGCAGCCCGTCTACATCCTTACCATCACACACCAGTTCAGGAGCTCCTACCCATCGATTTGCCCAAAAGGATGGAATTCTGCAATTGGCTCCTTGAGAGACAATTAGACGACGAAAATTTTGTCAACAGCATTCTTTGGACGGATGAGTCTTTTTTTACGAGGGACGGTATCACAAACTTCCACAATTTACACACGTGCGCTGAGAACAATCCAACTACTGCAAGAACGTCATAATTTCAGCATAGATTCAGCGTAAATTTATGAGCAGGAGTGATTGGCAATAATTTGATTGGGCCTTTTAGGCTCCCGCCTACCCTAAATAGTACCAGCTACTTGCATTTTTTAACACATGATCTGCAGGACTTATTGGAAGATATTCCTCTGGAACGATTGGTTTCCACGTTTTACCAACACGATGGTGCTCCAGCTCATTACGGCCGACCAGTCATAGATTGGTTGAATTCCAACTATCCCAATCGCTGGATCGGTAGAAATGGACCAGTACACTGGCCTGCGAGGTCTCCTGATCTGACTGTAATGGATTTTTTGGTATGGGAACGGATGAAGGACCTTGTGTACGCAATGGAAGTATCCACTTTAGAAGAATAAATACCAGGATCGATGATGCTGCAACAGAAGTGAGGCAACAGCTGAGAGACATGAATATGAAAAGAACGCTGGCCAAACGAGCTTTGGCATGTATTCAAAATGAAGGTGGCAATTTTGAACACTTACTGTAGATTAAAAATTTTGAAATAAAGCATAAAAACCATTATTAAATACTTTTAGTTCAAGAAAAAAGTTAGATCGACAACGAGGGCCACTTTATGGCATATTTAGTTTTTCAGCAATATTCATTTTCGCTTAATACTTGTGAAATGGTAGAATCTAAGTCATTGGAATGTATGAAAATTTTGTAGCCAGTAATATGGCTTATCAAAATATTTAAATGAAAGTGGCACATTATAATGAGGTTTTCTAAGGAAAACGACCTGGAACACAGAATTTTCGGGGTTAACACTAAAAAAATTTGTGTTTCGAAGAAAATATCTCAAAACTCGGTACAACTGCAATCAAGTGCGATACATTAAATAAAAGGTAATTTAATTGTCTAATAAACGCGGTATAAAACTTTGAGTTGTGATAATTAGTTTTCAAGATATAACGATTCAAGTGAGTCAGGGTACCGGTCCGAACAAGTTTTTTTGAACACCCTGTAACTCGGTAGGTTTTGAAATCCGGACCATCCTCTACAATGACTTTTTACTCAAAATATGTCAAAGAACGCCTCCTTAAAATAGTGTTTATTTAGTACCAAACACCCTGTATATCTATTGTCACGGTCCGCGTCTTATATTTTGCCAGTACCGTTCGTGTTACTCACATTAAACTGACTTTCACATCCGAAACAGAAAAAGAAAGGAATATATAAGAAAAACATAAACATTGTCTCAATAGATTAGTAAGTTAGTTCATCATAGCAAATAAGTATAAACGTCACAAACAATATAAAGCATTAGGATAGATTAGTAATAGCAATAGGTTAGTAAGTTAATTTAACATAGCCACTAAGAATCGTCGCCGCAAACTATATGAAGCATCTGGACATCAATCGCGCGAGTCGAATAGTGGAGACGTGGGAATACGTCGCAGTGTGACGCATGGAATGCACGGCAGGGCAGCGTACCAATCAGTTCACGGATGACGGCATCTCCCGACCTGGGTCAATATTTGACCGAGATACGATTGAACGGACATCATATACGTGCCGGAGATACAACCGATAAAAGGGCGATATCAACACTCGAACGCCGTCTCGGCCGTTGCCCTAACGATTGTGGCTGACGGCTTTGAACTGAGTGGAACTGTAAGCAGATCTCGAAACGACATTTGAATAGCCACGCAAGACACAAAGTTGTCACCAAGGTATGAGATGTCCGGAGCAGAGATAACGCATATATTTTTCATGGCAAACGAAAGGAAGGCATTGCGAACTTCGTAGCAGACTTACCTCTACAATGATGCAGTGTGTGGAATAATATAGTGCTCGACGAGCCGTCGCCGTTCATGCTCACCAATTTCAAGACCGCACTATAAACAAACTGATCTTTCCGATGTTGTTTTGGACGTCGTGACAGATGACAATTGATCGACAGATGAGATGGTGGAAAATCAAGAGGTGAAATCAAAGTCTCCCAAATGTGGATCGTGTGGTGGGAATGGGATCCAACACTCAGTTGAATAAAATTTGAATCGGGTGAGCGCACCCAACGGCGGTTGAAAAATCCCGCTGCCGCCAACAAAATTTTCCTGCGCGCTGGATGAGTGGAAAAGGGTCTCTTTCTTTACGAACCTGGTGAGTGGTCGGATGTCTGGCGAGGAGTATTATCCACATTGTTAACGAAATTTTCTGTTCTTTTCTGGTGAACTTGATCCTCATCGACTGGGAGAAATTTTGGAAGGCATTCGACGACGTTACAGACGAGCGAAAAGCCGGAGGACTATCGTACGTTGGATTTTTTTTCCGCTGGTCGAGTGGAGTTCGGTGAAAACTTGGGAAAATGCGCAGCGATCTAGAGTAAAAAATAAAGAAAAATCTACATGTAAGCAGAGGAGACTTCGAACGGGGCCCCCAACGAGATCGATAACGAGCCATCGAGCGACGAATTATACCAGGTAGTGTGCACACTAAAATATTTAGTTGTAAATTTAGATTTAAGTACGGAGAAAGATTAACATCATAGCTAAGGGCAATAAAGTGGAATATACAAATTGTGATCAAAATTATCACGTTTACTCAAGTTAAGATTGGTGAAGAGAAGAAAAGAACGAAACAGTGTCGGATGTGGAAGTTTATTTCGGTGGTATAGCTTCTATCAGGTGACCATTCCGTGGTCCTATTTTGTCGGTTTTTTTGAACATCGAAACGAAACCCGTCGCTCCTTTCTCGCTTCAGGGCGACGGCCGTGAGGCAGCTTTCGGATTCGAAGCGAGTGGCGCCCACCCACGACCTTTTTCACCACGAGAGCGAAAGCCGCCCGGAACTGCCGCCCTTGCATCCCGGTCGGGGATAAAAGGGTTGTGACGCGGTCTATAATTGTAACGGTGACAAATTGGCGCCCAACGTGGGGCCTATAACGGTAAAAGCGGTAAAAACGGTTCGCAACTGTGCTCGTGAAAATTTGATGAGCCAAGTCCCAAATTGTGGGAAGGCATTTAGGCGCGTAAATTGATGTTTAAAGCCATCTTAAAAGCGAATTTTAAAGTATCTTACGCGTGAACGGTGATATTATCTTCATTTTGAAATTCATTTTGAATATTTTTGAATTTTTAAAGTTGGATGGTACTATTTCATAATATCTATATATACATATATTTTTATTGATATCAGTTTATGATTATATATTTGAATTCTGGATTTTGTGTGTGTGACAGGGTGGATGAGCAAGAGTTCGGATTAAGCAATACAAATAGTGAATTTTGCAATTTGTGCGTACGGGAGGTGTGAAAGTGTGATAGTGTGCTATAGAAGAGTTTCAGGTAAAACCACAAAGAAACTGAGGTAGATAGTGGCATTAGTTACGGTGTTAACGGTACGCATAGAAAGGAAAAAAGGTCGTTCCTATCGTTATTTCTTTCAAGATTCAGTATATTGAAGATAACGTGTGTAAACTAACAATCCTATAGATTGTCACTTTGAAATATATATATTTTGCAAAGTATTTATTACTGATTTTCGAAGAAAATTAGTATTAAACTCGTTTCGCCGAAAATTCATATTTCTTTATATATATATATATATATATATATATATATATATATATATATATATATATATATATATATATATATATATATATATATATATATATATATATATATATATATATATATATATATATATATATATATATATATATATATATATATATATATATATATATCAGCAAAATGATCAAGGGAGATAATCTCTGGAGTGGCCGATCCGATTGAGCTGAAATTTTTGGAGAACATAGATGTATATAGCAAGTAGGTCCACAACTTGTTAGAATGCAGTTATCTTTAACCCTTTGGCGGCCGCGGGCGTTTTAGTGAATTTTTAGGTACTCCTATATTTCCAAGCAGTATAGATTTTTGGTAACAAAAAGTAATGGAAATGAAAGCTTATTATGTTTTAAGTCTGTTTATGATAAAAATTTGGAAGTTTTGAGCCGCGTGTGGGTGCTGAGTGCCTAAAAGTAGGCAAGGATTTTTTTCAAATTTTGATTTGTCATAACTTCTGACAGGAACATTCGATCATCGTGAAATTAGTAGAGCGTATTGATGTTAACTAAAATTTAACACACATGGATTTTGAAGACAGTGTGGGTAGCTCTGTAGCTACGACAGGCTCTTAAAAAAAATCCTTCAAATCATCGAACTTCCTGAAAATTTTTTGCTTTTTGCCAAAAAACTCAAATCATTGATAAATTTGAACCTTTTTCCATCATGTCAAATAAAAATTTTTAAAATTCCGATTTGTACAAGGACGGCAACCCATCACTAAATTACGTCTGTTTTCAGCCCTCGAAACTTCTGTTCACGAGAACTGACGATCGGCTAATCCGATCATAATTAAATTTACAGGACATACTGACACTGACTAGGACCAGGTCTGATAGAAGTGATTTTGAAATCTGGACAACCCTGTGGCAGTGGTACCATCTCGAAAAATCACTGAAAAAAAACAGCCTTTTGGCCTATAACTTCCGATTCAGCAATCAGATTTTAACGAACTTCACAAAATATTTGGATCTTATTTTAGGTAACATTTGGTGAAAATTTGGTTGAAAAATTAGAATAGAGTTGCCAGCTATGGTGATTTTTGTCTCCTAAATCTTGCAAATTTGCTCAGCAATATAAAGCTTTTTTCCCTATAACTTCCGGTGCAGTCATGATATCAAAGCAAAGTTTATGCAGTAAATAAACTTTGATGTGAACCAAATGTCGTACGAATTTCGAACAAAAATCATGAAAGGGCTGCCAGCTATGACCATTTTGTAATTTTTTGGAATTTCTTTATTGCGCGATTATGTCACTAGATTTGCAAGTGGGAACGATCCTGCAATTAAAATTAACAACAAATATTAACGTTTTAAAAATTTGAAAAGTTTTGAGGGTGGTAACCCTAAAATTCTTTTCAGCCGTATAACTTCCAGCGCAGTGATTCAATCGAAACGAAATTCACAGGGTGGGTTTAACTTAACGTGAAGCAGATTTGGGATATATTTTGCTTTGCTGCTAGCACAGGGTAACCAGCATAAGACATTTGCGTAAATATTGCACCAACATATGTTTCAAATTACATACTCATATGCGAAGCATTTGCAATAAAAATAAGGAATCTATTTTTAAATTTTCCGAATTTCGAACATTTTTCGGATGTCTCCAACAACGTTTAACTGCTGAAACTTTCAATTAAATCCTGCGATGAGAACAAAATTCAAAGGATAAGTTGATTTAAGTATGAGCTAGTTATGATAAACTTATTGCTGCTTCGTTGGAAAAGTGTGGCCAGCACTAAACATTTTTGTCATCTGTGTTATAGTTGGGTTTTGTTGCTTTGGACAAGGAATGGTTGATATGTTTCAAGTTATAGCCTGTATTAAGCATAAGTAAAGAATGCTTAAATTTTGAATATCTCGCGCACGGCAACTCCTTAAATGCTTCTACCGATTCAGTCATATGATTAAAACGAAATTTACGACATAAGTTGATCTAAATATATAGCATATTCGATAAATTTTTGGTTGCCGTACTGATTGAAAATTACAATTGCCAGCACTTTAAATTTTTATCATTACTAACAAATTTTCATATGACAAGCACTTTAAGATAAAGTTAACCAATAAAGATTCCCACGTCTGAAATTTCGAAATTTTTGGCGGCAGCCCTTAATTTTTTTTCATCTCTAGAATTCATAATCCGTCCTTTGAATCAAAATGAGATTTACATTCTAAATTACTCTGAACATGAAGCAGTTTTGATATACTTTTGTGTTGACAAACTGCTGCCAGTTTTTCATATCCTCAACACCATAAACAGGAACGATTTCTTCCATAATGTATAAATTGATTGCAGGCGGTACTCGTAGGGATTGTTATATCCATATAACTTACTACGCAGGTAACATATAGAAAATTCACAGAGCACAGGGCTTATTTCAAAATCAAGTATGTCTAATAGACTTCCAAAGGCGGTGATTGGCAATTAAAAACTGGCTTTTCAACCAGAAACAGAACCATTAACTTCAGAAGAAAACATGTCAATGTTTTCTTCTGAACTGCAGCAAAAATCGGGGAAAGCCCAAAGGTCAATATTAAAAAGCAATTAAAATGTAGTTAACAAGTTTCTTTAGCAGGTAGTATGAAAATTGTTTCTAGGTTACATTAAATTTTATCGTGAATAGGAAAACATTTCAGACGAGAGCATATTCCTCTTTAAACAAGGATACATAGCCGTGTAAGAAAGGAATAAAGCTAGCGAAATTGAATATAATTCAGTGAGAATAATTCTTTTTTGCATCATATTTTTTTGCATCCTCGCGAATTAAAGCTTTGTTGGTGAATGGTTAAGTGGAATATCGGTTAACATTAAAAATTGAAGAAAGTTTAGTTGAAAGATAGTGAATTGTGTTTTTTTTACTGATTTTTTTTTTAAATTAAAACTTTGTTGGTGAATGGTTAAGTGGAATATCGGTTAACATTAAAAATTGAAGAAAGTTTAGTTGAAAGATAGTGAATTGTGTTTTTTTTTATTGATTTTTTAAATTTAAACTTTGTTGGTGAATGGTTAAGTGGAATATCGGTTAACATTAAAAATTGAAGAAAGTTTAGTTGAAAGGTAGTGAATTGTGTTTTTTTTAAATTAAAACTTTGTTGGTGAATGGTTAAGTGGAATATCGGTTAACATTAAAAATTGAAGAAAGTTTAGTTGAAAGATAGTGAATTGTATTTTTTTTATAATTTTTGTGTTACTTTTTGTAATTTTTGTGTTATAATGGGTGCTGCATTACTTTAAAGCATTAACAAATTGTATATCGCTTTGACGGTGCTGGTTAGAAAACATCCCAGTAAGTTACATTAGAAATATCTTTTTAAATTATTAGAATACATTTAAAAACATTTAATTCATGAGCATAAGTTTTCATATCTAGTCAATAGTTAGATTGCACTTCCTGTAAAAAATACTTCTAGGTTTCCGGGTTGATTTTAATAGGGTGTTTTATTTCAAAAAAATACAATCTTTGTATAAACGAGTGTAAAGTGAGGAGCTCCTGACCGTACTTTACTTACTTATTCATTCAGAGGTATATTGGCTCAAAGCTTGGTGCGTGACCTCCCGTTTGAACGAGGGTATTCACACTCTAAGAGCCAGTGTCCTACCCACTATACTAAGCAACTTTACATTAACGTTCCTTTAAAATAAAGAGTATTCACGATGCCTAAAGTAGCAAAAAAAAGTCCCAAGACGCGTCGTCGCTCACAAAAAGTTTTATCCGAACTGCAAGTTTCTCAATGTAATTTGTTGGATTCAACCACAAAAAAGTCGAAATCGTCGACATAATAAAACGATTTAAAAGGTCTAAAAGAAATTTAAAATCAATTAAAAGACTTCGTAGAGAAAACAGAATTTATTATAAAGAGAGAAAAAAAACCCCTTAGAATTGGAAAAAACTGAACTAAGTTCAGAAACAATTGAAAGAAAGGCCAAAATACGACGTATTCAAAATAAGTATTATCAGCAAAAGAGACTGGATACTGATAAAATTAGAAAATTGCACAGAGAAAGACTAAAAATTTGCCAACGAAAACGACTGCAAGACAAGTCAAAGAGAAAGATTCATCTTGCGCGCTTATCTTTTTCGCAAAGCGTTCGGTTGGGGATTAAACGAAAGAGAGAAATACATTGTAGACGACAGTCAGAATCCCAAAAACAGCGTTTGGCATGTATTAATGCGCGAACAATTCATCGCAACAGATTGAAAAAATCTCAAAAGCGGCGACTGGCATGTCCAGCTTCTCGGAAACTTCATTTAGAAAGATTAAATTTATTGCAGAAAAAGAGGCTTCAAATCAAAATTACAAAAACAAAACCTTCTTTGCAGGTTATTGCTAATGAAAAAAAAAGACTACGAAGTGCAAGAAATTTGTTAAAAAAGCGAGAGCTGTCAAGAAAAAATCAGTCAAAACGTTTAGCTAGCACGCAAGGTGCTGCTCGGCATCGTGAAATTTGTAGGAAATTTTACGAAAGGTGCAAAGCGAAAGATAAAGCAACAAAGCTTTGTGAAAGGCGAGCCCTAAAGTTTGCTTCATTTTTATCAAAAATGAAAGCAGGACCTAGCTTCGCGTGTGATTCATGTGATCGCCTGTGGTTTGCGAATTCTATAAAAAATATACCCAAGGAAGCACGCAATATAGACAAAAGCTTGGATATGGATATTTCATTGAGAAACCCACATGTGATGCAAACATTCTCATTTTGCCATACTTGCTGGGTTCACATTAAAGTGGGAAACATTCCTAAACTATCTGTATTCCACAAGGAACTTCGATTTCCCGAAATCGCTAATGAACTTCAACTGCTAACCAATTTGGAAGAAAGGTTTTTGTGCCCCCGAATTCCGTTTATGAAAATAGTTGAAGTTTCTTCTGATGGGCAGTTTAAAATAAAGGGGAGGGCTGTTAACATTCCTATTAATGTAGAAAAATGCATCAGAATCTTGCCCAGGGTCTTTACCGAAACAGAAACCCTAGCGATTCAATTGAAACGGAATATTGCCCATAAAAGTGTTTATCTGTCCGAAAATATTCGCCCTGCTGCTATAATAAAAGCAGTAAAATTTCTGCAAGATAGTGAAGTGTATCGCTTTGCAGGAGTTCAAGTTGATGAAGATCGACTTTTACGAGATGTTCAGGCGTCAAGAAAAGCTAGTAATACTTTTCAAGCTTGCGGAATGAATCAGGCCGAAGACGACGCAGTAGAGGTTTATGTACAAGACAATGAGCCTCTTAATATAGAAGACGATGAAACTCTAATAGAAAATAGAGCCACTGTATTTGCGCCAGGAGAGAGAGCAATACCTCTATCTATTTTATTTGATGAATATGCTGAATGCATGAGCTTCATAAAATTTTTTGGAGGGAAGTTAATTAAATGCCCGGAAAATTTAACATACCAGCAATGGTGTAAGTCGCGGCTGACGCGGGCTGACAGGCGATTTTGCGATGTCGCTTCTTTATTTTATATGAGCTCAAAGTTACGTATAAAGAAAATTTGTGACAGTATTTCTTTCTGTTTGCGTCAAAAGAAGAATACGATTAATCCGGTTAGGGCCGGCGATTTAAACAAAGAAGAGTTTGTAAATTTCTTTAATTGATAATGACTCTGGCTTTAAATTTTTCGCAGCAGATAGAGGCTCTCCAACATTTTGGTTAGGCAAAATGAAAGAAGTCATGGCAATGGTTCGTCAATTAGGCGCACCACATATCTTCCTGACAATATCAGCAGCAGAGACCAAGTGGCTAGAATTGTTAGTAATACTGAAAAGAGTTGTTCATGGGGTTGAAATATCTGAAGAGCAGGCTGCAAAGCTGACATTCAGTGAAAAAAGGGAGCTGATTCAGAAAGATCCTGTGACTTGCGCTCGATATTTCGATCACAAATTTTCAGAACTTTTTCGTTTGCTTACAATTCCGGGAGGGATATTTGGGGAACATCATGTAATAGACTATTACATCCGGGTTGAGTTCCAAAAGAGAGGAAGTCCTCACTGTCACTGCTTATTGTGGTTGAAGGATGCTCCTCGCTTTAACAATTATCAAGGACAATATTATGACGTCTGTGTCAAGTTTATTGATCGCTTTATTAGCTGTTCGCAAAGTGACTCCTGTGTCTCAAGTGAAGATATATAAACATTCCAAACACATAAGCATTCGTTCACTTGCAAGTATAAGATGAAAAGTGGACAGGTTGGGTGTAGGTTTGGCATACCCTTTTTCCCAATGAGATCTACATCCATTCTTAGCCCTTTGAAGCTCGAACCAACTGATCCCCGACGGGCATTGCTGAATTCTATACATAGATCAATTCGCCAATACTTATGTGCGCAGTTCAAAAATCCGCCATGCATTGATTTCGATGCTTTTTTGCACGATATAAATATCGAAGAAAACGACTACATTGATGCTATAAGGATGAAGTTGACAAAGCCAACAGTATTTATAAAGCGTAGCCTAGCGGAAATCAAAATCAATAATTTCAATCCTGACATACTGAGTCTATTCAAATCCAATATGGATATTCAGTACATCACAGATTGTTATTCCTGCATTCAATATAATTTGAATTATATAAATAAGAGTGACCGGGGGATGTCAAAATTATTGAGAGATGCGAAAGAGCAAATCCAGGGAGGTAACCATAGCATTAAAGAGAAATTGAAGTTTTTGGGCAATGCTTTCCTGAATGGGTCGGAGCTTAATGCACAAGAGGCAGTGTATTATATCATGGGCATGCCTTTGTCAAAGTCCTCGCGAGAATGCACTTTTATAAACACCAGTTTACCTGAAAGACGGGTTCGCGTTATAAAGTGTAAAGAAAGTCTGCGACAGTTGCCAAATGAAAGCACTGATGTCTTTATCGAGAATAATCTCGATCACTATATTCAAAGGTCAAAAAAATTAGAATACTTATGTCTAGCAGATTTTGTAGCCTTATATATTAAATTCAACACAAAACGTACAAAACTAGAAAGGTCAGACGCTGAAACTGATGAGAAATATGATGATGATTCTGAGTGTGAGACAACTGGCTACATTTACGAGCAACAAAATAATAAAGGATCTCTACGGAAGCGTCGAAAAGCTAGAGTAATAAGATTTGTCAACTTCAAGCAAGAGCAGGATGAGGACAATTACTTTAGAGAACAATTGATGCTCTTTTGGCCATGGAGAAATGAAGTAGCTGACTTGATCAATGTTGATTGGAAGAAGACATACTATGGAAACTTATCAACTGTTAGTCAAAATAGGGAAAAATATTTCTTCGAGGATGATAGTTTCAATGCTGAGGCTGATTATGCTGCGGCGATTGAAAATCAGAAAATTAGATTTAGCGACGGTGGGTCACTGAATGCTTCTTTCGTTGCTAGCGAGAGAGAAGACGGGTATGCCATATTTGACAATAGAACTGATGAAGGGGATATTTTAGTGGATGCTGGTATTCCAGTAAATGAAAAGGCACCTGGCGTTGCATATGCTACGTTTCCAGTTCCGCATATCTTGCCAGAAATGGAATACTATCGTTTAATGCAGAAGCTGAATGACAGACAAAGAAAATATTGTATGCATGTCTTGCATGAAATTAAATGTGGTCGGGTTATTCACGAGTTTATCTCTGGAAGTGCTGGAGTAGGGAAAAGCATTTTGATTAGAGCAATCAATCAGTCTTTACTGAAATATTTTAATAGCGTTGCTGGAAGCAACCCACAAAGCTTAAAAACCTTATTATGTGGGCCAACTGGGAAATCTGCGTTTGCAATCGGTGGTCTTACATTGCATTCTGCGTTTGTACTACCTATTAACCAATATAGTGGAGAAATGCCGAAACTTTCCGCAAATATTCGTAACACTCTGTATTCGAAACTTCGCAATGTTAAAATTATTATCATAGATGAAGTGAGTATGGTTGGTAGTCACACGTTTGCAATGGTCGATGAAAGATTACGCCAATTTTTTTCCAGCGAAGAATTCTTTGGTGGAATGAGCATGCTGCTGTTTGGGGATTTTAATCAGCTCTCACCTGTAGGAGATAGATATATTTTTTAAGATAATGCCCGTAATCCATATAGTGCTTTAATTGGCAACCCCCTATGGAGTTTATTTAAAGCGTTCGAGTTGACGGAGATAATGCGACAAAAAGATGATGTAACTTTTGCCGAGTGCTTGAATCGTTTGGCCAGAGAATGTTTGACCAAGAACGATGTCGAACTTTTGAAAAGTCGTGAAATTTCTAATCTGGATGAAGTTGGCCAGCCAACTATTTGCCTTTTCCGCACTAATGCCGAAGTGGACAGTTACAATAATAAAATATTATCAACTAAAGAGTGTATTATCTCTGAAGCAGTTGATTCAGTGCCAATTAAAAATGTTTCTTTGAAAAGGCGAGATAGCATTTTAAAAGCTGCCAGGCATGCACCTTCTCACCTGACTTACGGCTTGAAGTATCTTTTGGCATTAGCAGTTGATGTCAAGTACATGGTGACCGTCAATGTATCAATAAGTGACGGAGTTTTCAATGGAGCCATTGGGGTTTTGAAACTTATTGAAACATCGGAGGGATTCCCTGTGAGGCTATGGCTAGAATTTGATGATTCCAGAATAGGTCGCCAAATGAGGGCTGCATATTCCACCAACATGGAGCAGAATCAGATTAGTGCTCATTTAACTCCAGTCGAAGCTGTCACTAAAAGCATACAATTAAAGAAGAATCTGAGTACTGCCATAATAAGAAAGCAGTTTCCAATAGTATGTGCGGATGGGGTAACTATTTATAAAAGTCAGGGAGGAACTTATGAGAATGTTGCAATAAGTATGCGAAAAAGATTGACGAATAATGAGCTATATGTGGGATTAAGAAGAGCTACAAAATTAAGTGGGTTGCATATTGTGGGAAAGTTTAATCGTGGGTATGAGGGTAGATCCAATGACGTTGTTGTTATTGAAATGAGCCGACTATTTCGAGAGAATTCAGTACAATTTAGTGTGCCTTTCTTACAGGATCTCCCAAATTCTGTCCAATCACTTATTTTCCATAACGTCCAGTCTTTAAATAAGCATTTTATGGATGTCGTGAGTGATAAAAGCTTTGTCTCAGTTTCTTTTATATTTTTGGTAGAAACGTGGACGCTGCCAAAAGATTCACTGGAAATACCAAATTATAAGATAATTTTTCGCCATGAATGCCAGCGCCGACGAAAGGCGTACGATATTTTGTTATATTGTAGAAATAGCATTACCTCATGCACTATAAAATACATTTACAACGATGAAAAAAAATCTGTTATTTTTGTTTGTTTTGAGTGGGAAGAATACAGTTTTTGCATATGCTACAAGTCTCCTACTACTGCTTTTTCGACAGTTGAGGGAAAATTTGTTGATATGCTTAATGCAGCAAACAGTAATGATAACAAAGTTGTTCTTGTAGGAGATATAAATATAGATTTTAGTTGTGTGCCCAACCACACTTTATACAAAATTCTTGAACGCTATGGCTTGAAGTATGCCATGCCGTCAGGAGAATTTTCTACCAATGGCAATACTAAGATTGATATTGCTTTTTGTAACATCGCTGCTAGTATCAAGTGTGCTTTTTATGAGTCATATTTTAGCTATCACAAACCCATAGTAGGCATAATTTCAGATAGTTTTTGTGGGCATAAGAATCCACCTGAAGATGTATATATGCAAGGCTCTAGTGTATGTGCTAACGAAGTACCAATTGAGGAGAGACAACTAACAAATAGGCTATGTATAACTGAATACACCGTACGAAAATTTGAAAATATAGACGGAGTATCGTGCTACACAAATGTAGTTTCCCAAGTTCTGTTGAACAACCGTTCAAACTATACCTTCCATGGCGTGCTGGAAGATACGTTCGTGCAAAATTTGTGTGACGTTAACTTGCCCTTGTTCACTTTAAAGAACGATCAAACCCAGTGTTTCACATCACGGCATATACGATCTAAAGTAGGCGGTTATTTTACTGATCGTCAACAACAAGACGCACATGATTTTTTCATGGGGGTTTTTAATGTGTCATCAATTTTAAGGGAAAATTTCACTTTTCAAGTAGAATACACTTTGCATTGCTTTAATTGTGGTTTTGAGACGAGGCGCCTTGAACCATTTTTATGCTTCACAGTGCTTGTGAATGAAGATTTATTAGGAGCAGATTCTCTTGAAATTGTGAAAGACCAATTTAACAAATGGGAGCATATACCAGACTCGCTTTGTGAAAATTGCGAAGTCATAGGTCAAAGAAAGCAAAAATGCCAGATTTTAATCCTTGCTAATTTGATGTTGATTCAAATTATTCCATTTGCTGGGCAAATCGGAAATATTGTGCAAAAGTGTGCAATAGAGTATAAGGCAACTGTTTTAAGGAAACAGCTGGAGATAAATGGTGGCATATATGAAATCAACTCTGTAGTATGTCATTATGGGGATACTTTTAGCGAAGGGCACTATAAATGTTGGCTTCGAAATTGCCGCACTGGAACATGGTTTCAGGCTAACGATGATCGCATAAAGGAATACAGAAAGCGTTTACCCAACTTTCTAAATAGTCCTTATCTATTTGTTTTAAACAGAATTCAGGATTAGGTGGGCATATAAAATGAAAACTTATGCATGAATCTCTTATTTAACTATTTTACATGAGTGAAACTACTTTCTACTGTTTCTAACTGTATTAATTTGATGGGTTATAGGCCTACTGGGGAAACCATCCATCTAAAACAAAAGGTTAACGCGCCATCACAATACCTCTTGGGTCGCGTGGAAATTGTGCAAGGGGAATATATGTAACCATAAAATATTGTGTCTCATCTATTTGCTTTGGGTCAGAAATGGTTGATATAAAAGTGTATGACGTCATTCCAAATTTTTTAGTCACTCAAAGACAGTTTCTTCGAAAATCAGTTTTCTAGCGGTTCTGATGCGCTAGAGTTTTTTTTCCGGATCGATTATAGGTGGAATTTTTAGATACATTGTTCTCTTAATGAGGTTCTCTTATATTTAAATTCGTGGGGGATAATGTGTTAGAGTGACTGAGAAGTGCAATTTGAGGGTCAAACAGATTGAAAAATTAGGTTTTAGTGCGAGATCGGCGGAAGGTTGCGATTTTGGGTGAGGGCATTTTGAGGACCTGTTTCGCGGATTCTTGTTTTATTTTGGTTGATAAAAAAAAACCGATCCTGATATTCAGCCAGCTGTATGTATTCGTTTTAGAAGATCAAAATGAAAATTTTAGTGGATCGTCTAAGTAAGGACGAGCTCACGTACGAGCTCGCCATCCGTGGCTTTCCGTCGGACACGGTGGAGAATATGCGTAAAACACTAAGGGCGACACTAAAGGCGGAGTCAGCTCAGGATACGTCCTATGTGGAAGCGGCGTATTCGTTTGATTTCGAAACCGATTTTACTGAATTAACAGCGAAAGCGTCGGAGATCGAAGAGCTGATTTCGAAAGTGACAGGTGATAAAACTTCGTCAGATTTTCTTAAAGCTAAAGTAAAGATTGAATTCGGATTCCGTCGACTGAACAACATGCAAGCAGTCACGCCAGAGCAGTTTGATTCTGCGAAGAAGATTAGGAATCGGTTAATCATTGCAATGGGGACCCTAGTGGAGAAGACCGAGGAAAACAGCAAAGGGGAAGCGGAGCTCGATAACGATCCCCAGACCATGGTTGCGCCGCAGGAGGTGCGGGTGCCCAGTCTAGCCGAAGTGGCAAAATGGGGGCTGAAGTTCAGTGGGGATGCGTCGGGGTCAGTAAACGCTTTCCTTGAGCGGGTGGAAGAACTACGACAAGCAAGGGGTCTTACGAAATCGCAACTATTCCGGGCAGCTGTGGACCTTTTCGACTCGCGAGCACTGATATGGTTCAGAGCCAATCGAGGGTTAGTCGCGTCTTGGGACGAGCTCGTCCAAGAACTTAAGGCGGAGTTCTTGCCGACGGACTACGAGGACCGTCTATGGGACGAAATTCGAAGGAGAACCCAAGGCGAAAATGAATCTGTCGGTGTGTATGTGGCTGTGATGGAGCGCCTCTTCTCTCGACTCAAACAAAGCTGCTCAGAGGAGAAGAAATTAAGGATTCTTCGTAGGAACATCTCCCCTTTTTAACAGCAGCAACTGAGTTTGAAGACAATATCGACAATAGCCGAACTAGTTAAAATGGGACGTACGCTAGAGGCCACGAGGGCGTCGGTAGCGGCATTCGTGCCACCCAATCCACGATCTAGACGATGTTTGGAACCCGATTTGGCGTATGTTGGTGCCGAATCAACAGATCATGTAGCGGTGTTGTCCGGACGGGGCCGTGTTCAGTGCTGGAATTGCCGAAAGGAAGGTCACGTTTCGAGGGAATGCACTGAGCCGCGGCGTTGTTTCGGTTGTGGACGACAAGGGGTATTACGAGCGGCTTGCCCGTCGTGTCGGGTCAGAGCGACGGAGCCGGGAACAGGAACGCAGTCGGGATGGCAAGGTCCGGGAAACGACCGTCGTGCTCGCTAGGTGGCGAATCGAGCACGAGTGCGAGGCCGCAAAAACAATTTCGTCAACCAAACGTAGACTATGCATTGATTCGAAGTGTTCATGACAGTCGTCCGCACTTACGGGTGGAGATTGAGGACGTTGTCATGGAAGGATTGTTGGATTCGGGTGCGAGTCGTACTATTCTTGGTGGCAAAAGCTGGTCTCAATTGAGGGAAAAGGGCTGAGTCCTGAGTCGAACCGGGGTGGAAGAAGTACGTTTGGCGAACGGAGTTACTTGTGCAGTTGATGGGGTGGCAAAATTGAAATTTGCTTTGAATGGCAGGGAACACCTGTTGGAAACGCTGATAATATCGGCGATTCCTCATGAGGTTATTCTCGGAATTGATTTCTGGCAGTGTTTTCGAGTCGTCCTGGACATGCAGGGGCAACAATGGACGTCAATTGCATCGACTGAGGTGGCACCAGGCAAAGAGTTGCGGAGCCAGTCTCACTTGTCAGGACAAGAGTCAGAAGTCCTACAAAATTTACTGAAGGAACAATTCGAACTGATGGGCGAGGGTCTAGGGTGTGCGAAATTCGTAGAGCATACTATTAAGACCTCAGCTGCTCCGATAAAACAGAGATATTATCCCGTCTCCCCAGCTGTCCAAAAGCAGATCAACGTAGAGTTGGATGAAATGTTGAGTATGGGAGTGGCCGAGCCCTCGTCGAGCCCGTGGTCGTCCCCGATCTTGTTGGTGCGCAAAAAGGACGGGTCATACAGATTTTGTGTAGATTTTAGGAAAGTGAACACAGTTTCGGAAAAAGACGCCTACCCCCTGCCCTATATCTCCACGACACTGGACAAATTGCGGAACGCCAAGTATCTATCGACACTGGACGTCAAGTCCGCTTATTGGCAGGTGCCAATGGCGGCGGATTCTCGGCAGTATACGGCGTTCACCGTGCCAGGGAGGGGTCTGTTTCACTTTGTAAGGATGCCTTTTGGTCTACACAACTCGGGCGCGACGTGGCAACGCCTGATCGACACGGTACTAGGTCCTGCGCTGGAACCATATGTCTTTACCTATCTCGACGACATCATTGTGGTGACGCAAACGTTCGATCAACACGTAGGAATATTGCGTGATGTCTTCTGTCGACTGTGGGAGGCAGGCTTACGGGTGGCTAAAGAGAAGTGTCAGTTCTGCAGGACAAAACTTCGGTATCTGGGGTACCTGGTGGATGAAAAGGGCTTACACGTGGACCCTGAGAAGGTTCAGGCGGTCAGCGACTTTCCCGCCCAACATCGGTGAAGCAGGTCACGCAGCTTTTAGGCATGGTATCCTGGTACCGAAAGTTTATTCCAGATCACGCAACGATGGTGGCACCACTAAGTGACCTTTTGAAGAAGGGGCGGAAGTTCGAGTGGTCAGACGCGTGTGAGCGGGCGTTCGTGTTGTGTAAAACGAAATTAACCACAGCGCCGATATTGGCTTGTCCGGATTTTAGCCTTCCATTTAAAATTCAGACCGATGCTTCGGATGTGGGTATTGGGGCTGTTCTGAGCCAAGCGCATCCGACGGGCGAGACAGTAGTGTGTTATCTCAGCCGCGCGTTATCGAAGCAGGAAAGAAAGTACTTGACAACCGAAAAAGAGTGTCTAGGAGTGTTATGGGCAATTGAAAAATTACGACCGTACGTGGAGGGCACACATTTTGTTGTTATTACCGACCACCATTGGCTGGTATGGTTAAATAACCTGAAAGACCCTACGGGCAGGCTGGCAAGGTGGGCGCTAAGACTACAACAATTTGATTTCGAAGTAGTGCACCGTAAAGGGAAGGAGCATCTAGTGCCAGATGCTCTCTCTCGAGCTATCGACAAGGTGGACAGCATATCTACCGCAACGAAACCAGAGCGGTGGTACGAGAAAATGGTGGAGGTCGTGCAAAAGAATCCAGAAAAGTACGCAAACTGGAAGGTTGTGGACTGCACCCTGTGGAAGCAAACAACAAGCATTGGTTTAGATCCGAGAGGCCAGACAGTGTGGAAGAGAGTCGTGCCGAAGGCGGAGAGGGGAGCTATTCTCAAAAGGTGCCATGACGACCCCACAGCAGGTCACATGGGAGTCGATCGAACGTTGTCACGCGTGATGCAAACCTACTATTGGCCTTGAATGAGATCGGATATTCGGCAGTATGTTAAGAAATGCAAGGTGTGTCAGGTATGTAAGGTAAAGAGGAGAGCACCGATTGCATTGATGTTCACTAGGGCGGGCGAAGCTAAAGAGCCCTGGGAGATGATTTGCGTCGATCTTGTGGGACCACTGCCTAGGTCAAAACGGGGGCATGCTTTTATTTTGACGATAGTGGACTATGTCACGAAGTTCTCTGTTCTACTACCAGTGAGAACCGCGACGGCCTCAAGTGACTTCCGCCTACTGGAAGAGAATGTCTTTTTAGTTTATGGAGTCCCTAGAGTGGTAGTGTGCGATAATGGGGTACAGTTTCGTGGCAAGCAATTCAAAGGGCCAGTAGAGGCATATGGGGTACAAATTCGGTACACTGCGCTATACCATCCCCAAGCAGATCCGGCTGAGAGGCGCAATCAAGATGTTAAGTGCATGTTACGATGCTATGCATCAGACAATCAACGTTCGTGGGACGACTACCTAGCGAAGATTGCGTGCGCTTTGCGGACGTACCAACATGAGGTCACCGGTTTCTCTCCATATTTTTAAATTTTGGCCGGGAGATGGTCACTTTTCGGGAAGCAACAGAGGCCCCCGGGAGCGGGGATAGGGATTTTTCACCTCTACGAAACGCGAAAGCTCTGGAAAAAGTTCGTCAAGAAGTGGTTCGGAGAATGAAAGTGGTCGCGTCAGCCAGTAAGGGACGCTACGACCTCCGACGAAGAACGGAGGACTTCCAGATAGGCGATAAAGTATGGAGAAGGAACTATGTATTATCGGATGCCAGCAAAAATTTTTTGGCTAAATTGGCCCCTGCGTATGTTGGTCCTTTCTTGTTGAAGAAGAGGACGTCTGCGTGGACGTACGAATTGGCCGACGCACAGGGTAAAGCGGCAGGGACGTGGCACGCAAAGGATCTTAAGCGATATGTGGGGACTGAATATGAATAAGTCGACTAACGTAAAAAGTATATGGAGTAGAGAATGATAGTTCAATGAAAAGCGCGAATAATATTTGGAGAAAATCGTTAATGCTGATAGTTAGATAGTATATTGAGAACTAGCGTCGGTGAAGGGTGTTATGTTTAGGGGTTTAATCTAGATAAGTTCAGTACTTGTAGTTAGTAGGATTAGAAGTAAGTTATTTTGGTGGTGGAGGGCTCTCGGGCAGATAAAGCTGGTATTGGGTTAGTATTATATTTAGGCATATATTTTAGGGTTAGTGTGTAGTATTAATGATTGATCAGAATGTATATGTATAGGAAAGTAATACCGATTTCTTGGTGGTGGTGGTCGTTTACTCCTTGTCCTTTATTTTTTTGCTTCCTTTCCCATTACTTGTGTATTTTTTTTTTTGCAATTTATTTTCCCTTCCCCTTCTGCGTCCGTTATGGTGGAGGGAATTTGCATGAGACAGTACCGTACCCTAAAAACGAGTTCAAAGAGCATTAGAATTTGTGTTGATAAGGGTAAAAGTACCCGCACCAGTTAAATATAGGGCATGCAGCATATAAACATGCAGGGATAATTATGGTTGGCGGAATAGAAGGGTGGGTGTGAGTGTCGAGAAAGGAATGAGTGGTGTGTGATATGGCGACAAAAAAAAAAAAAAATTCAGAATTCAAGTATCGGAAGGGATGAACGGACATTAGAGTCGGGCATCGGTTGCCAAATGAAAATTTTAAATCGCGGTGTATCATTCGTAGATAGTTATCGAGAATTTCCAGGGAAATTCTCTGAGGAGAGGGGGGTGTCACGGTCCGCGTCTTATATTTTGCCAGTACCGTTCGTGTTACTTACATTAAACTGACTTTCACAGCCGAAACGGAAAAAGAAAGGAATATATAAGAAAAACATAAACATTGTCTCAATAGATTAGTAAGTTAGTTCATCATAGCAAATAAGTATAAACGTCACAAACAATATAAAGCATTAGGATAGATTAGTAATAGCAATAGGTTAGTAAGTTAATTTAACATAGCCACTAAGAATCGTCGCCGCAAACTATATGAAGCATCTAGACATCAATCGCGCGAGTCGAATAGTGGAGACGTGGAAATACGTCGCAGTGTGACGCATGGAATGCACGGCAGGGCAGCGTACCAATCAGTTCACGGATGACGGCATCTCCCGACCTGGGTCAATATTTGACCGAGATACGATTGAACGGACATCATATACGTGCCGGAGATACAACCGATAAAAGGGCGATATCAACACTCGAACGCCGTCTCGGCCGTTGCCCTAACGATTGTAGCTGACGGCTTTGAACTGAGTGGAACTGTAAGCAGATCTCGAAACGACATTTGAATAGCCACGCAAGACACATAGTTGTCACCAAGGTATGAGATGTCCGGAGCAGAGATAACGCAAATATTTTTCATGGCAAACGAAAGGAAGGCATTGCGAACTTCGTAGCAGACTTACCTCTACAATGATGCAGTGTGTGGAATAATATAGCGCTCGACGAGCCGTCGCCGTTCATCCTCACCAATTTCAATACCGCACTATAAACAAACTGATCTTTCCGATGTTGTTTTGGACGTCGTGACAGATGACAATTGATCGACAGATGAGATGGTGGAAAATCAAGAGGTGAAATCAAAGTCTCCCAAATGTGGATCGTGTGGTGGGAATGGGATCCAACACTCAGTTGAATAAAATTTGAATCGGGTGAGCGCACCCAACGGCGGTTGGAAAATCCCGCTGCCGCCAACAAAATTTTCCTGCGCAAGTTATAATATAACGATATTATATTATATAAAAAAATAACTTTCTTTTTTATTCACAATTTATTATATAGCTTCTGAACTTCACAATTTTTAGACTTAACCTCTAATCGAACTCTGACTTAGACTCTGATTGACTTACAAGTGGCTGAGGGCCTGCTTTTATATGGTTGGAGAACAAATACTGAGAATTTGCTGATATTGCAGAAATTGCAGAATGCAATTTCTGTAATATGATCCATGTGAGATCTGCTTTGATCTTTTGTTTGACTCATCTTTCTATCGATTAGATATTTTGTACTTTATTGATTAAGTAAGCACAGATTTCTAAGTTATGTTGATTCATAGTTTCCGTTTTCAAGTAAATAATTCTGAATTTGATTAAACATGGTTTGATGATATTGAATTACATTTATTTGATGAGTCATGGTTCTAGAAGAATCTCAAATGATTATATGAATGTGAACTATGAGCGACTGGATTGATTGTTACGTGTTTATGTTTATTGGTATGGGTAACTCCTCCCTCCTTAGAGTCTTTGTTGTCCTCAACAATGTTAATTACAGGTAGTTCTATTTGTTCTGATTTTTCGTTATTTACATTGATTTCAATTGATTTTTTATTTTTATAATATTTATGGTAGCAATAAACTGTACATAGTATGCTTAATATAATAATGAGAAAGATCATTATTGACCCACTTAAAATTGTATTTTTTTTATGATTATACTTAATTTCTTCTATTTTTTCAATGTTTTTAATTGTTTGTATATGTAAATTTTCCGTTTTGAGTTCATAATTATAATTAGATATATTTTGAATTGGTTCTAAATTTTTTAAATTGGTCGTCCTGGACATGCAGGGGCAACAATGGACGTCAATTGCATCGACTGAGGTGGCACCAGGCAAAGGGTTGCGGAGCCAGTCTCACTTGTCAGGACAAGAGTCAGAAGTCCTACAAAATTTACTGAAGGAACAATTCGAACTGATGGGCGAGGGTCTAGGGTGTGCGAAATTCGTAGAGCATACTATTAAGACCTCAGCTGCTCCGATAAAACAGAGATATTATCCCGTCTCCCCAGCTGTCCAAAAGCAGATCAACGTAGAGTTGGATGAAATGTTGAGTATGGGAGTGGCCGAGCCCTCGTCGAGCCCGTGGTCGTCCCCGATCTTGTTGGTGCGCAAAAAGGACGGGTCATACAGATTTTGTGTAGATTTTAGGAAAGTGAACACAGTTTCGGAAAAAGACGCCTACCCCCTGCCCTATATCTCCACGACACTGGACAAATTGCGGAACGCCAAGTATCTATCGACACTGGACGTCAAGTCCGCTTATTGGCAGGTGCCAATGGCGGCGGATTCTCGGCAGTATACGGCGTTCACCGTGCCAGGGAGGGGTCTGTTTCACTTTGTAAGGATGCCTTTTGGTCTACACAACTCGGGCGCGACGTGGCAACGCCTGATCGACACGGTACTAGGTCCTGCGCTGGAACCATATGTCTTTACCTATCTCGACGACATCATTGTGGTGACGCAAACGTTCGATCAACACGTAGGAATATTGCGTGATGTCTTCTGTCGACTGTGGGAGGCAGGCTTACGGGTGGCTAAAGAGAAGTGTCAGTTCTGCAGGACAAAACTTCGGTATCTGGGGTACCTGGTGGATGAAAAGGGCTTACACGTGGACCCTGAGAAGGTTCAGGCGGTCAGCGACTTTCCCGCCCAACATCGGTGAAGCAGGTCACGCAGCTTTTAGGCATGGTATCCTGGTACCGAAAGTTTATTCCAGATCACGCAACGATGGTGGCACCACTAAGTGACCTTTTGAAGAAGGGGCGGAAGTTCGAGTGGTCAGACGCGTGTGAGCGGGCGTTCGTGTTGTGTAAAACGAAATTAACCACAGCGCCGATATTGGCTTGTCCGGATTTTAGCCTTCCATTTAAAATTCAGACCGATGCTTCGGATGTGGGTATTGGGGCTGTTCTGAGCCAAGCGCATCCGACGGGCGAGACAGTAGTGTGTTATCTCAGCCGCGCGTTATCGAAGCAGGAAAGAAAGTACTTGACAACCGAAAAAGAGTGTCTAGGAGTGTTATGGGCAATTGAAAAATTACGACCGTACGTGGAGGGCACACATTTTGTTGTTATTACCGACCACCATTGGCTGGTATGGTTAAATAACCTGAAAGACCCTACGGGCAGGCTGGCAAGGTGGGCGGTAAGACTACAACAATTTGATTTCGAAGTAGTGCACCGTAAAGGGAAGGAGCATCTAGTGCCAGATGCTCTCTCTCGAGCTATCGACAAGGTGGACAGCATATCTACCGCAACGAAACCAGAGCGGTGGTACGAGAAAATGGTGGAGGTCGTGCAAAAGAATCCAGAAAAGTACGCAAACTGGAAGGTTGTGGACTGCACCCTGTGGAAGCAAACAACAAGCATTGGTTTAGATGCGAGAGGCCAGACAGTGTGGAAGAGAGTCGTGCCGAAGGCGGAGAGGGGAGCTATTCTCAAAAGGTGCCATGACGACCCCACAGCAGGTCACATGGGAGTCGATCGAACGTTGTCACGCGTGATGCAAACCTACTATTGGCCTTGAATGAGATCGGATATTCGGCAGTATGTTAAGAAATGCAAGGTGTGTCAGGTATGTAAGGTAAAGAGGAGAGCACCGATTGGATTGATGTTCACTAGGGCGGGCGAAGCTAAAGAGCCCTGGGAGATGATTTGCGTCGATCTTGTGGGACCACTGCCTAGGTCAAAACGGGGGCATGCTTTTATTTTGACGATAGTGGACTATGTCACGAAGTTCTCTGTTCTACTACCAGTGAGAACCGCGACGGCCTCAAGTGACTTCCGCCTACTGGAAGAGAATGTCTTTTTAGTTTATGGAGTCCCTAGAGTGGTAGTGTGCGATAATGGGGTACAGTTTCGTGGCAAGCAATTCAAAGGGCCAGTAGAGGTATATGGGGTACAAATTCGGTACACTGCGCTATACCATCCCCAAGCAGATCCGGCTGAGAGGCGCAATCAAGATGTTAAGTGCATGTTACGATGCTATGCATCAGACAATCAACGTTCGTGGGACGACTACCTAGCGAAGATTGCGTGCGCTTTGCGGACGTACCAACATGAGGTCACCGGTTTCTCTCCATATTTTTAAATTTTGGCCGGGAGATGGTCACTTTTCGGGAAGCAACAGAGGCCCCCGGGAGCGGGGATAGGGATTTTTCACCTCTACGAAACGCGAAAGCTCTGGAAAAAGTTCGTCAAGAAGTGGTTCGGAGAATGAAAGTGGTCGCGTCAGCCAGTAAGGGACGCTACGACCTCCGACGAAGAACGGAGGACTTCCAGATAGGCGATAAAGTATGGAGAAGGAACTATGTATTATCGGATGCCAGCAAAAATTTTTTGGCTAAATTGGCCCCTGCGTATGTTGGTCCTTTCTTGTTGAAGAAGAGGACGTCTGCGTGGACGTACGAATTGGCCGACGCACAGGGTAAAGCGGCAGGGACGTGGCACGCAAAGGATCTTAAGCGATATGTGGGGACTGAATATGAATAAGTCGACTAACGTAAAAAGTATATGGAGTAGAGAATGATAGTTCAATGAAAAGCGCGAATAATATTTGGAGAAAATCGTTAATGCTGATAGTTAGATAGTATATTGAGAACTAGCGTCGGTGAAGGGTGTTATGTTTAGGGGTTTAATCTAGATAAGTTCAGTACTTGTAGTTAGTAGGATTAGAAGTAAGTTATTTTGGTGGTGGAGGGCTCTCGGGCAGATAAAGCTGGTATTGGGTTAGTATTATATTTAGGCATATATTTTAGGGTTAGTGTGTAGTATTAATGATTGATCAGAATGTATATGTATAGGAAAGTAATACCGATTTCTTGGTGGTGGTGGTCGTTTACTCCTTGCCCTTTATTTTTTTGCTTCCTTTCCCATTACTTGTGTATTTTTTTTTTTTTGCAATTGATTTTCCCTTCCCCTTCTGCGTCTGTTATGGTGGAGGGAATTTGCATGAGACAGTACCGTACCCTAAAAACGAGTTCAAAGAGCATTAGAATTTGTGTTGATAAGGGTAAAAGTACCCGCACCAGTTAAATATAGGGCATGCAGCATATAAACATGCAGGGATAATTATGGTTGGCGGAATAGAAGGGTGGGTGTGAGTGTCGAGAAAGGAATGAGTGGTGTGTGATATGGCGACAAAAAAAAAAAAAAATTCAGAATTCAAGTATCGGAAGGGATGAACGGACATTAGAGTCGGGCATCGGTTGCCAAATGAAAATTTTAAATCGCGGTGTATCATTCGTAGATAGTTATCGAGAATTTCCAGGGAAATTCTCTGAGGAGAGGGGGGTGCCACGGTCCGCGTCTTATATTTTGCCAGTACCGTTCGTGTTACTTACATTAAACTGACTTTCACAGCCGAAACGGAAAAAGACAGGAATATATAAGAAAAACATAAACATTGTCTCAATAGATTAGTAAGTTAGTTCATCATAGCAAATAAGTATAAACGTCACAAACAATATAAAGCATTAGGATAGATTAGTAATAGCAATAGGTTAGTAAGTTAATTTAACATAGCCACTAAGAATCGTCTATATGAAGCATCTAGACATCAATCGCGCGAGTCGAATAGTGGAGACGTGGAAATACGTCGCAGTGTGACGCATGGAATGCACGGCAGGGCAGCGTACCAATCAGTTCACGGATGACGGCATCTCCCGACCTGGGTCAATATTTGACCGAGATACGATTGAACGGACATCATATACGTGCCGGAGATACAACCGATAAAAGGGCGATATCAACACTCGAACGCCGTCTCGGCCGTTGCCCTAAAGATTGTAGCTGACAGCTTTGAACTGAGTGGAACTGTAAGCAGATCTCGAAACGACATTTGAATAGCCACGCAAGACACATAGTTGTCACCAAGGTATGAGATGTCCGGAGCAGAGATAACGCAAATATTTTTCATGGCAAACGAAAGGAAGGCATTGCGAACTTCGTAGCAGACTTACCTCTACAATGATGCAGTGTGTGGAATAATATAGCGCTCGACGAGCCGTCGCCGTTCATCCTCACCAATTTCAATACCGCACTATAAACAAACTGATCTTTCCGATGTTGTTTTGGACGTCGTGACAGATGACAATTGATCGACAGATGAGATGGTGGAAAATCAAGAGGTGAAATCAAAGTCTCCCAAATGTGGATCGTGTGGTGGGAATGGGATCCAACACTCAGTTGAATAAAATTTGAATCGGGTGAGCGCACCCAACGGCGGTTGGAAAATCCCGCTGCCGCCAACAAAATTTTCCTGCGCGAGTTATAATATAACGATATTATATTATATAAAAAAATAACTTTCTTTTTTATTCACAATTTATTATATAGCTTCTGAACTTCACAATTTTTAGACTTAACCTCTGATCGAACTCTGACTTAGACTCTGATTGACTTACAAGTGGCTGAGGGCCTGCTTTTATATGGTCGGAGAACAAATACTGAGAATTTGCTGATATTGCAGAAATTGCAGAATGCAATTTCTGTAATATGATCCATGTGAGATCTGCTTTGATCTTTTGTTTGACTCATCTTTCTATCGATTAGATATTTTGTACTTTATTGATTAAGTAAGCACAGATTTCTAACTTATGTTGAATCATAGTTTCCGTTTTCAAGTAAATAATTCTGAATTTGATTAAACATGGTTTGATGATATTGAATTACATTTATTTGATGAGTCATGGTTCTAGAAGAATCTCAAATGATTATATGAATGTGAACTATGAGCGACTGGATTGATTGTTACGTGTTTATGTTTATTGGTATGGGTAACTCCTCCCTCCTTAGAGTCTTTGTTGTCCTCAACAATGTTAATTACAGGTAGTTCTATTTGTTCTGATTTTTCGTTATTTACATTGATTTCAATTGATTTTTTATTTTTATAATATTTATGATAGCAATAAACTGTACATAGTATGCTTAATATAATGAGAAAGATCATTATTGACCCACTTAAAATTGTATTTTTTTTATGAATATACTTAATTTCTTCTATTTTTTCAATGTTTTTAATTGTTTGTATATGTAAATTTTCCGTATTGAGTTCATAATTATAATTAGATATATTTTGAATTGGTTCTAAAACGAATGTTTGTTGAAATTCTTTTATTTGGTTTGTATATACTTTTCCATTGATATTTATTTTACAATTACTAAAACGAATTACATATGTTCCATTTAAAATATAGATTTTCTCGTTACAATTTTGGTTTATTTGTTCATGTATGTTTGTTACTAACAATAGTCCTTTTTCTATTTCTTCAATGGTGGTCTGATTATTTATGCGAACAATACAATTTGTATTTTTACATTTTAATGGATTGCTCAGTAATTTAGTTCTTTTTTCTGTTTCAAAATATGTATTATTATAGTATACAACTTCTGTAATGTTGATATTGAGAGTTTCTGATTTTTTATTTGGTATTTGTTTAATATAATATGACAATAATGGTGGAGTCAAAACAGGTATATTGATGACAAATACTATGGTTTCGTTTCTGATTAAAACATTTAAAGTGATTTCTTTTAATTCGTCAATTGTTAAGTTGTGTGAATCAATTTCTTCATGTGTAAGTATGGATCTAGTCATTATTCCTGTTTTCGCAGAGTTTACATTATCAATAATTTTTTCTAGTTCGTCTTTTATTAATTCGAGGTTATGAGTTAGTTGCATATTCATTATTATCATTGTTGTATTGTTTATATTGTCTGTTAATGTATTATACATTTGATTTGTTTGATTTATGTTTGCAATTATTTTGTTTAAACTATTTTGGAATATGTTATTTATTTCTACTTGTTTGTTAAGGGTTTCAATTGCTTTGTGGTTATTAGAGTCAATTATTTTGAGATGTTCGGTTATCTGTTCATAGTCATCATTATCCATTACACCAAAAAGCCATTTATAAATGTTTCCTACTGCATTTATTAATCCACGTTTGTTTTTAATTTTAGATGTGATATCAAGGTTGTCACATATTTCCTTATATCCTTGAAATTTTCTTAATTCTGATTTACAAGTTTCAGTTAATGGATGAATTTTATATGTTTGAGTGATGTTATTGATATTTTCTAATTTGGGTTTGTTTATCAACATTGAGATACGTTTAGCATTAGTATGATCAAAATGTAATAGTTTTAATTCTCCTTTTATAGCCTTAATAGTTTCTTCAGTGTAGGGGTTGGGATTTATTTTTCGGGTTATTTCTTCCAATGCTTTTTCATATTGTTTCAGATTTACCTTGTGATAAATTCGTTTGTAATCCTCTACTAATCTAACCGGGTCTTTTTTTATTAATACAATTCCAGATTCCGTTTGTAGTTTTTCGATATTTATTTCGGATGATACCAATTGGAATATTGTTAATGAAGTAAATATGTAGATGTAGTTGTGTATGGCCTTATATAACATTTTGGTTACTTGAATGGTTCTAAAAGGATAAATATATTTATGAAGAATTTTTTTCCTGTAGTATTTCAAGAATCATTTTTTGTCTAAAAAGAGGAATATCTGATTGTGAGAAGTTTGGGTCTTGATTTTCTGAAATATATTTAGCAGTTATACAACTGAATACCCCGCAATCGTTTGAGTTATTTTGACGAGGACTGTCTTTCACATTTTCTTTTATAAACGTTTTTGTATCAAATGATTGACCTTTTTTGTTTAATGATTCTTTTTGTAAATATTGCTCTAATGTTTCTAAAATTTCGTCGTTATTTTCACCTAGTGAGTCATAGTATTTTATTGTTTTGTCTCTAAAATCAATGACGGCTAGGGACCAATGTACTTGTTTAACATGAATTGGTATAAATATAATATCGAATGAAAATATGTCAATTTTACGAGTCCATCTGCTAATTGAATCATATCCGGTTTGTAGAAGTTTAATTGCGAAAAATGTGTTTGTTACGTATACCTTCGGTTTTCCTTTTTTGTTTTGTTTGTTATTTTCCATAATAAGGTTTAGGTAGAAATTAATTATTTGATCATTTAACCAATTATTATCTTTTAGTGTATTAATATCGCTTCTAGTTATACTTATTCCGAATTTTGATACTAAGATTTCATCTTGTGGTCCTTGGTTTAATGCGTTGTCAATAAGAGTCTTTTGTTTGAATATATCTTTATTATCCGAAAGTTGTTTATTTGTTTCTGTATATTTCTTTATCCGTTTGATCCTTACGGGGTGAATTTTATTTTTAAGCTGATTGTTTTTTATTAAGATTATTTCGCCTTTGTGGTTTTTAGATATTTTTTCTTTTCTGTATTTAGGTTGTTCTTTATGTCGTTCATTAGCGGGATTTTTGATGAATATTTTGCTATGTTGTATTTCTGGTATTTTTTCTCTATTTTTGTTATGATATTTTATCCATTTTAATTTTTTATTTTTAAGATATGAATGAATTTTAGTTTTATCTATTATTCCATGTTGAACTTCTAATGGTTTATACTGAATTACGGAATGTATTGTATTATTGTAATACTCCGCTGCTTTGTATACTTTTTCATTGATGTTTAATTCGGGATGAGTTATGGTTAATATTCTTATTTGTTCCAATAATGTACTATGACAGCGATTCATGTCACTATTACCAGTATGAAATTTTGGAGATGTGAAGTGTATTTCTATATTTTCCTGTCGTAAGTATTCCTTTACATTTACCATATTAAATTCATTGTCGGTTATATTTTTTTTTGGTTTTCCCATGATTGCGTTATGCTCTCTAAGAAGATTTATAAATGTTATGGCATTTTTGTCTAATGTTAAAAAGAATTGTTTTTTTCCGATCATAAATATATCAATATGTAATAACTCGTTTATATCATGAGGTGTTTCTGAATACTTAAACTCTGGTTTCAATGGTTTTCTATCATATTTTGCAAGGTTGCATATGTCACAATTGTTAATATATTTAGTTAATAGTTTTATAATACCTGGAAAGTAGTATTTATTTTTTATTTCTTCGAAGTTTTCCATGATACCTCTATGATTTGTATTTTCGTGGATATTTTTTATTATCTGAAAACATTGGTCCTCGTTTTCTAAATCGATTGCATGATCAGAACACTTTCGAAGCTTTAAATTTGTATTATTTGAATATAGATTTACAATTATTGATTGTACTTTATTCCATTGATGGTCACTTAATTCACAAAAAATACCGATGGTACCTTTGTCTGGGATGTATCGACGAAGTATGTTAGTTAATCCATTTTCGTTATTAATATCCTTTTCATCAATATGTATTTTTCGATTTTTGTTTAGTACTTCATATTCCTTTTGTTTTCTTTTTTCTATTATTATTTGTGTTTTGTATATGTTGACAATTCCTTCCCTGATTGGTATAAGATCGTGCTGATCTTCCTCTCCGGAATGAATTGTTGCATTATCACTTGCATTATCAATTTCCATTTTTTCAGTAAATACATTTATTTCATTATTATCTACATTTATTCTGCTCAAAAAGTCTGCAACTTTATTTTCTTTTCCTTTAACGTATTCTGTAGTAAAATTGTATTCATTTAGTTTTATTTTCCATCGCTGAAGTTTGCTGTTTGGTTCCTTTAAATTTGCTAACCAAACTAGAGGTCTATGATCTGTACGGATAGTGAATTTTACGCCGAAAAGATAAGGTCGAAAATACTGTGTTGCCCAAATAATGGCTAATAATTCTTTTTCAATAGTTGCATAATTTCTCTCTGTGTCGTTTAATGTTCTACTGGCAAAGGAAATAGGATGTCCATTCTGAGATAAAACTGCGCCCATTGCTTTATCTGAAGCATCTGTTGTGAGGGTAAATTTTTGTTTAAAATCGGGATAGTGTAAAATTGGATAATTAGTTATGAGTTCTTTTAACTTTTCAAAAGCTGCGATAAATTTAGGGTCTTCCGTGTTGATGACTTTATTTTTTTTCAGGGCGTCAGTGAGAGGTAAAGCTATTTTGGCATAATTATTTATAAATTTTCGGTAGTAACCGGTTATACCTAGAAATGATTTAATTTTTTTTGTAGTGTTTGGTATTTTAAGATTTTTTATTACATTAATTTTGTCGGGGTTAGGTTTTATGCCTTCTGTAGATAATACATGACCTAAGTAGTCGGTTTCCTTGGAAAAGAATTTACATTTGTCAATCTGTACTTTTAACTTATATTTTCTCAATTGTCTGAATATTTTTACTAATGTTCGAAGAACATTAGTATTAAAATCGATTCGGCCAAAAATTCATATTTCTATATATATATATATATATATATATATATATATATATATATCATCAAAAAATTTCAGTGAGATAATCTCGGGAACGCGCCATCCGATTGAGCTGAAACTTTCAGGATACATTGGTGTATATGCAGAATAGGTCCACGTCTCTTTAAATGTCAGTTATTGTCAACATTTTGGCGCCGGCGGCCATTTAAGTGATATTTTTAATATACCTATTATTTCGTGCACAAATGATTTTCGCAAAAATAAAGTTAACGAAATAAATTTCTAACGTGTTTTACATATGAATCGGATAATGCTTTGGAATTTTTTAACCCTATGTGTGCGCTGGGTGCCTAAAAAGAGGACGGGAAAATTTGAAAATTTTTAAATTTCGATAACTTTTGACAGAGCTATTCAATCATTACGAAATTTTCAGGACATATTGATATTATTTAGTTGTAGATTTGTGTAGCTTTTAATGAGCATGCTGGCAACCCTGTAGCTAGGGCAGGCAACGAAAGTGAAAACCTTCAAATCATCGTCTCTCTTGAAAAAATGCCGTTTCTTCAAAAAAAACCCACTCATATGTAAATCTTGTGCTTTGTTTACATAACCAAAAAAAAAAAAAAGATATGGTATAACGGGCACGCCTGGTAACCCTTGCCCAATTTACCTATATTTTTAGCATCAAAAACTTCTGTTCACGGAAACTCACGATCCGATGAGCAGAATTATTTGAAATTCACAGAATGTATTGGCCTTAAATAGGACCAGGTCTGATAGAAGTGATTTTGAAATGCGGGCGATTCTGTGCCAGTGGTGCCATCTTGAAAAACCACTAAAAAAGATAACTGTTTTTAGCCCTATAAATTCTGATTGAATCGTTCGATTTTGACGAAACTCACACAATTGCTGGACCTTACTTTAAACCACGTTTGGTAGAAATTTGGTCGAAAAATTCGGTTGGAGTTGCCAGCTATGACAATTTTGGTGTCTTCATTTTGAAAAAAAAAATTTGGAAGTGAAAACATTCAAACCATCGAATATTCAAAAAAATGTCCGTTTCTTACAATAAAACCAATCTGTATATAAATCTTATGTTTTATCTACACGTCCAAAATAAAACTTTGGAAATTTCATGTCGGACAAGAACGGTAACCCTCTCCCAGTTAACCTATATTTTTAGCATCAAAAACTTCTGTTCACGGAAACTCACGAACCAATAATCAGATACAGCTGAAATTTACAGAATGCATTGAACTTAAGTAAGACCAGATTTGATAGAAGCGATTTTGAATTGTGGGCAAGTCTGTGCCAGTGGTGCCATCTTGAAAAATTACAAAGAAAAAAAACTGCTTTTTGCCCTATGAAATGTGAATAAGTTACCAAATTTTCATGAAATTGACACAGTAGCTAAACCTAACTTTAATCTCTGTTTGGTGAAAATTTGGTTGAAAAATTTGATTGGTGCTGCCAGCTATGGTAATTTTTGTGTCTTTGGTTTTGAAAATTCGCTCAGGAAAATAAAACTTTTTGCACTATAACTTCCAGTGCAGTCATGAAATCAATACGAATTTCATACAATTAATGAAACCTGTCATAAACATTATTCAGGCCAAATTTGGTTGAAAAGCCACGATAGGGTTGCCAGCTATTGTTGGTTTTGAGTTTAATTGCAATATCTTTATTATGCGGTTTTATCGTAGAATTTTCACAGCAAATATTAAGCTTTCGATCATTTGAAAAAACTCGCTGCAGGTAACCCTAAATTTCTTTATACTCCCATAACTTCGAATGTAATTAAACAACGTGAAGCAGATTTGATATATTCTTGGCTTTGATACTGGCGAAAGGTTGCCAGCACGAGTCGATTGTGCTACTTTTGTATCAATAAATGCTTACAGTTAGTGTACATACCGGAAACATTTACAAAGAAAATAAATAACCGATGTTACAATTCGCAAAGTTCTGCAAATTTTTCGGATCGCAGCCCCAAACACCAACTTCAGTTACAGTGCTGCAGGCACTGAGCATTTTCTTCATTGATGTTACATGAGATGCTGCTTTCAAAATTATGTGAAATAAGCAACTGATAGCGAATATAATTAACCCGTGTTTTGCTCTCATAAACGTTGAAATTCATGCCAGTGGTAATATCTGAAACCTTCCACTATATGAGTCATAATGCATTCTTAAGACGAAAGTAAAACGTGGCGTTTGAAACAGTTTGGCCGTAATAAGCAGCACATGTGGTGGAATATGCACTCAAAACCTGCACGATTCTTCTACTGTTCTTCGAACATTAGTGTTTCTAGCGGTTCAGGTGCGCTAGAGTTTTTTTGTATTGTCTTCCATTTCCTGCAAGGAGGTTGCAAATATTAAAATGTCATCGAGATATACGGTACAGATTTTATTAATATAATCTCGAAGGACTTCGTTCATCATTCGTTGGAACGTGGATGGAGCATTTTTTAGTCCAAAAGGCATTCGAATAAACTCGTAATGTCCTTGTGGTGTTGAAAATGCGGTTTTAGGACGGTCACTTTCTTTCACTTCTACCTGGTGAAAGCCTTTGGCTAAATCCAAAGTTGTAAAGTATTGAGATTGCCCCAATTTATCGAAAATGCCTTCCATGTTTGGTATTGGATATTTGTCCTCAATTGTTTCATCATTGAGTTTCCTATAGTCTATTACGATTCTCCATTTTGTTTTCCCTGAATTGTCCAGTTTTTTTGGAACAACCCATATGGGAGCATTATAAGGAGACGTTGAATGCTGGATTATGCCTTGTTTCAGCATATCACTAATTTGTGTGTTTACTTCTTCCTCGTGTACCTGAGGGAAGCGGTATATTTTTGAATAGAGAGGTTTATTTGAACTTGTAATTATCTCATGTTTAGTTTGAGTTGTACAAGTCAGATTATCCCCTTCTTTATAGAATATGTCGTCATATTCTCTAAGTAATTTTTTTAATGTTATTGATTCCTCATTATTTAATCTGTTGAATAGTTTCTGAGCTGTAGAATTTTCACATTCTAACTCACTTTGTACATTTATTTCCATTGGAATTGCGTAATTGAAATATAATGTTTGGGCATTTATTTCAAGTATGCCCTTGCCGATATTAATTTTTGTATTTAAAGGATATAATAGGCTTTGACCGATAAGTGCCTTGAAGTTTTGATTTTTAAATTTGACTACATTCCAAAGAATTTTATGTGATTCGGGAAGTTGAAATTCATTTGGCATGTTTGTTTTAATTTTTTCTGTTACGTAATATTGTCCAGTTAAACTATTAATAGGAACTGGTTTAGGTAAAATAAATTTGTTTATCTGGGGTAAACAATCAGGATCTATACTTGAAGTTGAAGCGCCAGTGTCAATTAATACAGGGATGGTTTGATTTTCAATTGTTAAATTAATTATTGGTAGAGGGTTTCCGAGGCAGTTATTTGAAAATTTGTTTCCATAGGCTCTGGATATTGATGTCTATTATTTTGTTGTCTAAATCTGTCTGAGTTATCAATTTGCATTTTTTCAGGTGGATTTCGGTTTTGATTGTAATTATTGTTGTGTTTATAATGTTTACTATTATTATTAAATTATATTATTATTATAATTAACGATTATTGTTGTTAAATCGATTATTGTTGTAGTTGTTGTAATTACAATTTCTGTGGTTATTTTGTGTGTTATTATTATTAGTATTATTATTCTGTCTGTTATTATTGTATTTGCGCGAATTGTTTCTTCGGTTGAAATTATTTTTGTTGTTTTTATAAGAATTATTGTTTTCATTATTCTGGTTTTGTGTATTTTCTCGAATTTCAGAAAGTATTTTGTATGCTTGGTTAAGAGTACTGCAATTTCTCATTTCTAATAAGTATGACTTGTATTCGGGTATCAAAGATTTAAATTTATTTAGAACTAGATTTTCATTTCTGATAGGAGCAAACTCGCTGTGTAAATGTTGTTGAGGGTCTTGAATGTATTTAGTATTTAATTTATTCAAAAGATTGTTCAATGTGGTGTAAATGTCATCAACACTCCTATTGTGACTATTTACTTTATGGATATTACATACAATGCTATTATAACTTTCATTTATTCCAAATGTAGTTTGGCACTGGCTGTTGCCCTATGCACAAGTACTTTTCTCTGGCGCGTTCGGCAGTAGTGAAATTCATAGCGATAGTTTCAATTTTCCCAATTAGCTAGTTTTACCTACAAACTTCATACTTGCGTTGCTCTTAAAGTTAATTTAGTGTCTATAAGTGCCTAAAAGTTGTCCCTTGACAGTAATAAACGTAGCCGGGAAGATTCTCCGGCTAAGTCTCTCCTAAGGGAGTACTTCAAAATGCCTAGAATAGATCGAGCGGCGACACTTACTTCGCGAAACCAGTTCCTGCCGTTAGCAGACCTCCCAGACAAAGACCAAAGCTCTATGAATGACCAGGAAACCAGCAAAGTAAAAACACCTCCCATTACTTTCACCGATCTATCCAGAGAGTCTATCATCGCCATGATGGACCACTTAAAAATTAAAAATTACGAGATCAAATTAATGTCGATCGGCAGGCGGCTATTTCTCAAATCTATCGACGATTTCGAAACAATAATTAAACACCTCAATGCCAAGAAAGTGAATTACTTTTCGCATCAAAGACCCGATCGTCGCCCAGTCAAGATAGTGCTTTCAGGACTGCATGACATGACCACGGAAGCACTCAAAAACCTGCTTGCAACCGAGTACAAAATCAAGTGCTACGATGTTAAAAAATTCGAGACGGAATCCCGAACGCGTGAAAATACCCACTATCTACTCTATATGGAGAAGGGAACCAAAATAGGTAATTTACGCACAATCAGAACAATTTTGCATACCGTAGTCAGATGGAACTTTTATGCAAACAAGCGGAAGAATGTCACTCAATGCCGTAATTGCCAAATGTTCGGACATGGCTCCTCCCATTGTCACCTCCCAACACGGTGCATGATCTGTAGTGGAGATCATCATTTTTCTGAATGCCCACTAGGGGAGCATGATCGCGACAAAATAAAATGTTCCAATTGCTCTAAAGCCCACCCATCAAATGATACTCAGTGTGCGAAAAGAGCAGAGTATATTCAAATAAAACAATCACTGGCAATGAAAAATTTAAAAAACCCTGCAAATAGAACAAACGAACATTTTTCACTGCGTAACATCGAAAACGAGTTTCCTGTGCTTCCGAATTCAAATAATCCGATAGTGACACAACAACAAACGAGAAGATCGTACAGTGCTGTGACCAGACAAAGCACATCATCGTTACAACGAACGATTAACGTAGGAACATCAGATGGTATGAACAGTCAGCAGACTGAATTATTCGCGCCTGATACAATGCTCAAGCTGGCGCAAGAGTTGTATCTTAGTTTAGCGGCGTGCAAAACAAGACAAGACCAGTTTCATGTACTAGTAAAATTAACGTGTAAGTTTATCTATGAACCATAAGTTAAAATTAGTTGTATGGAATGCACAAAGCATCCGAAATAAAGTTGCTGAGACTTTCGATTTTGCTGTCAGTCAAAAAGCAGACATATTATTAATTACTGAAACGTGGCTAACAGCAAAAGACAAAATGTCACATCCACTTTACAAAATTTATAGAGGGGACAGGATTGATGGAACCGGAGGTGGTGTCGCGATTGCCATTCACCATACAATCAGCCATAAACTTTTGGCCAGTCCAGGCACAAAAGTTATTGAATCGCTAGGTGTCACAATCGAAAACTCAAACTTAAAAATCTACGTCTGTTATTTTCCTGGAACGAGAATGTCTAGAGAGAAATTAAAGTTGTTCAAGGCAGATCTTGACCTATTCACGGCAAAAAACCGGAGATATCTATTGTGTGGCGATTTCAATGCTCGTCATAGGCATTGGAATTGCATAGCATCTAATGCCAGTGGGCGACTGTTATACGATTACGTCCATGAAAGAAACCTTTCTGTTCACTCCCCAGCCGATCCGACATTCTATTCTCCGAGAGGCACGGGATCGGTACTCGACTTTGCCATTAGTGATGGTATCTTGCATGTGGAATCTCCATTCACTCTCCAGGCGCTCCCCTCTCCGCATTTACCAGTATGCCTAATCATAGACTTGCAAACAGCTTATGTAAATCGGTCACCACCAGAAATTTATTGCTACAAGCAGGCCAATTGGTGCGACTTTAGAAGCTTCATCAATTCGAATATTTCTCTTGGTGGACAGAACCTGTCGCAAATAGTAAACCGCCAACAGATCGATACACTCATCGCCCAGTTTACACAAATCATCAAAGATGCTGTGGAGTTTAGCACACCAAAAATAAATCCCTCAAACCACACAGTGGTGCTCAATGACGATATACGTCGATTTATTCAACTCCGAAATGCAATGAGGCGCACTTGGCAGCGGAACAGAAATCCTGAATTAAAGCCTATGATCAATCTTTTGACAAAAAATATTCAGAAACAGATTATCAGGCTGCGCAATAGGCGATGGAATAAATTCTTAAACAGCCTGGAACGTGGCTCTCAACAGGTTTGGAGACTCAATAAATTCTTCCGAAGAGGTCACCGGAATCAGATCATCTATCTTCTAGACAGTAATGACAAGATCGTGTACTCTGAGGAAGAGAAAGCAAATTTGTTAGCGGACACATTCGAGGCAAATCATCGAATAACAGCCAGCATGAGCAACCACGTCACAAAGACTACCGTACAAGAGGCTATCGATTTCTTATCTGCAAGATCCACGCTTCCCGCCAATGCCCTTTGCAAACCAAGAGAAATTACTGGGATTATTCGGAGCTTAAAGCATAAGAAAGCACCCGGCATAGATGAAGTATCGAATAAAGTGCTGAAAAGGTTACCAACGAAAGCGACGGTTCAACTGAATTTCATTTATAATGCGTGTCTTCAAATTTCTTACTTTCCGACGGCTTGGAAAGATGCCACAATCATACCGATTCATAAACCTGGTAAAAATCCAAACAAACCAAGCAGCTATAGACCGGTTAGTCTGTTATGCTCGCTGGATAAAATCTTTGAAAAAATTATCTTAAAACGCATCAACTATTTTACTCAAAGTAGCAATCTACTGCCGTCATTCCAATTTGGATTCAGGGAGGGATACTCCACTAACCATCAGCTATTTAGGGTAACTAAAGACTTAGAAAAATCATTTGCGGCAAAGAAATCTACAGGTATGATCATCTTAGATATAGAAAAAGCGTTTGACAATATTTGGCATGAAGGTATCCTTTACAAATTATCATTGATGGAATTTCCATTGTATCTTACGAAGATAATACAATCTTTCCTAAGTGATCGTAAGTTTACAGTTAAAACGAATGGTGTCTACTCATCTCGACGCCCACTAGTTGCCGGAGTCCCTCAAGGGTCTTGCTTAAGCCCTATCCTCTTTAATATCTACACAGCGGATATACCTGTGGGATCTGATTGCAATATGGCCTGTTTTGTTTTTACTTCTCTGGAGTAGACCCTTCGATAATAGCTCTAAATCTAGAGAGACAGTTCGAGCAGTTATACCAGTACTTTTACAGATGAAAAATAAAAATCAACGCAGATAAAACCAAAGCAATTTATTTTTCGAAAAGAAGAAAGAGACGATATTTCCCTTCTCAACAATTAAATTTACTTGGCCAAGCAGTAGAATGGAAAGACGAAATTTCGTATCTTGGTATAACTCTTGATAAAAAACTAACATTCAAAAATCACACCAATAATATCCAATCAAAAGTAATGAAGTGCTGTCATTCACTGTACCCACTTATTAATCGCAATTCAAAGCTCTCAATCCCAAATAAGATTATGATCTATAAGCAAGTCATACAGCCTATCATACTATATGGAGCACCTGTTTGGGGCTCGTGTGCTAAGTGTCACAAAGCCAAACTCCAAACATATCAAAACAAAACCCTAAAAATGATGCTTAATAAACCGTTCTACTTTTCGACAAAACGTCTTCATAGAATAACTAACATCAGAACAATCGAACAACTAGCAGAAAAGCAGAAACGTAGGTTTCTAACTAAATGCGGCAATTGAGACAACCCTCTTATTGTATCAATCCTGAGGGATATCTAGCTTTTCTATAATATATTAGCTAAAACTTATAAGCTTGAGCTTACCATTAGAGTTAAGTGGAGTTTAAGTCTAGAGTAAGGTAGGTATAAGTAGCATTAAGTTAGTCAAATACAAGGTTTTTGTCTGCTTTTCCTTGTAAATAATTCTACTAGTTGGATTCCACATATACTGTAGCAACTGCTGAAAATATGTATTATAGTTGTAAAGACAAGAATAGTCTATATATCTAACCTAAGATATTCTAATGAAATGTACCTAATACCAACATGAAATAAAGTGAATTTGAATTTGAATTTATTCCAAATGTAAATATAAGTAAAGACTTTACATTTTGCCAATTTGGTTCGGTTAGTTTTTGTACGGCGTCTCTAGCTGGACTTTGTAATTTATGTAACACGAATTTAAATATATATAATTGTTGATTGCCATGGGTTAATGATAGAAGTAGATTTGCTTCGTCTAGCCAAGTGTTTAACGCAAATTCGCTATTATTTCCAGTATATACTAGTAATCTGCGGGCTTCCTTGATTACTTCCTCGAAGGATAATTCCAGAGGTAGTAGTGGTAGTTGGTTTTCATTATCGTTTGCCATGATGTTGATTTTAGTAAGAAGTAAAATAACTTACTTGTTGACGGTAACTGGATACAATGCCGGAACAGGTGACTGGAACAATTTAGCTTGTTGCAGCTGAAGGATCAGGAACAATTGATGAGTTTTAATGAGTTGAGTCAGGAACAGTTTGTGTTGGGTGTTCAATTGACTGAACGCCAATGTATTTAATTCTCAATTTATTTGAGAATTTATATATTCAATTAACTGAATACCAATGTTGTGTTTGAATGTGCTCAATTAACTGAACGCTGATGTGTTTTTGGTTCAGGATGCACTTGTATTTACACTTGCTTTTATGTTCCTGTCAATACTCGCTCGACTGTATGTTACAGGAACTTTCTTACGTGAGGAACAATTTTTATTTAGTGTTTTAGCCTTGTCAATACTTTTCTAGTAATGCAAGGAGGCGAATTCTCGGAAAATTCTGCCTACGGGGCAATGCAAGCCCTTGAATTATTATAATGTTGTTTATAATTGTTCGGTTTTATTCCGTATTTGTTGGAATTGCACCTTGCACAGAGTGCTTAGTGGTGCCGCGAACTTAAACAATTTTTTCGGTTCGATGATTCTAAGAGGCTCCTCCCTTCTTAGAATAGCGACTGCGCCAGTTATAATATAACGATATTATATTATATAAAAAAATAACTTTCTTTTTTATTCACAATTTATTATATAGCTTCTGAACTTCACAATTTTTAGACTTAACCTCTGATCGAACTCTGACTTAGACTCTGATTGACTTACAAGTGGCTGAGGGCCTGCTTTTATATGGTCGGAGAACAAATACTGAGAATTTGCTGATATTGCAGAAATTGCAGAATGCAATTTCTGTAATATGATCCATGTGAGATCTGCTTTGATCTTTTGTTTGACTCATCTTTCTATCGATTAGATATTTTGTACTTTATTGATTAAGTAAGCACAGATTTCTAACTTATGTTGAATCATAGTTTCCGTTTTCAAGTAAATAATTCTGAATTTGATTAAACATGGTTTGATGATATTGAATTACATTTATTTGATGAGTCATGGTTCTAGAAGAATGTCAAATGATTATATGAATGTGAACTATGAGCGACTGGATTGATTGTTACATGTTTATGTTTATTGGTATGGGTAACTCGCGCTGGATGAGTGGAAAAGGGTCTCTTTCTTTACGAACCTGGTGAGTGGTCGGATGTCTGGCGAGGAGTATTATCCACATTGTAAACGAAATTTATTGTTCTTTTCTGGTGAACTTGATCCTCATCGACTGGGAGAAATTTTGGAAGGCATTCGATGACGTTACAGACGAGCGAAAATTTGTGAATCGAGCCGCCGGAGGACTATCGTACGTTCGATTTTTTTTCCGCTGGTCGAGTGGAGTTCGGAGAAAACTTGGGAAAATGCGCAGCGATCTAGAGTAAAAAAAAAGAAAAATCTACATGTAAGCAGAGGAAACTTCGAACGGGGCCCCCAACGAGATCGATAACGAGCCATCGAGCGACGAATTATACCAGGTAGTGTGCACACTAAAATATTTAGTTGTAAATTTAGATTTAAGTACGGAGAAAGATTAACATCATAGCTAAGCGCAATAAAGTGTAATATACAAATTGTGATCAAAATTATCGCGTTTACTCAAGTTAAGATTGGTGAAGAGAAGAAAAGAATGAAACAGTGTCGGATGTGGAAGTTTATTTCGGTGGTATAGCTTCTATCAGGTGACCATTCCGTGGTCCTATTTTGTCGGTTTTTTTGAACATCGAAACGAAACCCGTCGCTCCTTTCTCGCTTCAGGGCGACGGCCGTGAGGCAGTTTTCGGATTCGAAGCGAGTGGCGCCCACCCACGACCTTTTTCTCCACGAGAGCGAAAGCCGCCCGGAACTGCCGCCCGGAACTGCCGCCCGGAACTGCCGCCCTTGCATCTCGGTCGGGGATAAAAGGGTTGTGACGCGGTCTATAATTGTAACGGTGACAATATATATATATATTTATATATATATATATATATATATATATATATATATATATATATATATATATATATATATATATATACATATATGTATATATATATATATATATATATATATATATATATATATATATATATATATATATATATATATATATCTATATGTATATATATATATATATATATATATATATATATATATATATATATATATATATATATATATATACAGGGTGTTTGGTACTAAATGAACACTATTTTAAGGAGGCGTTCTTTAACATATTTTGAGTAAAAAATCGTTGTACAGGATGGTCCGGATTTCAAAACCTACGGAGTTACAGGGTGTTCAAAAAAACTTGTTCGGACCGGTACCCTGACTCACTTGAATCGTTATATCTTGAAAACTAATTATTACAACTCAAAGTTTTATACCGCGTTTTTTAGACAATTAAATTACCTTTTATTTTATGTATTGCACTTGATTGCAGTATTACCGAATTTTGAGATATTTTCTTCGAAACACAAAATTTTTACTAATGTTCGAAGAACATTAGTATTAAAATCGATTCGGCCAAAAATTCATATTTCTATATATATATATATATATATCATCAAAAAATTTCAGTGAGATAATCTCGGGAACGCGCCATCCGATTGAGCTGAAACTTTCAGGATGCATTGATGTATATGCAGAATAGGTCCACGTCTCTTTAAATGTCAGTTATTGTTAACCTTTTGGCACCGGCGGCCATTTAAGTGATATTTTTAATATACCTATTATTTCGTGCACAAATGATTTTCGCAAAAATAAAGTTAACGAAATAAATTTCTAACGTGTTTTACATATGAATCGGATAATGCTTTGGAATTTTTTAACCCTATGTGTGCGCTGGGTGCCTAAAAAGAGGACGGGAAAATTTGAAAATTTTTAAATTGCGATAACTTTTGACAAAGCTATTCAATCATTACGAAATTTTCAGGACATATTGGTATTATTTAGTTCTAGATTTGCGTAGCTTTTAATGAGCGTGTTGGCAACCCTGTAGCTAGGGCAGGCACTCAAAGTGAAAACCTCCAAATCATCGTCTCTCTTGAAAAAATGCCGTTTCTTCAAAAAAAAGCCACTCATATGTAAATCTTGTGCTTTGTTTACATAAACAAAAAAAAAAAAAAGATATGGTATAACGGGCACGCCTGGTAACCCTTGCCCAATTTACCTATATTTTTAGCATCAAAAACTTATGTTCACGGAAACTCACGATCCGATGAGCAGAATTATTTGAAATTCACAGAATGTATTGGCCTTAAATAGGACCAGGTCTGATAGAAGTAATTTTGAAATGCGGGCGATTCTGTGCCAGTGGTGCCATCTTGAAAAACCACTAAAAAAGATAACTGTTTTTAGTCCTATAAATTCTGATTGAATCGTTCGATTTTGACAAAACTCACACAATTGCTGGACCTTATTTTAAGCCACGTTTGGTAGAAATTTGGTTGAAAAATTTGGTTGGAGCTGCCAGCTATGATAATTTTGGTGTCTTCATTTTGAAAAAAAAAAAATTGGAAGTGAAAACATTCAAACCATCGAATATTCAAATAAATGTCCGTTTCTTACAATAAAACCAATCTGTATATAAATCTTATGTTTTATCTACACATTCAAAATAAAACTTTGGAAATTTCATGTCGGACAAGAACGGTAACCCTCTCCCAGTTAACCTATATTTTTAGCATCAAAAACTTCTGTTCACGGAAACTCACGAACCAATAATCAGATACAGGTAAAATTTACAGAATGCATTGGACTTAATAAAGACCAGATTTGATAAAAGTGATTTTGAATTGTGGGCAAGTCTGTGCCAGTGGTGCCATCTTGAAAAATTACAAAGAAAAAAAACTGCTTTTTGCCCTATGAAATGTGAATAAGTTACCAGATTTTCATGAAATTGACACAGTAGCTAAACCTAACTCTAATCTCTGTTTGGTGGAAATTTGGTTGAAAAATTTGATTGTTGCTGCCAGCTATGGTAATTTTTGTGTCTTTGTTCTTGAAAATTCGCTCAGGAAAATAAAACTTTTTGCACTATAACTTCCAGTGCAGTCATGAAATCAATACGAATTTCATACAATTAATGAAACCTGTCATAAACATTATTCAGGCCAAATTTGGTTGAAAAGCCACGATAGGGTTGCCAGCTATTGTTGGTTTTGTGTTTAATTGCAATATCTTTATTAAGCGATTTTATCGTAGAATTTTCAAATGGTAATGATATTGTAGTGACAATAAACAGCAAATGTTAAGCTTTCGATCATTTGAAAAAACTCGCTGCAGGTAACCCTAAATTTCTTTATACTCCTATAACTTCGAATGTAATTAAACAACGTGAAGCAGATTTGATATATTCTTGGCTTTGATACTGGCGAAGGTTGCCAGCACGAGTCGGTTGTGCTACTTTTGTATCAATAAATGCTTACAGTTAGTATACATACCGGAAACATTTACAATGAAAATAAATAACCGATGTTTCAATTCGCAAAGTTCTGCAAATTTTTCGGATCGCAGCCCCAAACACCAACTTCAGTTACAGTGCTGCAGGCACTGAGCATTTTCTTCATTGATGTTATATGAGATGCTGCTTTCAAAATTATGTGAAATAAGCAACTGATAACGAATATAATTAACTCGTGTTTTGCTCTCATAAACGTTGAAATTCATGCCAGTGGTAATATCTGAAACCTTCCACCATATGAGTTATAATGCATTCTTAAGACGAAAGTAAAACGTGGCATTTGAAACAGTTTGCCCGTAATAAGCAGCACATGTAGTGGAATATGCACTCAAAACCTGCACGATTCTTCTACTGTTCTTCGAACATTAGTGTTTCTAGCGGTTCAGGTGCGCTAGAGTTTTTTTAATTTTAACCCTGAAAATTTTGTGTTTCAGGTCGTTTTCCTTAGAAAACCTCATTATAATTGGCCACTTTCATTTAAATATTTTGATAAGCCATATTACTGGCTACAAAAGTTGCATACATTTCAATGACTTAGATTCTACCATTTCACAAGTATTAAGCGAAAATGAATATTGCTGAAAAACTAAATATGCCATAAAGTGGCCCTCGTTGTCGATCTACACTTTTTTCTTGAACTGAAAGTATTTAATAATGGTTTTTATGCTTTATTTCAAAATTGTTAATCTACAGTTAGTGTTCAAAATTGCCACCTTCATTTTGAATACATGCCAAAGCTAGTTTGGCAAGCGTTCTTTTCATATTCATGTCTCTCAGCTGTTGCCTCACTTCTGTTGCAGCATCATCGATCCTGGTATTTAGTTCTTCTAAAGTGGATACTTCCATTGCGTACACAAGGTCCTTCATCCGTCCCCATACAAAAAAATTCATTAGAGTCAGATCAGGAGACCTCGCAGGTCAGTGTACTGGTCCATTTCTACCGATCCAGCGATTGGGATAGTTGGAATTCAACCAATCTATGACTGGTCGGCCGTAATGAGCTGGAGCACCATCGTGTTGGTAAAACATGGAAACCAATCGTTGCAGAGGAATATCTTCCAATAAGTCCTGCAGATCATGTGTTAAAAAATGCAAGTAGCTGGTACTATTTAGGGTAGGCGGGAGCCTAAAAGGCCCAATCAAATTATTGCCAATCACTCCTGCCCATAAATTTACGCTGAATCTATGCTGAAATGATGACGTTCTTTCAGTGTTTGGATTGTTTTCAGCCCACGTGTGTAAATTGTGGAAGTTTGTGATACCGTCCCTTGTAAATGAAGACTCATCCGTCCAAAGAATGCTGTTGACAAAATTGTCGTCGTCTAATTGTCTCTCAAGGAGCCAATTGCAGAATTCCATCCTTTTGGGCAAATCGATGGGTAGGAGCTGCTAAACTGGTGTGTGATGGTAAGGATGTAGACGGGCTGCTTTCAAAATACTCCAAACTTTCCAGCTAGACACGTTAAACCGTAACGCTAAGCGTCGAATACTGGTTGATGGGTCAGATTCCACTGCATGCAATATTTCTTCTTCGGTCCGTACAGCGGTTGCAGTTGTAGGATTTGCGTTTACTCGGCTCGTTCTGACAATACCCGTTTCCCGAATCCTTGCGTAAAGTTGTTGAAACACTCTCCTTCCAGGAATCCGTCGATGGGGGTATCTCTGATGATACAAAGATTGCGCCGCTGCTGAATTTCCCCGGCACTCCCCATAGACGTACAAAATATCTCCATATTCTTCGTTAGTGTAGCGAGGCATTTTCCATGTATTTTCGTAAATTTTATTTAGATCTTGTTGTTCGAGTAATGCACTGAAACTTGCAAGAATTTGAAAGTGGTTCTGTTTTTATGCGTTTTCAATTTTTTCAGTATCCCACTAATAAAGGCGAAGAACTGGACATGCTTTTACCTGTCACATCTAGGTAGGTGCATCAATTATGTTGAAACTAATTAAAATATAGTAAAGTTTATTGATACTTTAAATAGCAATAAATGGGTACTAAATTACTTTAGTACGACTAGCATATTAAACTTTGTTTTTTCAAGGAGGACCGTTTTATGACATATTTAGTTTTTAAGCGATATATATTTTCGCTCAATACTTGCGAAATGGTAGAATCTAAGTCATTAAAATGTATTCATTTTTTGTAGCCAGTAATATGGCTTATCAAAATATTTAAATGAAAGTGGCACATTATAATGAGGTTTTCTAAGGAAAACGACCTGGAACACAGAATTTTCGGGGTTAAAATTAAAAAATTTTGTGTTTCGATGAAAATATCTCAAAACTCGGTACAACTGCAATCAAGTGCAATACATTAAATAAAGGGTAATTTAATTGTCTAAAAAACGCGGTATAAAACTTTGAGTTGTGATAATTAGTTTTCAAGATATAACGATTCAAGTGATTCAGGGTACCGGTCCGAACAAGTTTTTTTGAACACCTTGTAACTCCGTAGGTTTTGAAATCCGGACCATCCTGTAGAACGATTTTTTACTCAAAATATGTCAAAGAACGCCTCCTTAAAAAAGTGTTCGTTTAGTACCAAACACCCTGTATATATATATATATATATATATATATATATATATATATATATATATATATATATATATACATATATTTATATATATATATATATATATATATATATATATATATATATATATATATATATATATATATATTTACGCAGTATAAAACTTTGAGTTGTGATAATTAGTTTTCAAGATATAACGATTCAAGTGAGTCAGGGTACCGGTCCGAACAAGTTTTTTTGAACACCTTGTAACTCCGTAGGTTTTGAAATCCGGACCATCCTGTAGAACGAATTTTTACTCAAAATATGTCAAAGAACGCCTCCTTAAAAAAGTGTTCATTTAGTACCAAACACCCTGTATATATATATATATATATATATATATATATATATATATATATATATATATATATATATATATATATATATATACATATAAATATATATATATATATATATATATATATATATATATATATATAAATTTAAATACATAGGTACATATAAATTTATATATATATAGGAATTTAAATTTATATATAGAGGAAATTTGAAAAATTTTGAATTGCGATAAATTTTTACTTAATTATTAGATTATTATGAAACTAACAGGACATATTAATTTTGATAAGTGGCACACTTGCACAATTTTTAATGAACGTGCTAGCAACATTGTAGCAACGGCAGGCACTGAAAGTGAAAACATTCTAACCATCGAATCTCCTAAAAAATGTCCGTATATTACAATAAAAATCAACCTGTATACAAATCCTATGCTTAATCTACACAGCCAAAGTAGAACTTTGGAAATTTAATATCGAACAAGAACGGTAACCCTGTCCCCATTAACCTTAATTTTTAGCATAAAAAAATGCTGTTCACGGGAACTCACGAGCCAATAACCAGATACAGACTACATTGGACTTAAGTAAGACCAGGTCTGATAGAAGCGATTTTAATTGTGGGCAACTCTGTGCCAGTGGTGCCATCTTGAAAAATTACATTGAAAAAAAACTGCTTTTTGCCCTATGAATTCTGATTCAGTTACCAGCTTTTGATAAACTACACACAGTAGCCGAACCCTACTCTAAGCCGTGTATGGTAGAAATTTAGTTGGAAAAATCGATTGGTGCTGCCAGCTATGGTTATTTTTGTATCTTTGGTTTAAAAATTCGTTCAGGAAAATAAAGCTTTTTGCCCTATAACTTCCAGTGCAGTCATGAAATCAATACGAATTTCATACAATGAATGGAACCTATTATAGGCATTATTCAGACCGTATTTGGTGTGCTGCCAGCTATTGTTGGTTTTGTGTTTATTTGCAATATCTTTATTACGCGATTTTATCGTAAAATTTTCAGATGGCAATGATATTGTAGTGACAAGAAGCAGCAAGTATTAAGTTTTCGATTATTTGAAAAATTTTGCTATTAGTAACCGTAAAATTCATTGTACTCTTATAACTTCGTATGCAGTCATCGGATCGAGACGGAATTCGCAGGGTGATTTAAATTCAACGTGAAGCAGATGTTATATATTTTTGGCTTTGATATAGGCAAAAGATTACCAGCACGAGTCGGTAGGGCTATTTTTATATCAATAAATGCTTATAGTTAGTATTCATGCCGGAAAAATTTACATTGAAAATAAATAACCAATGTTTCAATTCCCAAAGTTCTGCAAATTTTTCGCATCGCAGCCCCAAACACCAACTTAAGTTACAGTACTGCAGGCACTGAGCATTTTCTTCATTGATGTTATATGAGATGGTGCTTTCAAAGTTTTGTGAAATAAGCAACTGATAACAAATATAATTAACAAGTTTTTTGGTGTCGTTGGGCCTTTACACACTTCTTTTCTTGATGCACTCCTCAAACCGATTTTCTGGGCAAGAGGCAGAAGAATCAAGGGAATTCTCTACAAAAAGTGATGCACGTGAAGAAAATTTTGCATCACGTTTGAAACTGATTGATCGAGCGGCAACTCACTAACACAACTATAAACATAGTTCACGGGTCCGGAGTTTTTCATGAAACACGCAAGTCGAAATGAGAAAACAAGAACACGCACATATTCATATGCACAATCGGTATATGAACGCTTCCGTTGCTGATGCACGCCAAGTGTGGAAATGGTGATTGTTGTCAAACCGGTTTAAGGAGTGCAGCAAGAAAAGGCCCATTAACTTTGAAATTCATGCCAGTAGTAAAATCTGAAACCTTTCCATCATATGAGCTATAATGCATTCTTGAGACCAAAGTAAAACGTGGCGTTTGAAACAGTTTGGCTGTAATAAGCAGCTCGTGTGGTAGAATATGCATTCAAAATCTGCACAATTCTTCTACTGTTCTTCAAACATTAGTGTTTCTAGCGATTTAGGTGCGCTAGAGTTTTTTTCTTAAGACTACTTTGTTTGCATATTTACATATTTGTATAAAGTAGTGTGATGAATTGTTGAATGTAGTGTGGTGAGTAGTGAAATGTAAGTGAGATAAGTGTGTGTGCTTGTGTAGCCAGCATTTTGAGCTTTCCGTGAGGCGTACCAGAGTGGCACCTTTGTTGCTTGACCAGCCAGAGCGACGTTTAGGGCGAAAGAAACATTCCTCGCTGATCTCTTTCCGGGAGCCGAGGACAGAAATGGTGTGTTCGATGTTTCCGATGTTTGCTGCTTTGTGGAAGAGTAATGGACAAGTTCCGTAGAGGATGACATGTAACAAGGCTTAAGCCTGTAAATGGAAACATTAACGGATTAGTTTCGGGTTTCGAGTGTAAAATAGTAGCTAAGACTTTGGATGGACCCTCGCACGGTGGAAGTAGTGGTGGACGAATAGAATGAACTCTTAGGAAGACGCATAAACAAAAGTCGAGCTGCATGAACATGAATATCTTCGGTGTTGTGTGGTGTTTGGCATAAACCGGCCGAAGTTTTGCCGTAGTAGCCGAAAGTTCAGAGGCAAAGTCGGTCATGCTAATCTTCCTAGAATATTCTCTAAGAAAATCACTAGAAAGACGCAGGTTTTCTCCGTATAGGAGCTGTGCCGGTGATGCTGAGAATTCTTCTCGGGTAAGGGATCTTAAGCCGAGAAGAATAAGTGGAAGTATTCTAGACCAGAACGCATCGTTGTGAGTCATGATAGCCGATTTTGGTGAACGATGCCATCTTTCTTAGTACCCGTTAGCCTGGTACGATTGCGTTTGAAGACCAGGAGTCGACCAAGCTCAGTGTGAACCGCTGACTCGAATTGTCTGCCCAGGTTGGTGACAATTTATTGGAGAACCCCAAATCTCCCAATCCAGGTGCTTAGTAAAGCAGAAGCACATTCATTGGCAGTAAGGCTGGCTAAAGGAGTTGCTTCAGACCAACGTGTGAAACGATTGATTATGGTAAGACAATAGGTGTGTACCTGTAAATGTGTTAAGGGACCAACTATGTCGATGTGAATGACCTTTAAACGCTCGGAGACCGCGGGACGGGTCACTACACGTTTGCTCACATGTCTGGTTATCTTGCATTTTTGAAAAGATATACATTCTCGGGCAAAGGTAGCAATGTCCTTGTTCATCGAAGGCCAGAAGAATTTGGTTTCAATGTGCTTTCATGAAGCACAAATGTAAGGGTGAGCTAAATTGTGTTCTGAATTGAACACTTTTTTTCCCTGAATGTAAGACTAATGTAAGGTCGTATGATGGAGCGAGGCAATTCAAAACAAATTTCGACGTTGGTGCTAAAGTTGGTTGTTTTAAAAACGAATTTTGCGTCTTTTAGAATCTTTTGATGCTTGGGACGAGGCAATCGCGACCAAGTCAAGGGTACTGTGAAAAATGATTTCTTCTAGACGAGAGAGTGCGTCAACAACAACGTTGTTAACACCAACTATGTCGATGTCGGAAGTGAATTCACTTATATAACTTAGATGTGTAAATTAACGAATTGTGGCCTTTTCTGGCTTTTGTTTGAAAGCAAAAGTCAGTGGTTTGTGTATAGTGTGAGCCTATGGGCCTCCAAAAAGTATCGGAAGTAACGAATGCCCTGGTAAGCCGCTAAGAGTTCGCGTTCCTATGCACTATACTTTCTTTGTGCGTCGCTTAATTTGGCCAAGTAAAAACCAAGGGGTTGTGAAGAACCTTGACATTTTTGCTGAAGAGCAGCCCCGATGGCGGAATCAGAAGCGTCTGCAAATAGATTAAGCTCAGCGTTTGAGTTCGGAAAGGACAATAGATTGGCTTCTGTCAAACCAGTCTTTGCTTTGCTAGCTTCTATTGACCAGTCGATTGTCATAGCACCATCTTTCTTGGAGCCACAAAGGAAGGCGTTGAGTGATTGCTGCATCTCAGCTTAGTGAGGAAGAAAGCGACGATTAAAGTTGACCATCCACAAAAAATCTTTTTATGTATTTAACCGTCTTGAGGAGCTTAGTTGTTGATATTGCCTCAACCCGATCTGGGGAGGGCTTACTGCCTTTCGACGAAACCTCATGCCCTAAGAATTTAACTGATGGTCGATGGAAATGGCATTTCTCCAAGTTGATTATAAGCCCCTGGTCCGCTAATCGTTTGAAAATTTGTTCTAAGTGAACAAAATGCTCTTCTTCGGAAGTCGAGGCTACCAAAATGTCGTCGAGGTAAAACAAACAGAATTTTGGTCCGTGTGGGAATTCATGTATAAAACGTTGGAATGATTGTGTCACATTGCAAAGTCCTAAAGTCATTCGGATGAGCTCAAAGAGTCCAAATGGTGTGCAGATGGCGGTCTTAGGAATATCGTTCTGCTCGAATGGAATTTGATGGTAGATTTTAGCTAGGTCTATAATGGAAAATATAGTTTTGTTATGTGTTTCATGATAGAAGTCCTGGATAATGGGGATCGGGTATCTATCCGGGACGGTTATGGCGTTAAGGCGATTGTAATCGCTGCAAGGACGCCATTACCCATCAGCCTTGCGTACCATGCGTAGTGGGGAAGACCAGCTGCTGTTTGAGGGGTGGCATATACCCTGCTGTAGCAGGAAATTGAATTCTTTTTAGGCCGCCGCAAGCTTTTCTGGACCAAGTTGACGTGGTCTCAACACTATTGGAGGGCCTGTGGTCAAAATTTGATGTGTCACCTTGTGTGTACAGGGTTGTGAGAACACTGGGTTGACCGTGATTGCATAGTATTTTTTTAGAAGGGCATATAGCCGTGGATTATTGAATTTCTCAAACAAAACGCTAAGTTTTGGAAATTTGTACGAAGCGTACGTGCGTTACTATGCAAGCAAAGTAAGGGGATCTTCAAGGATAGCATTTGCCAAGTTGACGACTAGCGCCTAGTTGCAGAGGAAGTCTGCGTCTAAAATGGGTCTAGAGACGTCGGCGATGATGAAATCCCATGAAAACTCACGAGGGAGTGCCAGTTCTAGCTTGATCACCTTTCGTCCATCGGTATTGATGGTTGACTGATTTGCCGCAACAAGCCGCAGACCAGAAGGTGGAAGTTGTCCAGTTGCAGGTGCTAGAATCAACGAAATATCTGCACCCGTATCTACAAAGTAATTTTGTTTAGACAAGTTGTCGTCAATTATAAGACGATGGCTAGGTGATAAGTCGCTTTGTCTTACCGTCTGAAGAATCTTAGTTTTTTGGCTCATTTGAACCAGCGTTGTAGGCGCATGAATGGACGCATTTAAGAGCGTTGGGGCCGAATTTGTTGTGGTACCAGCAAACATTCGATTTTCGCCATTGTGTTCGGTGACGAGACTGCGAGCGAGATTTGCCGTGGGATATGAACATGATCGCGTCTTAAACTTTTCGTGGACAAGCTTTGTTAGTGCGGTGGCCAGTTTGGTTAATGCGGCTACCTCTGACTGCTGATAGGAAACGGCGACAGAATTGATTTGTGGCTGTACAAAAACTTGAGTGATTTTTCTGCCGTTTATGCTAATTTGCTTACGGTGGCTTCCAGAGACCCGGCTTAAATAGCCTTAGTCTGTTCTAGAAGCCGCTGTAGCCAGAGGGTCCTTAAAAGCTTCTCGTCTGCCGTGGATCCTCCTAACTGATTCATATCCCAAAGCAATTGGGAATGCTCTCGGTTGCTGAGCGAGAGATTCCCCAAAAGTTGCGTGAATTTAGCCGAATCGCTGGCTGAAAGCCGCGATATATATAAGCACCCTCTTGAAGATCTTGTACGGTGTATTTGAATCCGGGCTCACAATCACGTCCTTGACCACTTTCAGCTGCTCTGAGCCCAGCAAGGAAACCACAAAGGGTTTCGGAACTTTTAATGCCCGCCTATGCGAACTGGCTGAACTCTAAGGTTGGCTTTTCGTGCCAAAACGTGGGGGCGTTACCGAAGCTGCACCAATTTGTCAGTCGAACGACGGGCCTGAGGAAACCGCTTCTTCCTTGTTCAATGACATGTATTACGAATTTACGCGCGGGTGGAATGTACAGAACACGACAGGAGAATAGAGTGGCTGAAATCTGTGTAAATATATATAGGAGTAATTTGTATTATATTTAGTATTCATGTAAATATTTATTAATATGTTTACAATTAAATGGCAAGTTGAATGCTTTATAGTCGCAAAAGTTGAATCCTCTTTTTAAATCTTTTACAAAAGATGTGTCGGATTTTATCGGTCTTGAGACTGGTTTGAACTCTCTAATGCAAGTTCATTTAGATAAACGGTACCCTGAGGTTATCGTATCGACGAAGTATCCACAATTATCGAGACTGTAGATTTTATTTTTAGAAAATTCAGTTTTCCACCGTAATTAACGTCAACATAACATAGACTGCGGCCACCATGGAATTCATTGAAGCACTGTTACTTACAAATCGTTCCAATTTTTCCCGCATTGCAGAAAAACCGGATAGTATTATCACAATTCTGATAAATAAGCTCTTAACTTTCGGATTGAATTGTACTTACTAATTGTGGCCTTTGCGTTGTAGCTGGTTGTGGCTGATGTTGATGTTGTTGACAAAGATGATGACCACTGCTATGATGACTCGAAGATCCACTACCACCCAATGAATTGTAAGTGGCTGTGATGAGATCCTTATCAGATATCGAGCTAATTTTTGTTGGATGAAGATAAGAGACAATGGTGCCACCGCGGGACGATGATGCGACGATAGCTGTAGCTAGGCTGTTGGTGTTGCTGCTGCTGTTGATTGGCTGCGGTTTAAACCAATTGTAGTTGAGGGTGTTATCAATGTTAATGCTGAAACGTCGTCGACGAGAGATAGACTTGCTCCTGTTGCTATGGTTGTCCCAGCCGGGGTCAATAGTTTTAGTATCCCTGTAATGAGATAAAGTAGTCATTGTTCTTGGTTTTTTAATTTGTTGGGTGATTACGTTGAAATGTTCTCATTTAAAAATTTTAATTCCCTTTTCCCTTTTCAAACAAAACTTTTGCAAAAGACAGTAATCAAAATTTTATTAACATTCCAACTATACAAAATATTCAACTGGCATAGTCTATTCATCTTTTTCAATATTTTTTGTACGTATCTATATTGACAAATCAAAATCAATTATTTTTTTTACAAACTTGCATGACATTGACTAATGTTCGATTTGGCCAAAAATTCATATTTCCATATATATACACTCAGAAAAAAATCGTCGTGCAAATAAAAAAATAGATATGAATCAAATATTTTCAAATATGATTTGGCGTCATATACGTTTCTTTTTAATTCAAATAATCTGCCTTCATTTCAATAACGCTGTATTAAAGTGGTTTTGTTTAGCACAAGATGTTTCGTTTTACTTTCAATGATGAGAATTATGATTTGAAAATAACATTAGTGTAATAAAGTGGAATCATTTTTATTGAATGTGGGGGCTTATTTAATTCAAATAAGATTCGTTTTTTTATTTAAAAGTGTTTCAACTTTTGATTTAAATTTGATTCTATTAAATTTTAAGTGGTGAAATTTTTCTGAGTGTACATACTATTATTTGAACAAAAAATAGTTTTCAAAAAAATAAGTCTACAAAATAGATTTTGAACGTGTTCTTCAAAAAGATTTGATAAGGTTTTTGGAAATTTTTAACCCTATGTATGCGCGAGCTGCCAAAAATGAAATGGGAAAAATTTGGAATTTTTTTGAATTGCGATAACTTTTGACAGAGCTGTTCAATCATTACAAAACTTAAAGAACATATTAATGATACTAAGTTGTATGCTTGTATAGTTTAATATGAACGTGCTGGCAACCCTGAAGCTTCAACAGGCGCTGAAATTGAAAACCTTCGTACCATCCACTTTCCTGAAATATTTTCGCTTTTTTGAAAAAAAGGAACTCATATAAAAATCTTACGCTTTGTCTACATATTCAAAGTAAAATTTTTGAAATGCAATGTCGGACAAGAACGCTAACCCTTCCCCAACAATTCACTTATATTTTAACCATCAAAAACATCTGATCACGGTAACTCACGACTCAATAATCATGTTCAGTTGAAATTTAAATATATTGGACTTAAGTAGGACCAGGTCTGATAAAAGCGATTTTGAAATGTGGGCAACTCTGTGCCAGTGGTGCCATCTTGAAAAATCACTGAGAAAAATAACTGCTTTTTGCCGCATTAATTCTGATTCAGTCATCAGATTTTGACGAAATTTTCACAATAACTGAATCCTACATTGAGTCACATTTGATAGAAATTTGGTTGAAAAATTCGGTTGGAGCTGCCAGCTATGGTCAATTTGGTGTCTTAAATTTTGAAAATTTGCTCAGGAAAATAAAGTTCTCTGCCCTATAGCTTTCTGTGCAGTCATAAATCATAAATAAATTAATATGGCAAACTGAACTTATTGTAGATAATACTCAGTAGAAATCTAGTTGGAAAAATGATAGGATTACCAACTATGGCTGCTCTTAAATTTTTTTGCATATCTTTAGTAAGCGGTTTTATCATAATTATTTCAAATCATAGTGATCTTGTATTGAAAATAAACAGCAAATATTGATCTAGAATATGATCTAGAAAACTTGAAAACTTTGACGGGTAACTCTAAATTTTTTTGTATCCCTATAACTTCCACTGCAGTCATCGGATCAATATGAAGTTCCAGAGTAGGTTGACTTTAACGTGAGGCAAATGTGACCTATTTTTTGCTTCGGTGCTAGCAAAGGACAGCCAGCACGAGACGTTTCTGTTATTTTCGTACCAATAAATGTTTTCATAAAGTATTCACATAGCAAACATTTGCAATGAAAATTAATAAACAATGTTGAAATTTTCTAACGTCTTGCCATTTTTTGGATGGCAGCCCAAAACGCCTTTCTATCGCTAAAGTCATCGACATTAAATTGGCTTAGGGTTTATTATTACTTAAGGTGTTTATAAGTAGCTAGGGTTGAATACACACAAAATCTACACAAATCCTCTACTGTTCTTCGATCATTAGTGTTTCTAGCGATTCTGATGCGCTAGGGTTTTTTTTTCTTAAGATTACTTTGTTTTTATAATTTGATAATTGTCTAAAGTAGTGTGATGAATAGTGGAATGTAGTGTGGTGAGTAGTGGAATGTAAGTGAGATAAGTGTATGTATAGCCACAGCTGCAATTGCCATGAGAGGAGCAATGAGGTTTCCCAGGTTAGTGAGTACATTCGTACATATCCGTATGGCGGCTGTTGTCGTGTGGAATAAGTTGTAGCGGGACAACCTTGCTTTTTCCAGTGCTATAATACGTGGCGCTAAAAGCTATAATACATGGCTTTGGAAGCTCTAATACATTGCACCTACTCCAATGAAAATAGTGCATCCTCCATAAAAATTTCAAGTATGAATCATGCGATGAGGTGTTATAATTTACCACAATTGCAGATTAAGCTTTGCACATATCGTTAGAAGTATATAAGTTGGGATCTCTGTCAAAATGCTTTTTGTCAGTGCTCTTGAATTATAATATTTGAGTCCAATGATGATTCAAAACCGGCTAAAAATAGAATTTCTACAATTTTCTAGTGAGACTCAGACCAAAACTGAAAGTAAATTCTTTGAATTTCAGCTATAATATTACCAATACAACAAATAATGTCACAAATAACATAACAACTTAACGTAACTTAAATAACCGTAATGTTTAGTTGACATTGTGCAAATTTGTTTAACTCTTTTTTCTCCGTAAGTAAGCACTAAATACAGATAGTATCAATTAACTTCTCAACTACCAAAGTAAATTTATACAGCCTGCTTGTTCGGAAAGCATAATACAATCGAAAATTTACCCTTTGAGAATGTTTAATTTGATCGCGTATTGAGGATGTTTAATTTAATCGACTTAGTGGCATACACATTATTGCTTTCAAACTGAAAATAGCGAGCGGCGAATAAACTTTCCGAAGCGAATGTTATTTCTGGTGACTGTATGTGAGTTGAGTAAAAAGTCTGCTACGGGTCTGAATCAATCTTTCACTGTAAATTACACTTACGTGACTGTAATTGTAGCTTAATATTCTAGCACAGATGCTGACACCAGTCAGGCGGATACCATTTCTTCATTTCTCTTTGAATTTTTCTCATAGCTTGCGGAAAAACTGAACAAGTTGCATATTTTTTGCTCTTTAATGCTAAAATGCATATCAGTCAAGCTGAACGTTTAACATTTTGCCAATTCTCATATTACCAAGAAAATCTCTCGTTACATAACGGATCAAGTTTATGTGCTTTAAACATAAATTAATGCTCTTTAACATTCCTTTTCGCTACTCTAAAAGATCTTCCATGTTAATATGGATTGCAAAGTTTTAGCAAATTTGATTTTCGTACATCCGATTTTGCTCACGGCCCAATTATCACCGCAAGTTCACGCAACGCAGTAATTTGTTCCTTGAATTGACACAAGTGTCAGGTATCATTTGCATTGAAGATTGATAATACATATTTTTTTTGAATAAGTGGCTTGTAGGTAGGGATTCCAATCCCGAACCATATTTTCAATCCCGGGATTACGGGATTAAAAAATCTCAAATCCCGGGATCCCGGGATCCCGGGATTTGAAATTCAAAATACAACACAACAAAATAAGTCAAGTTTCTAGTAAACAGATTATATAATTTGCCATCATTTCAAAACTACAACAATAAGTAAGCTCAAAACTGTATAAAAAATTGCACTATTACTAATTTATATTATTGATGCAAATAAAAACAATAATTTTAATTATCCAAAACGTTGACAGTATGAAGACAGATATTAAAAATTACATCTATTACAAATTACAACAAAAAATCACGACGAAAAACCACAACAACAAAACACATCTCTTAGAATTGAGATACACAATAAAGTAACATATAAAAAATTCGGCCAAAGCTCATTCGGTTTTTCGGAAGTAACATTGAAGCAATAGCATAGCATCTAAGGTATCGTCTCCAAGCCTGCTTCTAAATTTATTCCCGATTTTGGACGCCTCGGAAATGGTCGAGAAATATTGGTACGCCTGCTCCAAACTATGCAAGTGCCACCACTTTCGAAAAGATTCATTTCTTTTGCAATGGTTTTAATTAGATTACGAGTAGTTTCTTGCGGCATTTCATGATTGATTATTTTCATACTTTTGCAGCTCTTCTTGTAGCGTTAATTGACGACTATCTTGTTCTGATCAATATGGGTATCTACTGGGTTCTCTTCATTTCTTGGGCTACCAAGCATAGGGTTCAGCATCTAGATCATTGTAGTATTTTTTTGAATATTTGCGTTGCTTGGTTTCAAAAATAGAGATTTTATTTCATTTGGTAAATTTTCGCTGGTACAATGTGGATTCTGGAGATAGCTTAGCATACCACTGAGTCTCTTTTATTCGGTCCAATATTGCAATTTTCATAGCATTCAGAAGAATAGACCGTTTTTCTCCTAACAGCCTAAAGACAAATCTTGATGAAGTATTAGCAGTGCATAAATTAACAAGTCTGCGACTAAAGGCCGTCACAGCCAATTTTACAGGGAGTAAAACTTCAATAATTTTCTGAATCGAATCAAACTCTGTTGCTTCTAATTGCTCTGAATATTGCAGGCCTATTAATTTATACTATTTTTCAAAATGGGAAACTATTTGAGCATTGTCAAGAGACTATTTCATCTTGTTTTACATTCCATTTAAAGGAGACAGTTAAATGCCTTGCTCGGATCTGACATAGTTTTAAAGATCGTTATTATTTTTCGTTGGAGTTTTTTTAAAATATAAAACTACCTAACGAATTTTCTTTATGCATGCGCTGATGTCCTTCGTCTGATCTAGCGTGTCTTACAGGCGACCGGTTTCAACGTTGTTAGCTGATTCAGGACCATCCAAATCTTCGTGGTCGTCGTTCAGACTATCAGCTGCTTCATCAACTCTTTAATCTGGAATGGACCTCATATTATAGCGAACATCGCAAACTGCCAAGTGGATGCTATGCACCAAACAAATATGTTGCTCTGTACCAACTAGTCTGCCTACTTTTCGCATTTCGTTTGACCCATCAGTTACGATGGTAGCAATGTCTTTTCCTAGAGAAACATTAAACTCATATCTAGGTAGTTTCCAGCTATCATTGATATTCTTACTCGCACCAAGCTCCAGTAAGAATTTACTAAGTAGATGTTTATATTTATATAGCGCTTATTTGCAGTCAAGGTTTTTTTTTTCATTAATCAAACATCAAACTGAACCGTTCACCTGAGATACTAGCCTGTTATATCTAATTTTTTTTTATTTTCTTTATCCTGCTTGCATAGCCAACAACCTTTTTTTGATTGTTGTTAACGATTTTGGTAAATCTGTGTCTACATTCGCCAGTATTAATTTCCTCAAATCATTCGATGTAACGAATGCACTAAATGTGAAACAGTCCATACTTATTTATTTACAAACCCCTTTGTATTCTCTTGTTAACTGTTACATCGGTTTGTTTTGCTCTATTCTTTACGCATTTTGATGTGAGCTAATTGTTTTCTCATAAATATGGATTCTATTTGCAATTTTCGAGTCTTGCTGTAACTTGATTGCCGATAATGCTTGACTCCCGGCCCCGAAATCCCAGCCAATTCCTGATCCCGAAAATCCCGGGATTAGAGCTCATCAATCCCGGGATTTTCGGGACCAGAAATTGGCCGCGATCCCGGGATCCGGGATCCCGGGATTGGATTCGCTACTTGTAGGCACTGAGATAGTTAGTACTTGTAGGTATTTCGTATTTCAGTGAATTTATTTCGTGTCTCTGAATATCATACATATTCGGATGTAAGTTTGTACTATTATATATGTATGTCTATTTAGTGAGAATTTTCAAAGCATGATTCCACAGTAAATAAGAAAAGCTGGCTGGTTTCTTTTTCAGTGAGTTACAGGATGATAAAAAATAAATTGAAACTGACAACCAGGAGCAGTTTGGTAGTATTGTAATTATGAATACATTGTTTGAAATGAAACTTAACACAAGTAATAATAATAATAACAATAATAATAATAATGATTTTATTCAATAAACTGTACATAGATTACTTGACTAAAGAGGTATTTAATATAAAACATCCTATATTTAGTGACTTGAGTATCTTTTTGGATTGTTATTATAATTTTAATCATGTATTTATATTTCGATTTATACTTATAATATATTGCCCATGTTATACATTACCTGGAGTTGGCTTAGCTGATGTGTTATTAAAATTAGTTAAGCCTAATTAGACCTAAACTTAACAAAGGTCTTAATGATCTCCTCCCATTTGTCGGAAGGCCAACATACCAATCATACAAACTCTGCACACCATATCAACAGTCAGCCTATCTAACCATCTGGTCCAGTCCAGGCTTGCAGTATGCTAATCCATCCGTAAGCCTGTCATCTTCTCAACCTACATAATTTTCATTTCAAAATGGCTATCCATGTACCCATATGTGAGTTAGCCTTTTTTAATGCACGCACAACGTTGCTCTCTCAAAAAAAAATCCACTTAATGCATCCGTCTCTACCGCACTCACCCCTTATTTGCGAAAATGCCATGATGCGCACCCGAGAATAAGAACGCTAGCGACGCATCTAAAAAACTAAAGCCAATTTCCACGCGGTCAATAAAGTTTTGCCAAATTCGCATGTGTCTTCTCTGATGGTAGGGCAAGATCACATAAAAGAAGCTTGCTTTGTATATTGTATGCACATGTTAATATTGCGTTAAGGGGATATATTGGTCTAGAAATTTGAAAAAAATCGTTGTTTTTGTTTATATATTTTCAAAGTTTAGATCTCTAAGAACAAACTTTTAACAGAATTTTTGGAAATTCGAATTATTTTCGAAATTACAGTTTTTTTGTGACATTCTAACTAAACCAACAAACGCGATTAATAACGAATTAACCGCTCCGAGTTTGGAGCTTCTCAAGCTTCTAAAGAAGTTCGAACTGCTCGTATGGTCGAAAGAGGTTCAGAAAATTTCACTTCAAGCAACATTCCATAAGGCAGAGATCGCAGAGTAAAAAAAATTAAATATAACATACCATTAAACAGGTCAGAAACGACACTCCAAACTTGAAACGCGTTTTTCTCGAAACTACTTTTTTTCCGATACGGTTGACATGATATCTCTAGTTGTAATAAACCAATTTACTTGAAGTTTTGGATCGACCCTCTTAACACTATTAGAATTGGTCTGACGGAGGGATTTTTGAAAAAAATAACAACTTTTAATAATTATCAAATTCTTAAAGTTGAAAATGTAAGGCAAAAAACGACCTTTTCTTTCACATGGCCGCAATTTTGCAAAAAAAAAAGTTTTTTTTAAATCACCTACGTCAGACTAATCCTACGTACTTCTTTTAATGAGATTCACCAAAAATTTATGTTTCAAATCACCAGGAAGGCTGGAATCTCGTCAACCAGGAGTCTCCACTTTGCCGGCCTGTACCTACTTCTATTTAGAATTTTTAGGTTTTTTGAACACATTTGTATAATTTTAAAATGTTAATAAAAAACTGATAAAAAAAGATGCTAAAATTGTTAATTGTTAAGTTTTATTGCGTCCATAAACTCATCTCAAAATCGAGCCTCTCTCTCTCTCTCTATATATATATATATATATATATATATATATATATATATATATATATATATATATATATATATATATATATATATATATATTCGTTTACTTACTCGTGATGATTTGAAATGCTTCGAAATTGACAGCTTGCCGCTTTATATAGCACACTACCCATAGCCGATGTATGCTTGCAAGTTTTTTTCCCCTTATTTCTGCGAGTGATATTCATTGGCCC
>OZ022264.1:88560682-88588182 GCA_963978885.1 Nemotelus pantherinus
TGATGATATTTTTACAAATTTTAATCCTATGTATGCGCTAGGCGCCTAAAATGAGATTGGAAAAATTTTTGAATTGCGATAACTTTTGACCAGATTATCAAATCATTATGAAATTTAAAACACATATTGATATTTTTAAGTTGTAGACCAATGTAGTTTTTCATGAACGTGCTGGTAGCCCTTTAGCTTTGGCAGGCACTGAAAGTCAAAACATTCAAACCATCGACTCTTATGACAGTTTTTGGTCCTTTACAATGAAAACCAACTTAAATAGAAATATTATGCTTTGTCTATACAACCAAAGCAAAACTATTTGATCGGACAAGAAAGGTAACCCTCCTCCAATTATCCTATATTTTAAGCATCAAAAACTCCTATTCACGAGAATTCACGACTCAATTGTCAGATACAGTTTAAATTCACAGAATCTATTGATATTATGTGGGACCAGGTCTGATAGAAGCGACTTGGGAATGCGAGAAACTCTGTGTCAGTGGTGCCATCTTGAAAACTTATGAAGAAAAAAAAAACTGCTTTTGGCCGTAATCATTCTGATTCAGTCATCAGATTTTGACGAAATTCACACAGTAGCACGTTTGGTAGAAATTTGGTTGTAAGACTCGGTTGGAGCTGCCTGCCATGGTGATTTTGGTGTCTTAAATTTTGAAAATTCGTTGCTCAAAATAAAGCTCTTTGCCCTTTAGCTTCCAGTGCAGTCATGAAAACAAAACGAATTTCATTTGATAAATGGAATTTATTATAGGCATAATTCAGAAGGAATCTGGTTAAAAAACCATTATTGGGCTGCCAGCTATTGTTGGTTTTGTATGTATTTGCAATATCTTTACTAAGCTATTTTATGGTAAAAATTTTTAACGGTAATAATCTCCTAGTGACAATAAACCACAAATATTAAGTTTTTGAAAATTTGTAAATTTTCGCCATCGGATCAAAACGAAGTTCGCAGGGTAGGTTTATTTTGATGTGAGACAGGTGTGATTTATCATATATTTTTTTATATATTTGGCTTTGACGCTAGCAAAAGGTTGCCAGCGCGAGGCGTTTTTTGCTATTTTCGTATCAACAAATGCTCACATTAAGTACTCATATTGCGAATATTTATAATGAAAATAGGCTACCAATGTTTAAATTTGCGAAGTTCTAGAAATTTGTCGGTCCCCGTGTTTTGATCACAAACATATTTTTATTCCTGTAACTTTCGACGAAATCATCCGATAAAATCGAGATCGATAGAGTTATTTGATTTTGACTTGAGGCAATTTTGGGAGACTCTTAGTCGCAGTGCTGGCAAAGTGTTGCAAGCACTAAGCATTTTCTTTGTTTATGTTATTTGATGCTGCTTTCAGAGTTTTGCAGTGTTTGTTTTTCCTAAATCATGAAATTCATGCAAGTGGTAGTCCTGAAATCCTTCCCGCTCTATGAGTTTTTATGCATTGTTAAGAATTTTGTGAATTTGCACTCGAAGCAGGTTGGACCACGTGTGGTGGAATATGCACTCAAAATCTGCACGATTCCTCTATTGTTCATGGAACATTAGTATTTCTAACGGTTCAGGTGCGCTAGATGTTTTTTACCCTAATATTCTCTTGTTACCAAATGCTGTATTTACCTTATGAAGCAGTGTTTAAATTTGATTTTACTGAATTATAATATGTTATATTTGTATTTATTTGATTGCATGCTAAGTGACCTTCTGGTCTGAATTAAGTATGAAGTAATAAATAAGTATACATCTTTGTGTATTATGACCACAAAATGTTCCCTTTGTCTGCTTTTACGAGAAGCCTGGTTTGGTAGCCAACTTTTTCAATATTCTAACCTCCTTGCCTTTGTTCTTCTGCTTCCCAGTTTCCTAACTAATGAGTCTTCTTATTTTCTCTAATGAGTCTTCTTATTTTGAAAATGAATTGGTATTTATAAAATATTTACTCAGAAAAATATCATTTACTCCAAGAAAAATGAGAATTCTTTCGATTGTTCTGAAGGCTATTCGCGAACTTTCTGTTATATTTGAGTTTCTTTTGACACAAAAATAATATTTATAATGAAATTCGGGACGTAAGCAAGCCATTTTCTATTTCCTAGGAGAAAAGGAAATTCAGAAGTTCAAATAATTTATTAATGCTTTTTATTTGTTACTCTGTCTCTCTATTATCACATTTACAAACATAAACGAAGAATTTGTACCCATATAGTTTCAGCATAAGACACAACTGTTAATCAATCATTTGCACAGCTTGATGAATATTTTCACGTTTAGGCACATGCACTGGTAAACAGGTAGTTGAATCAACTGTGTACATAATCGGCAAATACAAGATATAAGTTAAGCACCGACTCCGACAACTGAATCCTTTCCAAATTCACTCTGCATAAACTGTAATTTTAGTCGATATTGTTTTGTCTAAGTAATTCTAAATCGATAACTAAATTTTCCCAAAGTAATTTTGCCGACAACTAAATTCTTTCTAAATTCACTCTGCATAAGTAAACTGTAATTTTACTCGATATTGTTTTGTCTAAGTAATTCTTTCCAAATTCACTTTGCAGAAGTAAGCTGTAATTGTAGTCGATATTATTTTGCCTCGATTCTGTGTAGCGTATTTTATGTTTGCATAACAAAATTGTAACTTAAGTCGATAATGTTGTGTCTCGCAACGAAATCGAAAACCTTTGCTTGGGGTCGCAAAGATCGCATGAATGAAAGTGCAAGATCTTTTCGGCACTCAAGTACAGACCGTCATAGGTGAAGCACATATAAATATAATTGTGAAAAATTCGTGCAACTTGTTTCAACTAAAGCACATATAAATAAAATTGTGAAAAATTCGTGCAACTTGTTTTAACTGGCGCCCAACGTGGGGCCGCGTCGAGTCAAATCGTGTAGAATCGCGGTCCGTAAAATTAAAATAGTAGCCGTACCCACGGCAGAAGAATCCCCACCGGAGCTACAATAAGGAAAGAGCTACATCTTTATACAACAACAACTTAATCAACAAAACCTTGAGAAACAACCACATCTTTATACAAGCCACATCTTTAGTCAACTCAACCTTGGGAAATAACTACATCCGTATTAATTAGGAATGAGATTCGTTAATTTTGTAATTACGTAAGTAGAGTGTTTGGAAAGGAGAAGTAGTTGCTCAATTTGTGTGTGATTAAAAATTTAGTATTTTTATTAGTGATTCAAGTTCATTATATTTATTAGTGATTCAAATTCATTGCATTTATTGGTGATTCAAATTTTGTTACATTTTTTTTGGTGGATTCCCCGGGAATTTCGTGCCGATTTACTAATTTTTAACAATACTTTGCTCAAAGGATTATTCCTGTAACACTCGTTTCTGCTTAAAAAATAAATTTTTTTGTCTAAATTCAAAATGGACGAAGATACCCTTCGAGCCATAATCTCAACTGCAGTCAAGCTTGCAACAGATCAAACTAAGTTGGCCTTTGAGGCGACTATTTTGGATCTTTCCAACCGCTTACAAATCTTAGAGGCTCCAACTGTCGTTGAAAAATACGAGCCCGTATCTTTCGATCCTGCAATCAAATGCGAGGAATCATTAGATTTAGTGAAATCTTTGCCAGAATTTAATGGCGAGCAAGCACGCTACGTTTCCTGGCGGCAAGCAGCTCATGCTGCATACAAGCTGTTTGAAGCGCATGGTGGTAGTTCGAGGCATTACCAGGCAGTGGCCATAATCCGGAATAAGATTGTCGGGTCCGCAGATCTTGTTTTGTCTTCTTTCAATACTGTTTTAAATTTCAAAGCTATCATGGCGCGTCTTGATTTCACGTATGCGGACAAGAGACCGGTTCACATACTTGAGCAAGAAATGTCAACTCTGAGACAAAGGAAATCAACAATATTACAGTTCTACGACACGGTAGAACAAAAGTTGACCCTAATTATCAATAAAGTGATAATGATGCACGAAGGCAACAACGCGCTCATTGAATCGCTTTGTTCCAAATATCGAGAAGACGGTCTTAGAGTGTTTATTTCTGGTTTGAACAAGCCCATGAGCGATGTACTTTTTTCATCTCGTCCTAGTGATATGCCGACGGCGTTGGCTTTAGCCCAGGAATTAGAATCAAGCCAAGCCCGGTATGCTTTCGCGAACTCTTTCTACAATCGCTTTGACAGATCTAACCAGTTCCCTACCAAACAAAATGTTGAACGTTCAAACCAGGGTAACCTTCCGAATTGTCCACACTACAGAAGAGTGGTTGCTCATCCGAATCAACCAAATGCCATCCCGATGGAAGTAGATTCAACAGTGTCCCATTTCAAACAATTTGTAAGGGCTCCCAATCCAAACGCTACACCAAGTGGACAGAGCCAAACCAGATTTTCCTCAAATCAGAGAACTCCTGAGCGCTCTGGGCCTAATCCTGTTAGCTCCCACCCCTTAAATGTGCCATTTAAAAGGCAGATCGATTCCGATCGCAGTACCCTCCCCAAAATTCAACGCATCAACAACTTAAATGATCACGAGGCTACGCAATTTCCAACAACGAGCTCTGAGAAAATAGTCCATGAATCATCCTATCCGTATAGCAATTATTACGAGGAAGAATATGACGCTCCTCCGGACGATTGTCTAGAACATTCTGAAGCAGTAGCTGATGAAATTAATTTTTTAGGGATAACTGCCTCCTGCCTTACGTTTCCAGAACGTTAGCAGGAGAAACACTAAAGTTCCTCATAGACACCGGTGCGACAAAAAATTATGTTAAAAATTTTACTGCTTTAAAAGGTTTGAAACAGGTGGAAAATCCATTTCTAACCAAATCAATACATGGTACATCACGAGTGGTAACCAAATGTATCATAAATATTTTCGGAAAAAATGCTGAGTTTTTTATCCTCCCTGAGTTAGAAGCATTCGACGGAATTGTTGGGTTTAACTTTCTTCAAAAAATCAACGCGAAAATTAATTTAGAGTCTGGTATTCTTTTTTACGACGGGGGACACGAAAATTTGGACTATTTTGATTGCAGAAACAGCAATAAGACGTCCGCACTAACTATATCTCAAACTAACATCGAGGAATGTTTTGAATTAATGATTGAACGTAATAAGAGCGTGTTTGCGGACCCCAATGAAGCGTTGCCATTTACAACTAAAATTGTCGCAACCATCAGAACCACGGACAATACTCCTGTTTACTCTAAAACATATCCATACCCGGTTTCTGCCAATGAATTTGTTAATTCGGAAATCACAAACATGCTCTCCAATGGAATTATTCGACAATCCAGGTCCCCTTACAACAACCCCATATTAGTAGTCGACAAAAAAGGGTTAGATGAAAAGGGTAATAGAAAAATGCGTTTGGTGGTAGACTTTAGGAAATTGAACGAGAAAACCGTAAGTGACAAATATCCCATCCCGGACACTTCGGTTATCTTAGCGAATTTGGGCGAGGCCTCATATTTTTCGACTATCGACTTAAAGTCCGGGTTCCACCAGGTAGAATTGGCAGAGCACGACAGGGAAAAAACGGCCTTTTCGATCAATAATGGGAAGTATGAGTTCTGCAGACTACCATTCGGATTGAAAAATGCTCCTAGCATTTTCCAAAGGGCCATTGATGATGTGCTTAGGGCAGAAATCGGAAAATCATGCCACGTCTATATTGATGATTATCGTCTTTTCCAAAAGCAAAAAACAGCATGTGGAAGATGTTGATCGCATTTTGGGGAAGCTCTATAGAGCGAACATGCGGGTCGAACCAGTAAAATCACAATTCTTCAAAACAGAAGTCGAGTTTCTAGGCTTCACAGTTTCCCCTCTGGGCATAAAAACATGTCCCGACAAAGTGAAGGACATAGTTAACTACGCAACCCCTAAAACACTCCGCAGCCTACGTTCCTTTTTGGGTCTCTCTGGATACTACCGGCGTTTCATAAAGGACTACGCGCAAATCGCAAAGCCTCTCACCAAGTATTTGCGAGGCGAGAACGGTAATATAGGTACGTCACGATCTAAACACGTACACATAGAACTAGACGAGGAAGCATTGTTGGCTTTTGAGAAAATCAAGAAAATCTTGTCCTCTGAGGATGTGCTGCTCTTGTATCCGAACTTTGAAAAGCCATTCGACCTAACAACAGACGCATCTTCGCATGCCATTGGCGCGGTTTTATCTCAGGGTGGCCGTCCAATCACAATGATTTCGAGAACCTTGTCTGCTGCTGAAGAGCACTACGCAACGAACGAACGCGAACTCTTGGCAATCGTGTGGTCCCTGCAAAAACTTCGAAACTACTTATACGGAGTAAAGCAATTGAACATATTCACAGACCACCAGCCCCTTACTTTCGCAATCTCTGATAAGAACCCGAATGCCAAAATCAAGCGATGGCGGGCGTTCGTGGAAGAGTTCGCACCTAAGTTCTTTTACAAGCCGGGGAAAGAAAATCATGTTGCTGATGCATTATTTCGACAACACATCAACTCCTTGGCACATTTAACAGAAACAAATAGGTTGACTGTCCACAGCGAAGAATCTTCTACGTACACCATTCCCTTTGTTCCAAATCCGATAAACTGCTTCAGGAACCAATTACTTTTGGAAGCTGGAAATGAGCTCAATAAAGTAACTAAAATTATTTTTAAAAAACAAATTAGGCATACGATAACATTTAAAGACCTAGATAGCCTATACGTAACCCTTCAGGAGACCGTGAATCCAAACGTGGTTAACGCGATTTTTTGTGACCTGACCATCCTCGGTCAAATTCAAAACAACCTAGTAAGAATGTTCCCATCGGTTAAATTTGTTTACGCCAAATGTCTTGTCATGGACATTTTTAATCCTGATGATCAAGTGGAGATTCTAACAGCAGAGCATAACAGGGCTCATCGATCCGTGCAGGAGAACACACTGCAAATTCTGAGAGACTACTACTTTCCACAAATCCGGAAGCGTCTTAAGGAAATTGTTGGAAATTGCACAACTTGCCATGAAGGTAAATACCAACGGCATCCACCTAAACCCGAAATCGGACGCTCCCCCATGCCAAGTCGACCGGGGGAAATACTGCATGTTGATATCTATTCTACAGATAAAACGCACTTTCTAACTTGCATCGACAAGTTTTCTAAATTTGCAATTGTTATTCCAATAAAATCTCGCTCGATAATAGATGTCAAAGAACCACTGCTACAAATCCTAAATACCTTTAACGACACTAAAATTATAGTTCCGGACAATGAAAAAACATTCAACTCACATGCGATACAGGCACTTTTCAAAAACTATTTCAATATAGATCACTTTACCACCCCTCCATTTCACAGTGTAACAAATGGTCAGGTTGAAAGGTTTCACAGTACCCTTACTGAAATAGCTAGATATACTAAACTAGACCGAGGCATTAGCGATACAATTGAACTCACACTTCTTGCCACCGCAAAATATAACCGGACAATCCACTCCGTTACTAAACATAGACCTATCGACGTATTACATGCAATACCAGTGACTTTAAGAAAAGAGATTCAGGACAGACTGACGCACGCCCAAGAATTGGACTTAGTACGATTTAACAAAGACAGACATAACCAGATATTTAAACCAGGAGATAAAGCCTTTGTGAAGACGAACAAACGGGTAGGAAATAAATTTACCAAATTGTACACCGAAAAAACCATCCAACAAGACTTAGGCTCTACCGTACTAATTGATGGCAAGGAAGTGCATAAATCCAACCTAAGATAAAACCTCTTTTAATTTCAGCCTACTTTTGGGTATATCCGTGTGCCTTGCCTCCGGGAAAATCATTGACTACACAAAAGCATACTATGTTCCTACCTTCAGTGGCCGAGTGGCTGTTTACAAGGAGTTCAGCTGGCTATTACACCATACAAATCTTACTGCATATGAGTCCATGGCGCAAGAAACTGAAAATCTATTGCATTTTTTCAATAACACCTCCGCTCAGAGTCTCTTACAAGCCGACGTTGACCAGATTTACCATCTGCTCGGCATACTTCAAATTCACCATCGACACGCCCGAAGCATCAATTTTTTGGGAACAGCCCTAAAGTACGTAGCTGGAACACCAGACTTCGACGACTTTTATGAGGTGAAAACTAAGGAGGAAGCACTTATCGAGGCGAACGAACGCCAAATCCTTATAAATACTGAACTGCAAGTTAAAATTGACCAACTGTCGGACAGAGTAAATACACTACTGCAGACAATAAAAAGGACTATTACGGACTCCGAGCAACTTCTCACACTTGTGTTTAGCAGGAATAAAGCCATTATTAACGACCTTGATAATATAATTTACTCGATTACGCTGGGGAAGGCCAATATTATAAATCCAGTAATACTTGACAATAAAGAAGTCGAAGCAATCTTGAAGACCGAACACTCTGCTAACGTAAGCATAAGCGATATTGTCTCCATGTCAACTTTAAAAATAGCTTCAGACGGAAATCAATTATTTTTTTTCATTAAATATCCTAAAATTCAATATATTTGTGACCTCATGAAACTATTTCCCGTTATTCAGAATAGAAAAATCATAAAATTTGAATCAGATTCGGTCGCTCGGTGCGGAGGCACATACAAAGTGCTAAGGAATTGTAAGGAAGCAGCATCATCAACCTTTTGTGAGCATGATGCTTACGGCCCCTGCGTTCAGCAGCTTATGCGTAATAACACAGCATCATGCACGTCTGTGTCGGCTGATCACATCGAACCCATAACTGAAGTGGCTCCAGGTGTTATCCTGTTAAATGACCAGAAAGCCGAAATCAAAGAAAGCGGAAATCTGCCAATGACGGTTCATGGCACCTACCTTGTAATGTTCCACGATAAAATAATCATAAACAACACAATGTACAACAACTTCGAACGAGCCAAGGCGCAGAGTCCCGAAGCCCCTAGGGTTCAAAACGTCAACTTCACCGAACACCTGACGGTACTATCCCTACCATTTCTACATAAAGCCAACATCCGAAATCTACAACATATCGCCAACCTAAGAGAAAAGGTCGAAAAACATGATACCCGCTGGATTATCATGCTGATTGTCATCGCCGTGTCCACATTTCTAATGCTCTTCGCTTTGGTACGCCTCTCGAAGGGGAGATCCCAGCATTCTAACAGTAATGCAGCCCGCTTATCAAACTTCAACCAGGAAGCGTTTCTACAATCGATCGAGCAAAACTTACAGAACGCCGCGGACGGCTCATCTTTAAGGGGGGAATAGTTAAGCACCGACTCCGACAACTGAATCCTTTCCAAATTCACTCTGCATAAACTGTAATTTTAGTCGATATTGTTTTGTCTAAGTAATTCTAAATCGATAACTAAATTTTCCCAAAGTAATTTTGCCGACAACTAAATTCTTTCTAAATTCACTCTGCATAAGTAAACTGTAATTTTACTCGATATTGTTTTGTCTAAGTAATTCTTTCCAAATTCACTTTGCAGAAGTAAGCTGTAATTGTAGTCGATATTATTTTGCCTCGATTCTGTGTAGCGTATTTTATGTTTGCATAACAAAATTGTAACTTAAGTCGATAATGTTGTGTCTCGCAACGAAATCGAAAACCTTTGCTTGGGGTCGCAAAGATCGCATGAATGAAAGTGCAAGATCTTTTCGGCACTCAAGTACAGACCGTCATAGGTGAAGCACATATAAATATAATTGTGAAAAATTCGTGCAACTTGTTTCAACTAAAGCACATATAAATAAAATTGTGAAAAATTCGTGCAACTTGTTTTAACTTATACGCTCTAATACTGACATTAGCACATTTTCACTCTTTGGTCGCTGCTTCGCCATGGCCACTTCCATTTGAAAGCATAGGACCGATTTCGGCGCGTTGCTTGACTCGACGCTCGCAATGCTCTCGTCGCTCCTGTCCGTACGCTAAATTGCACACAGTCAATTATATTTTTACCAGTGATTAGAAAAATCTATTGATTTTGATATATCAGCAGTCTATTGATTTCAATTTGGTGTATTGTGGTGAGAAAAACTCTTCACCCGACACTGAAGAACTCATTATTTCGACTGCCACTGTAAAATTTCGTTCACAATTTTGCGTCTAATTGCGTCTACATGAACGCAATTCGATGAGCTGTTCCATGTTAGACTCGACGCTATGCTCAGCTTGACGCTAGTTTTATTGTGACCGTGAGCAGATCGAAATTAATTATAGTTATTAATTGCCACACATCAATTCGATAACTTTTTATACGGATTTATTTGAGATTTTAAAGATTTTTAAGACTTGCAAAAAAACATGGGGGCTTTCAACTATCTTTTTTTATTATTCGTTCAAAGATTCCACGTAGACTCCTCTAATCTTCTACGTATACTCAAAATTACAATTTTCTAAGCCTACTGTTTATTTAAGTTTTAAATCAATGTTGAGTGTTTATAATAGTGAATTGTTACTGTTGCATTTCTAATACAATTATGAAGGTGTCATATACATAACTTCTCCCCCCTCACAATTGACATTTACAATTCTTTGCTTCCCAGCAAACAATTTAATCATTATATAAGGCTTAATTAGGTGTAATCTATTGCTTAGTGCAAAAGGCATGTCTCTTGTAAGGGAAAAAAGTCTGCATACATTTTACCTTATTTTATCCCTTATTTTAACATGGGCCATGTCATTAGTTGTAAGGCATACCGTTTTTAGCATTATATGTGCTTGATGATCAGGCTTAAACAATGATTAGGTTAAGCCTTACTCTAAGGCTTATTATTCTTAATTGATAATCCTTATGTTTACGCTTACTATATATGGTTGTATTCCCAAACTGGTTTATTTTATTTCAATGATTAAAAAATTCATACATATTTAATCTAAATAACTAATTACACTCTTATACCGATTAAACACTCCGATCAATCATTTCACTTTTCACACTTATCAATTTTAACTTTTATCACTTTTTACTATAACTTTCAAAGCGATCCTATCACTTCTGAAATTTGCAAGTCTATTCATAGAAATGCCAATGCAGACGGAATTATTCTGCAGAACTATTCATTATTTAAGCCTTAGCCTGATATGCCTGATCATATTTTTTGCTGGGTTTTTTTCAAATGCACATGTCCCGCATATGGTAAGCGTTACAAAAATGATTACAGCTAAGTTCATTTTATATGACCATTATTTGTGAATTTGGAGTTCTTATATTTTATTTATGTTGATAACATTATCAATTATAACAGTATCCAGGGTAATTTTTTCTATGAAATTGTTTGTATCTGTATTTGGTGGCAAATAAAAATGATCTTTTCTCATATTTTTACAATTTTTTCTGTACAGTTATTAAAAAGAATTAATATATTTCCGGTAACGGTTTCTTGAATCACAATTGTGCTAATATATAATTGCTTAGCGTTTTTAATAATGATTGTTTCCATATCTAATTGAATTATTTCTGTATTAATGTTTTTTGTTTTTTATTTATTTATAATTTTTTGGAAAATATACAATGTTTGCTTAAACTAAGTTCATTTAAGACATATTATTAAACATAAATATAATTTCTTTCTGAAAATCAATTCCTTCGTTGTTGTGTAAAGTGAAGCTTATTACAATTGTTCTTTCTAATATATCAAAATTATCAATGAGCATTCTGTTTTTTTATTTCGTCAATATTACTACGGAATATAACATAATAGAATCCAGGTGATTTTCATCTTTTCACAATCGGCTTCTATAATTTCTCTTCTTACAGACATTTGTATCTTACAGATTTAGGTTTTCAAATATTAACAATCTATAAACTTTTGCTTTTTTCAGAAGTAATTCTGTATTACATCATCATTTGTTGTTAACCTTCGGTCACATATGCACAATTTTTTTTTTCTTTTGTGTTTTTTTTACCATTAAAGTACGCTTTTTTTTCTACAGTCGGTACTTTATTTGTCGAATGTCTTAATTCCGTTTTTAGAAGATACTTGTGTTGCTGTCATCAATATGATTATTGTTGCAATAAGGTACAAATTTTAATGTAAAGTAAAGTAATGTTTAATTGAAACTAACTGTTAGTATAAACACAAGTTTGTTTATATTTTTAGTTTTCCCTAAACTATTTCTAAGATCATTCTTTCCCTAAAATTTGGAATATCTTCTTGTGTAAATGTTGGGTTACAATTTCTTGTGAGGTATTCAGCTATCATGCAGCAGAAAACTTCACAATCGCTCCCATTGCTTTGCCTTGGACAATCATTAGCATTTTCTTTAATGAATGTTTCTGTAACAAACGGTATTCTCTTCTTATCTAGGGACTCTTCTTTTAAATAGTTCTCTAATGTATTAAGAAGCTGTGGATTCTTATTTCCTAAAGAGTCATAATATTTTATAGTTTCGTTCCGGAGATCAATTACCGCTAGGCACCAATGTGTACCGCTGACATGAACAGGAATTAATATAACATCATATGCAAAAATATCTGCATTTTTCGTCCAATTTTTTCCTGTTTTATAGCCTAAACGTAATAAAGTTGGAACAAAGAAAGTATTCATAGTAAAAACCTTGGGGAATTCAGGAACTTAATTGATGTTTATTTGCTGTTGATTACGTTCTACTAAGAGGTTTAAGTAAAAGTTTATAAAATTGTCATTTACCCATGATGCGCCCACCAGACTATTTATATCTTGACGTGTTATAGTTAAATTAAATTTTGATATTATAACTTCTTCCTGTGATTCCCCATTTGTAGCCTTGTTGATCACTTTTCTTTCTTCTTTCGTAACAGGTTCCATTGAGTTTCCGTGGCAATCCACAAACTTACGTACCCTCTTAATATTGACTGGATAAATATTTTTTAGCTTTGATTTTCGGTATTTAGGTAATTGTTTGAGTCTCGCTGCTTTGTAATTTTTTATAAAACCTGTTGTACGTGTTTCCAAATATTCTTCTCGTTTTACATTTTGTTTTTCTAACATTTTGTTTTTAGTGTCGATCAAATTTTTTTTTATTTGTTCAAAATCTACTTTTCGATTCTGCACTTTGCTGGGTGTCCACTTAATAGATGAATGGTATCTCTGATTATAATTTCGTAATGCTTGTTGTAGTATTCGTTTCGGTGCGAATTTTGTCTCTCCAAAAGTAAGAATCCTAAATTTTTCAGCTATTGTGCTGTGTAATTTTTCTACATCAGCAATGCCTGTGTGACTATGAGGCTTTGTCATGTGATTAATAATTCCTTCATTCTGAAAATATTCTTTGATTCGAATCGCATTAAACTCATTGCCTGAAACTATTTTGTTTGGTTTTCCAAATTTTGTAAAATGTTCTTCAAGAGTTTCTATTATTGTGAGACGGTTTCTGTCAGATAGATAATATGCTGTGCCAAATTTTGAAAACGTATCAATACAAGTGAGGAAATAATATTTCATTATAAAATATATGTCGATATGGATTATTTGATTTACATCTGTGGCTGTTTCCGTTAGCTGAAATTTTGGTTTGATAGGCCGTCGCTCGTATTTAACTTCCTGACACACATCATACTGATTTATGACTAATTGTATCAGCTCTTGCAATTTCGGATAGTAAATTTTATTTTTAAGCATTTGGAAGGTTTCTTGTATGCCTGAGTGAAAACTTTCTCGGACATGATAAAGCGATATCTGTTTTATTGCCTTGACTTCTGTGTGAATATTTTGTGCTTTGAATGAGCATCTTACAAATTTAATTTGCCTGTCGTTTGAAAACATTTGCCTAATATGTTCCTGTACTACATCGTATTGACTATCAGATAGCTCTGTGTATATTCCAGTTATGCCCTTCTTGATATACTTTCTTAAGATGTCACGTAAATTTCTGAAGTCGTATTCGGATATAGATATATACCTATATATATATATATATATATATATATATATATATATATATATATATATATATATATATATATATATATATATATATATATATATATATATATATATATATATATATATATATATATATATTATTCTTTTTCCATGCATGATCTCTATTTCTTGTGTCTTATTATTTGTTAAGATTAACTGTGTTTTATATTTGTTTACAATTTCTGCCTTAATCGGTATTAGATCCACCGCTAAATGCTTAGTCGCCATGATAGAATTTTCTTCCTCTTCAACGTTGAGTAAAATTCCTAAATCTGAATATGCTTGCGTCTCTTTTTCGGATACCGTTTTATCTTTTCATGTTTGTTCGACCCCGCTTAAAAAAATCTGCTACACGATTCTCTTTTCCTTTGAGATACTCTATTTCATATTGATATTCGCCTAATTTGGTTAGCCAGCGCTGATGCCTAGGCGACAGGTCCTTGCCCCTATATTTTGCGTTAAGGTATTTGATTGGTTGGTGATCCGTGTACACTTTAAATTTATTTCCGAAGAGGTAAGGCCGAAAATGATGAATTGACCACATAATGGCTAGAAACTCCTTGTTTATAGCTGAAAAGTTTCGTTCGTGTTTCCGTAATGTCCGTGATGCAAAACTAACTGGATGACTCTTGTGACATTACAGCGCCTATCGCATAGTTTGAGGCGTTTGTGGTAAACTGAAACTGTTTGTCATAATCCGGAAATTTCAAAATTGTTGGAGAGGTCACAAGTGCTTTGAGCTTTTCAAACGCTTCAATATAGTTCGGGTCCTTAGTATTCAATTTAGCTCCTTTTTGGAGGTATTTAGTAATCGGTTGAATAACTTTGGCGTAATCTTTTATAAACTGACGGTAATAACCGGTAAGCCCTAAAAACTTTTTATTTGTTTTTCAGTTTTCGGGATCGGCAATGATTCTACCACTTTAATTTTCTCTGGATTAGGTTTTAATCCATCTCTTCTAACTATATGTCCCAGGAACCCTGTCTCCTTCACCATGAAATTGCATTTGTTTATATGCACTTTTAGTTTGTGACTCTCTAAAACTTTGAAGATATCCGTAATAGCCGTTACATGTTCCTTTAAGGAAGTACTAAAAATCAAAATGTCGTCAAGGTAGACAACGCAAGTTTTGTTTATAAAATCCCGTAAAATCTTATTTATTAGTCGTTGGAATGTTGCCGGGCATTTTTGAGCCCAAACGGCAAACGTACAAATTCGTAAAGACCATGTGGCGTTACGAAGGCAGTTTTTTTCCTATCTTCTTCTTTCACTAAGATCTGATGATAGCCTTTCGCCAGATCTAGGGTTGTGAAATATTGTGAATTTCCCAGTTTACCTTATATTGAATCTATGTTAGGTAAGGAAAATTTGTCATCGATTGTGACTTCGTTTAGCTTACGATAGTCGATGACTAATCTGAATTTTCTTTTCCCCGAATTATCAATTTTCTTTGGAATAATTATCAGCGGGCTTGAGTACTTCGAGTTGCTCTGCCTTATTATTCCCTGTTTTTCCATATCCCTAACTCGCCTACGCACTTCTTCTTCGTGTTTAGGAGGATACCTATATAACTTAGAGTTTATTTGCTGATCTGTGGTGGTTGGGATTTCGTTTTCTATACTGGGTGTACTTGTGAGTTGATCTCCTTCTTTGAAGAATATAGCTTCAAATCTGTTAATTATTTTTATTACTTCTCGATATTCTTCGCTGTTTAAATGATCTAATTTTAGGTGGTTCATGTAATAATTTTCGATTTGTTTTAACGTATATATTTGATTAATGATGCATGGATTATTCAAAATTTATTAATTGACCGTTAAGAGATATTGTTTGGTTTTCGAGATCATTCACAGTGCTTAGTTTGTCCAACGAATCAACACCAATGATAAAATTATATTTCCTTTTTGCCAGGTTCCTAAACTTTCCACCTTATTTTCACTTCAGCTGGAATTTTAAATTCTAATGGGGCAGGTGTATGTCCTTCATAATTTATACAATCTTTTCCTGTTGTTGTAGAGAAACATAAATGTTTGATTTTGATTTTTTTCAAATTCACTCAGATTCTCGTCAATGATGCTAAACGACAATCCCGCATCTATTAATGCTGTGTATTTAATGGAGTTAATAGTGAACTTAATTAGTGGCAGGTCGTCCGAGGCTAGTTTAGAAAAAACGTTACCTGTTCTGACTGCACTGGGCCACCACTAACATTATTTGACTCTACGTGATCATTTTGTGTATCGTTCCTTTGGAACTGATCATTATTAAAATTTCGATACGAATTTCTTTTACGTTTGTACCCCATATGCTTCTGCACATTATCTACTTCCATAGGCTCTACACCCTGTTGTCTATATTGCCCGGAATTTTCCCAAAAATTTCATTTGTGTTGGTTGGAATTTTTATGTGAATACCTAGTTTGATGACTGAAAGCAATATTTCCCGAATTTTTAGAACGATTAGTTTGATATTGATTTGGTTTACTCGGCTCTGAATCTTGACCTGTTTGGTGTCTGTTTTGGTCATCACGTCTGTTTCGTTCCCAATTCTGATCTGTTTGGTGTTTGTACTGTCTGTAATTATCTCTGTTTTGTTTGTAAGATTTGTCTTGTTTGTCAAAGTCTTTATTTTGGTGGTATTTATTTCGTGAAAAACTATTTGCCTTTGAAAAAATATTCGCTTTTGAAAAAATATTTACTTTTTGCTGTCTATATTCTTGTCTGATGACTTTGTTTTCGAATCGTCTACTACGCATAATTTTCAACACTTCTTCGAATTCACAAATTTCGTATATCTTATCCAATATAAGCGTATATATAAGCAAGGATTCAACATTACTTAGATCGATATGCAAATTATTCGAATAATATATAATTAGCTCATCGGATTTACATTTTATTTTTTCTACTTCTACTATAAGTTCACTCACCTTGCTGGCTTTCAAACTGCTAATCCATTTGTAGATGTCCAACGGCTCCATATCGGGTTTAAATCTCCATTTGAGTGTTTCTTTTATCGAATTCCAATTATCTGGATGCTGCATGTTTATAATAACATCCTTTGCTTCTCCTGTAGTTTTCTCATAATATATGAGCCTTGTAGCTATTTTCATCGCCTCTTGATCTTCTTTGCTGTTTAAATGGAACTCCACGCTGGTGACAAATGCGTTGATTGATGTGTCTCCTCTTCCCATGAAGTTGTTCCTCTCCTTCATGATTCTCTCCCTGGGGTCTGTGGTTGGATGACGAAGTGATAATTGTTCGATAGCTGCAGCTAACTGCCCAATTTGTGTGTTTGTAATTTGGCTGGATACTAACTGTTGAACCACTTGTGCCAGTTGTGCGATTTGCTCGTCCTTTTCGTGCATTTTTGCCTCGATTTCGAGAATTTTCTGCTCCATTGGATCTACAATAAAATATCTATTTAAGTTAAAAAAATTCTCTCTTCTCCCTCTTATTTGCTTCTTATTATTTTCACTTCTTCCGCCACTTTATTTTCCACTTTTCAGTAAAGTTTAACTATTTTTCACTTTCACTGTTTATTTATTTATTAATTTCTAACCGGCCTTTGCTAGTGACTTATAGGACTTTATTGGCTCGTCCTTCCAAATTATTTTGAAAATCAGTTTATTAATTGATTACTCAATTAATTAGTTCCGCGGGGATACCTTCGCGGCTTTCCCGTTTACCGCCTGCGCCAGTTTTATTGCGACCGTGAGCGGATTGAAATTAATGATAGTTGTTTATTGCCACACATCAATTTGTTAACTTTTTATACGGATTTATTTGAGATTTTAGAGAAACATGGCGGTTCCCAACTATCTTCTTTTATTATTCGTTCAAAGATTCCAAGTAGACTCCTCTAATCTTCTACGTACATTCAAAATTACAATTTTCTAAGCCTACTGTTTATTTAAGTTTTATGTCAATGTTGAGTGTTTATAATAGTGAATTGTTACTGTTACATTTCTAGTACAATTATGAAGGTGTCATATACATAGCTCGCTCTCGTCGCTCCGTCTTGTTAGTACCCTTAGCCAGAACCAGGTGCCGATCGCTGTGAGAATTGATATGGCAGCAAGAACAATTCGCCATCGTGTTGTCGCTGGACGGTGTGATGCTGCCACTTCGGTCAGTCTCTTTTCAAATGCCTTCAAATCATCACATGCCGACGATTCCATTTCGCCTCCACAATTACTACTGTACAAATGATTCACAGACGAGATACTATCTTACTTTAGAATTTGAACATATGCACTTAATTATTATTGATTTCTTCGTCTCTCTATTGAATTTTGATCGTTTGATTTCCGTCAGTGGTAAATTTTACATCTTATCCGACTAGTATATGTAGGTCCCCGTACAATATTTCGCTCAAACAAGTCTTTTGTGACGGACGAGAACATAATTGTTTCGTAGAATGTTCAAATGTCAGCAAATCTGACCAAATGAAGCATACAGCTATTCAGCGAAAGCTTTTGAGAAATTTCTTAACAGTCTTGGTAATGCCCTAATGGTGTGGGGAATTAGAAGGAATGAGAAATTGGAAAGGTACCGCTCTTGCGGTACTGTGAAAAATTCGAAACAAAGAAAAGGGGACTTGGGTATTAGGTGTTGAAGGAGAAAGTTCAGGAATTTTGGGCGGGTGAAAATTAGTGAGAATAAAGTGAAAGTTGAGAAAATTTATTAGAATAAAGTAAAAGTAGAGAAAATTTATTAGAATAAAATGGAAAGAAAGAACTGTTCCCTGTTGGGTTTGTGGAGGAAGAAAAGGAAGCGAGTTGGTGTGATTGTAAATCCCAAGTGGGGTTAGAGCTCCAGATAAGTACCTTTTTTAAGTATATTCTTCTTGGTTCCACTTGCGAGATGGTTTTATGAAACAAATTGATGAAGGCGAATGCACACGGGTACGAAGCCTTCGCGTGATCAGATAATGAAAAGTGATCACAAATTATTTTGGATTTGTTGCAGAAATTTCAATTGAATTTAATATAAATACTTTATTTAGATTACATTAGCTATTTTCACCGTAATTTCTTCAAATTCATGGTGTGGGTTTTCTGTATGTTGATTTGGTCATTAAGGGCACATTATTTTATATTTGTTCATATTTATTTTGGATTTGATCATTAAGTGCACATTATTTTATATTTATTTGTATTTGATTGAATGGATTTCTCTGAAATGCTATATGACTGTTATGATCAGTATAAACTGATCCCGGCCGAGGTTAGGTATTAGTATACCCACCCAAGTAATTTTAGTATTCTTATGAGTACATTCCTCTTAATTGTTCTTTGAATTTATTATTTCTTTTGAATTTGCTTTTCAGAAAGTTCTGTCGGTAATAATGAACTGTGAATAAATGTTCATTCTAATGATTCTTGCGAAATCTCTTCGTTTCCTTCTTATTGTATTTGTTTGTTTTATGTGCGTTATAATGTTTAAAATGTCGTGTTGTCTGCGTGCACTAGCACGTACAGATCTTCCACGCGTAAACCCACGCCAGGCTGAGCTAGTCGGCTGGGGAAAAGGCACGCCGGGCAAGAGAAGGAAGATCTCTAACTAAATATCATGCTGCACTGACGGTGGCTCGACAGAGTTTGGTCAGTCGCAACTGTTCTTTCTACACACGCGGAAGAATTGGGTAAGGATAATAGGTGAAAAACAAAAGTTCTCAAAATTTGAAGAGCAGACTTGCGTTCTCATGAATCAATTGTTGCCACTTGTTTCCAAAATATTTCAGCATTGCCGGTTTCGAAACCGATGAATTTAATATTTCTCAGCTCTCATTAGTGTGAACCTATATTATGCAATTCTGATATTTCTATTAGTTGAATGTTGTCTTTTCAAAACAACATTTTCAGGATCAATCAAACTGATACTGACATATTTGGTTAACAAGCACAATATAATTTTGAACAGTGCGTTCTTAATTTTAAAATATAATCTTTGAGTCCATTTAACTAGCCCCCAAATAAAGGTTGTCCTATGGTAAATATTACATTTTAATTAAAAATTTAACATACTCCATTTTGGGTTTCTCTAAATAATTCCTCTGAATATAATTATTGAGTATTACTTTTGTTAATCTTGTTATTTCCAAATCAAGCCAAAATATTTTTCGGAGTTCACTTTGAAAGAGCCTATTTAATTGTATAATTCGACAAAAGGCCTGCCGCACGCTGAGCTTTTCAAACTCTGTATCATTTTGTTTGACATTTTGATTTGCGATATGTGATTTTTTCAAACTTTTACTTAAACATTTATATTATAAAAGTTTCAGTATAAGTGTAAAAAAATCTAGAAATTTTGAAAAAAATCTAGGTGTCTGGAAAACGTTGTGAAAGTTTGGCAATCTCCAGCCTCAAATCTGTGGAACAAGTTGTAGACAGTGGTAGTCGAAAATACAAACACACAAGAGCGAATTTGCTTATAGCAATTTTCCAATAATGAAGAACTTAACAAGTGCAACTTATAGTTTCTTAACTATTTCCTTAACTAGTTCTTGGTTCCTTAACTATTTCGAGCGAAAGCAATATGCACGTAAAAGAGATCTTAATATTGCAGTGTAGCTGTTACGTGGTTAAATGTGTGAAATGTGTGTAGTTAGAGCGCGTTCCTCTTGGCGAATAAACATTCAAACATTTTTATTGAAAGTATTTAATGTCCAAAATACAATCACTGAAATAGCAGCGTTTCTAGTTATTTCTACTTATTTGTTTGTTTTGTTTCCACATTTTTGCATATACGTTCAATAGAACTAATTTTCTGTTTTGTTTTTCAGAGCGCAACACGCTATAACGTGTATCGCAAGCATTGTGAAACATCTAGACCTAATTTTCCTTAATTCCAAAACGAGTTGGAAAAACGAGTTGTTTGCTTCGTAAAGAATATCACTTTCCTGGATGAATATTGCTTTCGCTAAAGAAAATAAATTGCAAATCCGAAAATATTCCCGACATCTTCTTTAAGCATGAAATATTTGTGCATTGATAAGGATACTATCATGCTATTCTTAAGTAAGTTAGATAAGGAAGCGAATCCAAACCCTTTAGGTGTTCTGAATTGAAACTTCTATTATTATTCTTGTTTCCCTTGCCTGCTATGCAAAGCATTCAATTAAGCATTGTCAGCAGTCACTTATAAAAAATCAAAAAAACTCTGTCAAAAATACTTTGCTTAGGTAACCTATTTGAACCGATTATCAGTTACGTTGTGGTCCAAACTACTATCCGCCGACATGCAAAAGACGCGAGTTATGTATACGCCAAACACATGTAACATAGAAAAGTTGCTAAGCGATATCAGGTTGCATACATCGCACTAATGCTGAACTTCTACAATTTCGGTTTCGGTTACATTTTCAAAATTCTCACAAAGTCCATTTTTCACACGAATCAGCAAACATGTGCCGGATGAATGCAATTCTCACGAAAGAATGCAGACGCAACGTCAGCAACATTAAAATCCATAAATAGGGAAAAATAGATTTTAGCGAGTAGTTGCTTACCGCCAGTCACACTGAAATCGTTATCGAAAGTCAATAAACGGTGAATTGTAAGTCTTGTTGAAAACGTGTGTTTTATTTTATTGATAGTGGTGCAAGTTTATATTTTTTGGTATCATCAGTAAATTAGTACAAAACTGGCGCAGTCGAAAAAAAGTATAAGATCGAATAAAAGCTGCAAAGGATACGATCAAATAGCCGCCAAACATCTTAAATAAATTCAGTTTGAGCCGCGAAGGAGAAATTGAATTTTAAACGGGAAACCGCGACCGCGAAAAATAATTTAAACGGTCACAAAGCCGAAAAGGCATACAAATCGTAATTTTGATCAGATAAGACCATAATAAGCCTAAAAGGTCTTCTAAAACTCGAGCTGAGGCTGGTGGGAGGTCTGATCTTAAACAATAAATTGCAACAATAAATGAGATAAGTGAAAATAAGAAAGAGGAACAGTGATATGAGAAAAATATATAAATGAAGATTATTAAAGGTGACAAAAAGAAAAAGTGACTAGCAGTGAAAAATAAAAAGTGCTTCAACAAGGACAAGAGAAACTGAATCACGGGTAATAGAAAGTATAGAAACTAGAGTATAGTCAAAGTGGATTCTAGCAATAGAAAAGAAAAAAGGGGAGACCTATTCGATAACTTACGAAAAATAGATACTAACCAAATGGAAGCGTTAGTGCAACAGTTACAACAGCAGCTCCAAGCAAGGGAGCAGCAATTGCAACTACTGGTAGCTGCCGTACAGCAACTCACGGCAAATTACCAGCCACCTGGAAATAGCCAAAATGAAAAAATTCTAAAAGAGGTAAAATTCATGATTAATTTTACGGGCAACGGGGAAACAGGCATCAACAGCTTCATAAAAAATGTGGAATACTTCTTGAGTAGAATAAATGACGAAGAGCTTCGGGAAACAGCAACAAGAATAATCTTCCATGAGAAAATTCACGGCGAAGCAAAGAGTGCAGTTATCAACATTCCAGATCCGGAGAACTCGCAAAGTATAAAAAAGCAGCTCAAACTGAGGTTCCGGCCCGATACAGAACCATAGGAAATATATAGAAAAATTAGTAATCTTAAGGTTAAAAATGTGAGTGAACTGGCGGAAGAAATTCAAAAATTTAAACATAAGACTGATGAGTTATTGATTTATTTTGAAGACGACTGTTTTATTAATTTGAATAATGTAGATTCATTTCTAATATATACGGTGAAAGAAATGAGTCAGGGTGTATTGTTGGACAAAATTTACGACCAAACTGATATCGATCAAATTATAAGCATAATGAGAGCTCGTAGGTTCGAAGATGAGTGTATTAGGCCCGAATTCAGAAAAAATAAATATTTTAATCAAAAAGATTTTAAGAAAAATATGTACACTTCAAACACAAATAAATTTAGTCAAAATCAAAGTCAGGTGACGAATTATAGGAAACCTCACAATTCAAGACATTATACACAAGAAACTCAGTACAGAAACGATCAGAGAAACTCAGGGCATTACACAGAACAAGACCAGTACTGAAACAACAGTGAACGACAACGAAACTTTTATAATGGTAACAAATCAAACTCAAATCGTAAGCAAAATGAAAATTTCAGGCAGCAAAATTTCAACGATTCCGGACAAAGTCGAAGATATAACAACTCTGGGAATTCGAGACAAAGTTGGAAGATAAATAGATTACCACCTGCTGAACCTATGGAAATAGATAATATCGAACATCGTCGAGATTATAGGTCAAGAACAAGCCAACGTAACCAAAAAAGGGAATCGGAAAATCAGGGAAACTCTTTTTCAACTGTACCTTCCGAAACGAATAGCATCGAGAGCCAAGTTTTTTTTTCAAAACTAGCCTCGGAACAGTTACCTCTTATTGATATAACTATAAATTCGAAAAAATATGTCGCTTTAATCGATACAGGAGCCTCATTTAGTATAATTGACGATAGAATTGATGATTTTAAAAAAATTAAAATTAAACCTCTTACGTTCTCTACTATAACTGGCAAATACACTATTGAGTATGAAGTTCATACCCCATCTCCTGAAGCAATCAATCCACCATCACCAAGGGCTGGTAAGGTGGAAAGCTCGAAGCTTAAATGAGCGAAAATATCAATTCATAATTGGAGTTGATCTTCTCAATAAGTTAGACACATTAATAGATTTAGAGAAAAATACTATTACAATAAATGGTCAAACAATCAAATTCCTTAATTTTCCATACTCATTTAAACAAATACATACCTTGGAAAAAATCAATAATGAATATTTTAAACGGCTTAAGTTAGACCATTTAAATGGTGAAGAATATAGGGAATTAATGAAGGTCATGAACAAATTCGAAAAAGTGTTTTATAAAGAAGGAGATACGCTTACTAGCACTCCCACCATACAACATGAAATTAAAACTACGACCGACAATCAAATTAATTCAAGACTGTGGATACCTAACCAAAGCACGAAGCTGAGGTGAGAAAACAGATTACTGAAATGGAAAGACAAGGAATAATTCGAAAAAGCAGCTCCAAGTATTCGAGCCCGCTTATAGTGGTGCCAAAAAAGCCAGATAATTCCGGTGAAAAAAAGTTTCGTTTGGTTGTAGATTATAGAAAATTGAACGAGGTGACAGTGGATAATAAATTCCCACTGCCCAATATCGATTCAATTTTGGATAAACTAGGTGGATCCCAATAGTTCTCTACTATCAACCTGGCAAAAGGATATCATCAGATCCTAGTCAGAGAGGAGCATAGAAATAAAACGACTTTTGCAACACCGCATGGCCTATATGAGTTTGTCCGAATGCCGTTTGGCCTGAAAAATGCCCCAGCGACATTCCAAAGGCTTATGAATGACATCCTCAGAGACTATATCAACAGGACCTGCGTTGTGTACCTAGATGATATCCTTGTATTTAGTACGTCTCTACAGGAGCATATGAAATCACTTACAGATATCCTCAAGACACTGCAGTTACATAGACTAAAAATACAAATCAACAAGTGTAATTTTATGCAGAAGGAGACAAATTTTCTAGGTCATATAATAACTAAAGATGGTCTGAAACCAAACCCGGAAAAAATTGAAATTATTCAATCAATAAAGCTCCCGAGAACCGAAAAGCAAATCAAAAGCTTTCTAGGTCTAACGGGCTATTACCTCAAGTTCATAAAGGACTACGCCAAAGTGGCTCAGCCCATTATTAAATACTTGCGAAAAGACCAAAAGATAAACACAAAGGATCCAAATTATATCGAGGCATTTGAAAAATTGAAAACCCCTATCAGCACATGCCCTGTACTTAGATTTCCTGATTTCAACAAACCGTTTCAACTAACAACCGATGCCTCACAATATGCGATAGGTGCCGTTTTGGCGCAAAACGGACATCCTGTCTGCTTCGCTTCAAGAACGCTAAATCGTCATGAAAAAAACTATTCAGCTACGGATAAAGAATTTCTAGCCATTATGTGGTCGGTTAAGTATTTCCGACCATATCTTTATGAAAATAAACTTACAATTTTCTCGGACCATCAACCCATCAAATTCCTTCATGCAAAGTACAGAGGTAAGGACTTATCACCTCGTCATCAAAGATGGCTGCTGAAGTTAGGCGAATATCAATTCAATATCAAGTACCTAAAAGGGAAAGATAACAAAGTAGCCGACTTTTTAAGCAGACTTAATCAAAACGAAGAACAGGATCAAGAATCGGTAAAATTAACAACTCGCACCAACTCATACTCCGACCTGGGAATTTTTGGCAACATAGAAGATGAAGATGACGTGACTATGGCAACGAAACATTCAGCAGAAGAAGAATTATTGGATTATATACCAATAAAACAAGAAATCGTCAACAAGTACAAAACGCAGTTAATATTAACAAATAATAAAACAAAAGAATTCGAATTAATCCATAAAAAAAGAATTATATACATAGCAGAACACGACCTTGATAATTTAGATAACATACTACGGAGATATATTAAAAAGAGAATAACTGGTATATATACTGAGCTGGCTGACGGCAAATACAATAAACTGCAGGAAAAAATCAGAGAATTATACTCAAACGACAATCAGACAAAATTTGTTAGGTGTTCATACAGAGCTCGAGGTATACTAACAGAAGTGGAAGCTGTAAAGCAGATTTCACTATATCATGTTAAAGAAAGCATGCATTCAGGCATCCAAGAAACTTTTAATTCAATAAAGTATAAAATATATTATCCAAAACTACTAGAAATGATACAGTTAGTAATTAATCAATGTGACGTCTGCCAAATGGTTAAATATGATCGAAAACCAATCAAGCCAAAACTTCAATATTCTGAAACCCCCAACAAAATAAACCAAATAATACATGCCGATATTTATACTATTATGAAATGTGATTTTCTGACAATTATTGATAAATTTTCGAAATTTGATTCAGCGTACTATTTGCCTGACAAAACTCACATAACAATCATAGAAACTCATATCACTAAAATAGGGAAGCCAGATAAAATTGTTGGAGGTAATGAACTAAACACAACTCATATCAAGGAATTTTTGCAAACAGAAGGAGTTACACTTCATGTAACCAAACCCAATAGCCACACAGGTAATGCGGATGTCGAGAGATTCCATAGCACAATTGTGTCCTAATTCAGAACTTTACTGTTTAACAAAGAAGGAAAATCACCGAAGCAAATCATGCACAGAGCTGTTAGAAATGATAATGATATATAATGATAACAATGGCCTGAGGTATCATTCGACAATTAAATGCACGCCATCAGAGGTACAAAACCATAAAATAGATTTTGAAAGAATAAAAATAAATTTGGAGGAAACGAAAGAAAAATACTTGAAAAAATTAAATGAGAAACGAGAAGACTACGAAGAAACAAGAGCAACTGGGTTCATTAAAAATTACAAGGCTCTTCGCCATAAGGAACAACCGAGATATAGAAAATACAAATTAAAAAACATTCACCCAGTGAACATAAGAGGGAAACTTAAATTCGTCGACTATGATAAAACATCTGACAGCGTTATTTCTGAAGAACAAATTGCGGCTGCTGAAAAATTCGTTCGTAACGGACCACAAGAAGAAACCCTTATCACGAAGTTCAACTTAAGTATAAACAGATGTGATGTCGCTACACTATTAGACACAAGATGGTTAAACGACCAGATAATAAATTTTTACCTAAACCTTCTAGCCGAACGAAGTATTCAGAGTAATTCAGAAATATTACCGAAAGTCTTCACAATGAGCACGTTTTTCTTAATGCAGTTGCAACAAAATGGCTACAGTTCAGTGCAAAGATGGACTCGGAAAACTAATTTATTTTCTTACGATATGGTGTTAGTACCAGTACACGTTGACCAGGTACACTGGTGTATATCTTTGATCAATTTACGAGAAAAAATAATTACATATTATGATCCCATGGGAAAACCAAACTCGGGAATACTAAAAGCATTAAAAAACTATCTAAAGGAGGAATCAATGGATAAATTGAAAGAAGAACTCGATACTTCAACATGGACTAAAAGAATCATAGAAAATGGTCCTCGCCAAACAAATGAATATGACTGTGGTGTGTTCATCTGTATGTTTGCGGAACATATTACACGGAATTGTGGAGCAAATTTCAACCAAAATGACACTTCTAGATTTAGAAAAAAAATGATAGTAGAAATAACAGAAGGAAAACTATATTCTTAGACAATATCTTTCACACCTTAAATTTTAGTGTATATTATCGAACCTCTACATTTTAGCTAACTCTAACAATATTAATGTTACAGGTAGTAACAATGCTATACGTTCTACTATTTATACAACCGATACTGGCAACGTTAAACTTACAACCTATTACGACTGACAACGGATACACAATCATCAACATGGGAACTACAGAATTAGTACAAGACACCAAAACAATATTGCATTTAATAAATTTGCAGGAACTCAGGAAAACAGTGGAAATTACAGAAAACAATATCGAAAAACTAAAAATTAATAATGACCCATTAATTCGAAAAGAACTGGAAAATATTCACGCCAAAGTAA